>WIQG01000321.1:0-80000 GCA_014925785.1 Mycena galopus ATCC 62051
GTCGGAGGCAGTCGAGGAGGCTCAGACATCGACTGGATGGGTGATGAGGAGAATAGGAATCCAGAAGAGCTCGTCCGTAAGGTTGTAATTGCGTGGCGGACTGGAGTACTGAACGGGTCAGCTGCTCCTGCAGATGCAGGTACGCGACGGCGACGGGGAGGCGAGGGATTTTCTGCCTGTGGAGTAGGCGAATTGGGTGCGCTGCTGTCCTCTGAATTGCTCCCAGAGTCTGACTCCCCATACAGCCGAGCTTTTTTGGCACGATCGTGAGCCCGGTACAGCATTTCTGTTACGACACGGACTGGAGTGCTCGGCGCAATAGGAAGGTGCCCTCGGACAGCCGTTGATAAGCCGTGAATTCACCAACACCTGAAAATTAATGTTTTCTGGATTTCCATTGCGGATACACGCGCATCTGGGTCTATGACGAGTCCCAAGTCAGTAGACCTGGAACTACACGCTAGAAGCCAAATCCGGAACCGGTTGTGGATGAGTACCCAGAAAACACACATACTGGGTGCCTCTGATTAATATGCCGCTGGTTCTGGATCCTACTGCCGTACTATGGGCAGGAGGTTGCGGATAGTCCAAACGAACATCAGGGAATAAAATATCCATTCTGTGCCTATTCGTGGAACTCAAAGCAAGTGCATCTTGAATGAGTTTTAACATTGTTTGTCCATGCATGTACCAATGAGGCGACGCGTTCAATCACGTGATGACCCAGAACCTTTCAGCCCGGAACGGGCCGGATCCGGATGTGGTGACATACACCCATCAAATATTGATCGGCTTAATATGGCAACCGAGTTCGAACCCAATTTAGGAAGAAGGTCCTAACTTGAGCTATGAAGGGGACCAGGGTGTCTAATTGAAGGCATAAGACCCAAGGTTCCGGATTTCCAAGAATCCTTCGAGGGGCACAAGTAGTGCGCCGAGAAATCCAGAATACTGGGACCACTCGGGTGCCAAGTCAGGGCCCCGATCGCGTCAGAAATAAATCAGACAAATAGGGAGCCTGCTCAACCATGTTCCACCTCGACGGGTAGACGGTCTAGGGTAGCTCTTGGGCTATACACAAGTTCAGGGTGTCTGTATAGAGGCATTTTGAAGGGCTATCCAATCCAACCACAATGTCTTGAGGGACTAATCCAGAACTAACCTTTTCAGGATCTAAAATAATCAGTCAGCAACCTTGGCGATCGTTATTTCATATTCTCGAGTCACGGACATGGTTACACTGATGATTAATGTATTATAATTGTAGAGTTATTTTTAGATGTACAGTATATAAGGTGGGCAGTTTGTAGGGAGAAGGCACGGACTCCTACCCGGAAACGTAAAGCGGAGAGACTAGCAGTCTGCTCCAGCGAGTACAGAAGGGCGGAACCACCGGCTTGATTCATCGAGGCTGTCCTTGGGGGCGTGCTTGTTTGTATTTTCGAGTTATTATCAATCTATCAGCTTTTTCGGGATATTCCCTTGCGTGTTCTGCGTGTACGTGTGTGTGTGTTCTACGTGATCCTGCGTGTACGTGTACGTGTCCTGCGTGTTCTGCGTGTTGCTTGTGTGTGTCCTACGTGTCTTGCGTGTCCTACGTGTGTTCCGGATTTGTTGCGTGTTGCGTGTTAAATTGGTTCACTGCTCCTGTCTTACGAGGTTAGAGTGGGTGACCCAGAGTTGCAAAACTATAAATTGAACCATTGTCTGCGGACAATCCTGGATTTGCTTGCTGCGATCCGCAAATATTAAACAACTGTTCCCGTGTATCTTCTATCGGTACACAAAGACCCATACTCGGTCACACTCTCTGGGATTACATCCGGAGTCACTAGTGGGGTTTGGTTGGTTGTTGTTTTAGGGATTTGTGTTGGTTTCAGGATTTGTGAATCCTGAACTAGAGTGCACTTCTTCATTGCATTCAGCCCGTCGGATTTGCATTGTAGTGGATTTCACCCATAGACTGCCGGCACACGTTTCACCATCTCGACACTCGGAGCCATCATCTCGGGTGTCACGACATCGCGATTGAAGGGCCATATGCCCGTCTTGCGAAATGCAGCCTCGACTGTCTCCTTGGTGAGTGCACGCATATGGGCTCTCCCATAGATAGCTAAAAAGTTCTCCTTCGTCACAGCTGGTTTTTTGGTGCGTGCCCACTCGTCCTTTTCCTCCGTCCAATACAGCTTGAGCAGCCCAAAAACAACGACGTCAAGACCCTGATAAACATGGGTTCCATGTGCGGGATAACAGAGGACGTGGATTCGATGTTCCCGTGCAAAGTCGAGCAGCGGTTTGCTGTAGTGGGAATTGTGGCCGTCAACGGCGACTACGCGAGTCCTCCCCGCCGACTTTGCTTTCGTCTGCTCATGGAAGTCCTTCATCCACTCCAGGTTAATTTCGCTGTCGACCCAACCTTTTTTGGAGTACCCGAGACGATAATTCAGGTGGTGTCATAACAACAGATATAATCGGTTACTTACGACGCATTTGTAGGATTTTCTTGGTCCCACCTCATGTTATAGGCCTGGCCTTTCAATATTACTGCAGGCTTGAGAGCTGTTCCATCCGCGCAGATAGTTAGGACCACGGTGGTGTTCTCGCGCCCTCCGTCGCCGATTTGGTGCTGAGTCTTCTTCCCAGCCCCACCGATAACACGACGCCTTGTTGCCGTTGATGCAGGGAAGCCGCTTTCATCCATCCCGTATATGTTCTCGGGCCGGATCGCCTCGTATTCTCGCTCCTCTCCATCCTCTGGATCAAATTCACTGTCGCGACGTCCGGACAGCGTGTCTTCGAGGAGCTTGAACCAGGCTTCATTGTTCGCCGGATTGACAGCGCGACCGCGCTTATTATCAAGTGAATGCGACCAATATGTCCACAGGCGGTCGTGGTGCTTCTCGACGAAGCGTCCCGTCCATTTCTTGCCTACGCCCTTCGCTGGGAATTTATCCCCGAGGCGTGCACGGCAGATTTCGTCGACGATCTCCTTGAGCTGACACCTCGCACGCATCTGCAATGACAGTTTTGACTTCGCCCGGGAGAAGCCAGCTCTTCTCTTCGTTTGATTTACTCTTGGATTTCCCTCCCTTGGCATGCCGAAGCAGTGTATTGGGATCCAAGGAAATGGACTTCTTCTTCTCGACAAGGTAGTCGTATTCTATTTTTTTGCACACGGCTCGCAGACTCATCCGCTTCTCGCCATTTTGTAGGACCTTGTCGTGTTCGTGGAGATACAGTGCCACAGCCTTGGCCATCAAGGCATCCTTCTCCTCGCGGGCCAGTTGAGTTTGCCTTGTTTTCGACTTAGCACGAGCCATTATCGCGTGTGTCAATGGATAGGAGGGCGCGACGACGAATTTCTGCAGACTTCCTTTTTCGGAGTGTGACAGGCGTGATTGATGGCCGCATCCGACTCCACTGCGGTCGATTCGTGTTTATTATGATTCCTCAACCATATTTTAACCTCGAAGGCTCCAATGCATTCATTCATGGGCTATAAAACTAATCCCAGTCATCTATATTTTTCATACCATTGACCATAATACCATGAGACATATAAATTTGTTACTTTTGGGACTGGACCAAAGATGAATTTTGGGTAGATGCGCAACACCCTCATTTGTCACCGGCACTCAACTGGAACTTTAATAGGTATGTAAAGGATGTTCGGAAAAAATAAGAGCCTTGTTGCGCAAAAATTGACGTTGTAGAAGTTGTTTGTATCATTGAGGCGTACGTATCATTGACCCGTGATTAACTGTACGCCATTCAGCTGACAACAATGGAAGGCTTCGAGGGCATCCAGCATGGAACCATGTAGGCAGTAGGATCACCTAGCCTGTGCTCACCTTTGAGGATTAGTTGCCTTCCTCTGGGATTTTTGCGATAAAGGTTTGATATGTTGAATGCCAAATTGGACATTGGTGGAACATTTATTTTATTGGAGATCATGGGAACTTTTATGGAGCGGGAGGGAGGAACGACATGGCAGATAATGGATTAGGTTGTCTTAAGTTCTGGCCGCTCTGTATCGACATTAGAACTTGAGTTCGGAGGAACTTCAGTCTTGCGCGGAACTGAAGTATTCAAGTGGCAAAATGAAATGCCCAAGGTCCGGTTTGAACCCTGGCCGTCCCAAACTATGTCTTGAATACTGTACCATTTCGACCAAGTGTTCATCAATTTTGGATTTTTTATACACCGAGATGGCCGAAAAATTTTCTTTTGAATTGTGGTGATTTTTAAAGGCTTTAGAAAAACCCAGTGTTATGCGTTACTTGAACACTTGGTCGAAATGGTACAGTAATCACGCAGTTATAGAGGCAGTACCAATCATTACACCACACAACCATAAAAGGCTGGGACTACCTAGACACCGTAAGAGTTTTCAATAGGACTTGACCTAGGAAATTCAATTTTTCATAGGACTTGAGGGCTGAGGAATTATCAGACTTCAGTTCTGTCAAACAGAGGACTGAAGTTGGTGAGAACTAGGGTTTCAATGAGGAAAGAGGTAGTTTTACACGGAACTGTACAACTTGAGTAAATTTTTCTTTTCTATAGGGCTTAAGCTAGGAAATCATCAATTTCAGTCCCTTCAAACATCACCTTCAGTTCTCTGAGGACTTAAGTTTGTATGAGGTAGGAATACCAGAGATAAGCTAATTAGGTGTCTAAAGGCACATAGTATATGCCTATCACTCATGTAATAGCACCCTGTCTGTGTGGTCCAGCTGGATACTCCTCTGCTGTAACGATACCATGTGATTTTGCTGGTGGTCATAGGTTCAATCCCCACTCTAGTTACTATATTGTGCTTGTGGGGACCTGAGTCTTGCCCCTCAGAGTTGACATCCCCGAACTCAAGTCCTAAGGTGGATAAAGAGCGGCCTGAACTTAAAATAACCTCATCCTATTTCACTTCTTCCCTGGACGTCGGACTATGGGCGGAAAATCCCAGTGGCCAAGCACCTATGAAATCCCCGTTCTAGCTTCCTTTTGGGCGGGACCAATCAGCGAAGAAATTGACACTCGACACAGGGGTGCGATGTTGGTTCTGTGTCATTTAATTTTTAACACTCATTTCTGACCCCTCTCCCCCGCAGCGCTGTACCGAAATCAATGACCTACCACGGCGTTTGTACTAATTTGTATTCTCTAGTCGGGCCCACCGAATGCTAAAACGTGAGAGTCTGAGTGGGCCTGCCCATGATGTGGAGGCGTAAAGACTGCAATTGTTGTTGTTATGGAAGGAAACAGCATTCATAGTTATGTTGAATCCCCATGTATATTGATGTTCCTAAACACCACTTTGTGAAAGCGCAGCTGCACACGAAGTAGGAATTAAATTTCAAATGAAGGAAAGTATCAAATGTTTCGGAGCGTTGAAGTTGGGAACCATTGAAATTTGCGGTGTTCCCGTTCCTTCCCTGCACTCAGGTAGGACATACTTTCCCCAGGCGCTTCCCTACGAGAAACAAATCTACGGATATGCTCGACCGTGTGTCCCGTCCGACATTCAGATATTCGGAGGGTGGCTTGTTGGGCTGCCACCTTGCTGGTTTTGCGCCAGATTTGCCTGCTCCGTGTTATTCATTTGCCGTGATGTGAGGATGCTAAACTTGCGCTGGAGGCGAGAAAATTACGTCCTGGGGTTTCTGCGCGTGTTGTGAATCGAAATGTAGTATTACTTGTAAACAAGCCCGGGCCTGGTCAGTTGTTTTTCGATTTCGCTTTTGTTGAACATATTGTTGTGTTTGTCTGCGCTCCTTCGGTTTTGAGTGGATTCATATTCATGCAATAAGCTGTATTGTAGATGCAGGGTCATTTCAATTTTGTGGGACACTTCGCTGGTTACTTTGATTTGCAATACAAAAGGCCTGCACACAAGACAGATTGCGCGTTGACCAAGTGCCAATGATGGTTAACAATAGAGAGTTTGTGCAGATCCACCCGGGTGGCTTCCAGGGCATGTGGAGCCGGGTGGCTCCAGTGCTGGGTGCCTTTTCTATGTGGCTTTCCCAAAGTATCTGTTATTCTAATTACATGTTTATGACCATGATAAATCAGCATACTGTACCTCTGGTGTCTTTGTGCCTCATCCTCAGCCTCAGGAGGACCTGGATAAGATATTTTCTAATTTTCTTGAGTTGCAGGTGCCTTTCTTGCCTCTAGAGCATGTTTTCATAGTCATTTTGCAAGTTGCAGTTGATGTATGTAAGCAAAAGGATGGCATTTGAGGTTATGATGTCATTCAGCAAGCCACCTGCTGACATTGAAGTGACCTGGCTCCACATACCCCAAAAGCCACCTGGTTGCTCCGGGTGGCTATTACAAACACATCGGAAAAGGAAAAGTTTCATCAAGGTTAAAAAGTCAATATGAAAGTAGTAATATCTGTTGCTAAAATAATTCCACCGAAAGTACCATTTTCAGAATTCCTGAAAGAGGAACTGCAAGTTGAGCTTTCATAGTTCCTTTCCGGACCACTGAAAGCCCTGAACTATTTAAGCTATTGGCCTGCTATTTATATCAACCAATGGCAAAATTACCTCAGGGCTTTCAACAGTCCTGAAAGGAACAATGAAAGCTCAACTTTCAGTTCCCCTTTCAGGAATTCTGAAAGTGGTACTTAGGCCCTGATCGGGTGTGCGAGAAATTCCGTCAGAAATTATTTTTAATCGGTGCAGAAATCCGATCAGAAATCTCGGGTAGAAATCTTGTCATGCTCTTCTCTTCTCCCTTCCACGTCCCTCGTCTGCCCTCATGTCCGCCGCCTCGATGCCCAAGAATGCCAAATGGACAGACCCCGAAGTCCTTGCCATGCTCAACACTCTCATTGGGAAGAAGAGCTCTCACCAGAGCGGGACCGGATGGAAGCCTAGTGTGTGGACAGAGGTCATCAATGCCGTTCAACAGGTCGACCCAACCGCGGATCCGGTGAAAGACAAAGCCAAGGTCATTACAAGTACTTGTTAATCGTTCATAATATCTCGTGTCCGTCATTTTTCGACTGCGCGTTTTTACGGTCCTCATTTACCTTTCGTAATGAAAATAGTGGCAGTGCATGAGATTCGTTACATTTTTGCAAGGTCCTTAGTGGCAGTGTTTTTGAGGTCACAAAATTTTGTTAGATTTTTCTTGTTCCATTAGATTTTGGTGGCGGTGCTCACACGTAAGCGCTACATTGGGAAGACTGCTCGTTCGATCCGGGCGACGTCGGCTTTGTTTGCATCATGTTTTTTCATATACTCACTGATGTCCAGAGTAGATTGGGAAGAAGTTGTGAGGTGGAAGTCAGTATTGAACTTGAAAAATTCGAATTAATGGACGGAGAGAGTGGAGGGCATACAGACTGTCAGAGTACAAAAGATTCAAGAGTATGGTCATCCAAGTTGTTGTAGGTGTCCTTTGAATCTTAAGTTTTGAATCAAGTCGTGAGTCGCTAGTGGGTTTAAGTAGTAATAGCTGACCACTACATAGTGTTAGGTCCTTCTCATTCGTATATGATGTACCAGAATATATGTAACTCGATAATTACTATCCCCCCCCACCGCGCCGGACAAACCTACTACTCAGACAAACAAACATTTCTCACCTGTTTCTTGGTCGATTTCCGAGATTTTTGCTTCAGAATATTCGTCTACATGTCTTCTATCGCTATGCTTCCTAAATGGACCTGAATGTCACCACCCATCCTTTCCTGCGCCGTTCTAAGTTGCCAAATTTGGAAATTTCGCATATTTTCATTCGAGCCAGAGGCCTTGCAGCCCGGAATGTGCAAAGAACTTCATTTCCATAGACTAGATGTATTTTTCGGTCTTCGTGCCAATTTCTCCGGGAGGTGCCCTAGCAGTGGCACAATACCAAAAATGGGAGATCAGCTTATGTTGGCATATCAGCCTCTCCTCTGCCACCCACCACAGCGTCGGCATGCCCTCTAACCCGTAGAACCCTCGCTCCCTGGGTGGACCGGACAAATGCCAGCCGATAATCAGTCCAAGCTTTCCCAGGAGGAGCGCATTGCCCTTGCAATTGCCGATGTCCAGAGCGGCAAATATTCAGGACGCGCTGCAGCAAAGCTCCATTCGGTGCCGTCTAGCACACTCAATGACCGTTTTCACGGTGTCACCACGCGATCCGAGTCCCATTCTGAGCAATTATGTCTCACACTCGCACAGGAGAATGTGCTTGTTGACTAGTGCCACTTTCTGCACCTCACCGCGCATCCACTTAACCGGCAGACTATTTATCCCAAGGTCAAGGCATTGTGTGGGGAGACCCCTGGCCACAACCGGCTGGGTAGGTTTCTCCAGAGACATAAACTGGACCTTATGACCGGGAAAACAACTGGTCTGGACCCCAAACGTGCTCGCGCATTCAATTACGCAACAATCCAAGATTACTTTCAGAAATTGAAAGCAGTCATTGATGAGAGGAAGATTTCTTGGCATAATGTGTACAATATGGATGAAAAGGGGATCAAATTGGGCGGCAGGCGAAAGAATTGAGGCGTAAAATATATCCTGTCACGTCATGCTCGCTTGCACTATTGAACTTCCGACACGAATTTGGAGCTTGTGACTATCGTTGAATGCATATCCTCAGTTGGGGAGAAGCTTCCTCCTGGATTTGTCTTACAAGGAAAGAGACTGTTGAAGTGTTGGTTCACAGAGGAGACGCAAGGTGCCGGCTGGTAATGTTTGATTTTACTTTCCCCGTCAGAGCCGTTGCTTATAATCCCATCATCTCAGCATTAGTGTTTCTGAGAATGACCATCTCTGCATAGAATGGTTCTTCAAAGTGTTCATTCCGTGGTTCATCCAGCAAAACATCAACAACGACCCGGGGCTTGTTGTTTGGGATGGACACAATTTGCACGAGACGACTCCACTCATCGAGATCGCAATCAAGGAGAACATCCACCTGTTCAGCCTTCCTTCTCACACAAGCCACAAAACCCAGCCCTTGGATGTCGGTGTATTCGGTCCCATGGAGTGGTACTGGGGCGAGAAATGTGATGAATTGGCAGACATAGGGCTCAACGTAACGAAGGAGAATGTGATAGCTGTCTATCTCAAAGTGCGCGAAAAATCGATGACAAAGGCAAACATCATCAGCGCCTTCCGAAAGACAGGTATACAGCCGCTGGATCCGACAGTATTCAAAGAGGAGGAATACACACCGAACTGGATGACATCGACTCAGCCACACCTTCCCGATACCTATCCCCGCCCCACATCACCGGATGGTCGATCGGACGTGTCCATTCCCCCACTTCACGTTGCGACCGCAGTGCCCGCCAAGGAAAATCGTCGTGGCCGCTCCGTATCAGGCCAATCGGGGCCGTACGTGGCGCGTACTGCGTTGCTAGCAACACTGAGGAGGCTTGAGGAGCAATTGGCAACGGCGAGGGCCGAAGCGGAAGCAGCCACTGCCCACGCTGTCTTAATGGCCCGGGAGAACCTGAAAGTCAACAACCTGCTTAATGCGAAAGCGGGGAAGAAGAAAGAGGGTGCTCGCGCACACTTCCAGGGGGCAGCGCGATGTCTGACATCAGGCGAAGGGTTGGAACAGAAGCGGAAGGAAGCGAGGGAGAAGGAACAACAAAAGGAGAAGGCTGAAGCAAAACGGCTGCAGAGAAAGGCGGATCAGGAGAGGCGGAGACAAGAGAAGGAGCAACATGCCAAAGAAGTGCAAGAGCGACGCGCACTACGCAATTTCACTCGGCTGGTCAACGAGGACGCTAAGAAGAAGCGACAGTAGGCGGGGGGACGTGGGCGTGGGTGCGGCAGAGGTTGAGGAAGAGGAAGAGGAGGTCCAAGCGTCAGCAGATTGAGTGCACGTCAAAAAGGGAACGCACCCATCGATTCCGATTCCGAGGACTCTTCCGACACCGCAGAAACCAGCTCCAAGGCGTCCTCTAGCGACGAGTTTGATCGCGTATATTGTAGGATGTATGTAGGTGATACGTTACGGATGGGAGGCTCTGGACTTACTAGAGAAAAGATATGGTGCGGTGGTGGCGAGAAGAAAGAAGAAAAATTGACGACGCCCGTGCCACGAGGCTCGATAAACGGAGAAAAGTTCGGCATAGTGTCATGCCGAAGGTTTGATTGGTGACTTTGGCGTGAGACTGCATCATTGTCAGAGCAATCTCGGCATAATTGGTGGTCGCGGTCCGCTTCTGTTTTCTCTCTTTTTCCTCGCCGTCGCCGTAGTTTCGAAGTGGCAGTTGAGCGTGGGAATGTGGGCTGTTGAATAATGCCGTAGCACGACGTTTTCAATTTGATGAGTGTTCGCTTATACATATACCTACATATAGTACCGTGTCTTTCGGGGCAAGTGATGCGCAACTCGCAATGAGCTGTGTGTTTGATGTGAAATAGCGCAAGCGGATGATAGAGACATGATAATCAGTCGCCATGTGGGTAATGAAGTTGAATAAATGAATAAAATAAAATAAAAAAGAAAGTATGAGTTACGCGACGCACATTGCGGTGGCCTCACCCAACAAGTCAAATAATCATATCTGGCCGCGCCCACGATAACCTTCGGTCCCTTTGCCTCATGTTTCCTGGGGCAGTGTCTGCTTTGATGGCCGACATCTTTACAGTTAAAGCACCTATCTTCCGCTCTCATTTTATCTTTCTCTTCCTGAGACAAACGAGGAGTCAGTTTACCCCCAGTTTTCGCATCTAGGCCCGAAGCCTTTGATCCGGATCCAGCTTGCTTCCCTGCACCTTGGGATTTATCCTTTGGCTTTTCCTTCGGCGCTTCCATCCCGGTGCTGGAATTGGCCCCATGTATTTCCCTTGGGCCCGGGCCCCCAGTCGCGTTCCTCTCTATCGAGAGTGAAAAAAGTAACTTTAACTTTGATCGTCTCTTTGGTTTGGCGGGGCTAACTTTACTTAACTTTACTTTACTTTCCCACACTTCGCGAAACTAACTTGTTGACACCTAACTTACAGGGTTCTGGAAAAATCGAACAAGCACCCCAGAATAGCACTTCCCTGTGCCTCAGAAGTAAGTTGAGCCAACATCTAGTCGTGTTTGAACCTACAGCAATGTACAGTGGATCGAGATTGACACTCTGATCATTTCCTGATGGAAGTTCAACCATGCACTCTGGCACATGAGTGTATACAAGAGTAGTGGGAGTGGGAGTTGCTGAGTCGCACTGATGTGTTTGAGTCGCACTTTTGTCCATCAAAAGTGCGACTGGTTAGCCGACGGCTTTAGAGACTCCGCCCGTAACCATTACGGCACCCGTCAAACAGGTGCCTTGCCCGTTTTGTCAATGAATTTTTGCTTCCTCCAACGGCCCGTCGAATGACGGGCGTGATGGCTGTTGAAATGGGTGATTTAATTTGAGGTTTAAAACCAAGCAGGCAGGTTACTATTTCATGCAGGGATCCATACAGCAACGAGTGTAAGGAGACTATCTTTTGGGTGCAGTACCACATTTTTGGAGCCAGAATCTGAGGACAAATACATTTTATTGGAATTTTCGGCCACGCCCCAAAAGATTGCCGGATTGCCAAGGTTCAACCCCACAATGTTTGCATGGTCAAAAGGGTCAGTTGGCGCGGTAATAAGAAGATAACATTCAATCAATGATATCGCAGTCAAAATGAATTAATGCGCAAGTAAAATGTGCAATCAATAGCAAAACAAAACGGACGCGACCCGTTACTGTTTTTGCGGCCGTCCCGTTACCCGTCCCGTCCTGTCAGATGTTAGAAAAACGGCTGTCGAAAGGACCGCCGTTGCCGTGACGGAAGCTCCACGGACACGGTATCATAATACGGTTACGTATCACTGCCATCAGTGCATCAGTCGCACTTCGGATGCATTCGCCATCAGCCGCACTCCGTGACAGGGTTGAGTCCCATTAATGGGACTGAGTCGCACTTTATAAGTGATGGAGTGGGACTGGACGAGTCCCACTCCCACTAAAATTGTTGTTACTCCTGGCACATGAATGAGAGATGGTCTTGTGGATTGTAGGGGTAGATCATGTGGATTCTTAACAAAGCGAGGTACGAGTAAGTAAGGATTTTGAAAAAAGAAAAAGGCGATGGTTGACAGTGCTGAGAGTTATGGCGTTCAACAAACACTCTATTTTCCAACTCAATTTTGGCTGAGCTGTGCCATGATTGATCACAAGGGGATGCGGTACTTGGAAAGCCCGTGAACACGAGCTGCGAGCATTTACGAGAGATCACTAGTGCAGAAGGATACAGAGAAAATTGCTCAATATGAAGCAGTGGCCTGAACACGGCGATGTGACTGGGAAATGGGTGCACAGACAGCAGACAAGCTCAATGCCGGCCCAATTGCTTGGTAAAAATTGGACAGACACATGATTCCGATGAATTCCAGGTGCATGTGTGCTTATACTTGGAGTTACTTACCATTACTTGCCGTTACTTAAGTTAGATCAGCAAAAGTAACTTTTGCCATCAGATGGCATCATCTAAAGTTACTTTCGCTCACTTTACTTTCCTTACCTGCGACAAGTAAAGTAAAGTTAGTTTTGGCAGGCCAAGTTAGTTTTGCCAAGTAACTTTAGTAACCATCCTTTTCGAGTACCCGAAGGAGTAAGCCCATAGATGATACACACCGCATCCAGAAATAGATGTTGAGTTGTACCTCACCAGATGCCGCCTTCGTTGTTTAGAATGGAGGTAAACATAGTGTAACTAACCTGCGGCTTGAATGGCCCGAAGTTGAATAATCGCGTGGCCTTGCACGTCTTGTAAAGTCGCAATGGGCCGTTGCTCAGAAGCCCGAGACATCTTGCTATTCAGCTCTGTCTTAAGATGTATCCCAAATGTTGGATGTCAATGAAGCTTTGACCCGGAGTTGACGCGAAGACAGCGGTTCGGCCTGCATGCCGGAGAAGAATGGCGCGATGCCGATTTCCAGCGGAGTCACACTGAGCACAATTGAAGCATTAACATATAATGTTCAGGGCTTGACTCCTTGCACTGGCAGGACGGCTATAATGCCTGAATTGAGCACCTTATTGAATCAGAGAGGACGGCGAGAGGGCTCGATGCTTCTAAAGGCTTTCGGCAGGCTTGATTTGTCTGAGGACGGCCGTTCAGCACCTTGTGGATGGTAGAGCACAACGTGGAAATAGGGGGATGATGATGGGGAGAAATAAAGCCCGGTAAGGATAAACGGGCGTTCCATTTGAGCGGGCCTTGAGCGCGTGATAGTTGGCCACGTGTTCGCTCGGAATGGGCGGCATATAGAGTTTGGAGCTGAATGGTGATCGCCGCTGTGGTCTGAGAATAAACGTGAGAAGAGGTGCCCCCGAATTTGGTGGGCTCGGAGCCAAGGCTGTAACGGATGAGAAAGAAAAGGCGAATTGAGGTAATGCCAAACATGAGCATACTGATTCGAGGGATCTGCTGAATATACGAGGAAATAATCAAGGGCGCCCTGGAATAGTCGCAGCCAGTCATTGAATCTAAAAAACCACGTAGCAAAACAAAAGCGGCACGTCGAATCGTGCAGATGATGGTTAGGGAGAAGGAGGAGGACTTGGGAACAATTAACATCATAGTTTACTTTTTTTTTTTTTTTTTTGGAGCGTTGAATGATGTCACTTAGTCTGCAAAGCATTCCAAGTTAATCCGCTGAGGTAACTGATGTTCCATCAGTAGAGTTGCCGGTAAGTCGTCCGTCGGGAAATGCCAATTACGCACAGTTTTTGAAACCTAGTGTGGGGCTCCGACCTGTGGTTCTAACCGATACCACGCTTCATACATAAGGGTCGTATACCCACTAAAACCCGATCTGATTTAATCCAATCGTCCGGCAATGAGTCCTCATCCCAAAGGGGCCCACTCCAAGTGTTTAGCACTGTCTGTCTCTTGAAAGCGAGTCGATTGAAGTGTATCTTATTTGTAGATAATATATCCCGTTTCAAGGCCATATTTATTGCAGCTACCCAGCGATTATGAATTTCAGTCTGTGATGGCAATTCATCTGCATCCATATCAAAACGGTATTTATTTCTTAATTTCCATATGAGATGCATCGAAGTGCTGATAAGTATGCTAAATAGTCTTTGTTTACTTGCCAGTATTTTGCCACTTCTCGTTCTGAACTTGGTGAGGTTGCATCCAAGAAGCAATCCCCAATTCAGTTTGGGCCAGTCCAAGTAACCGTATTTGAGTGCCCAAATTTCGGCACACAGTCTCCATATCTGGCGTTGGCCCGGCACATTACAGTCTAGCATGATATGTTCTAGGCTCTCATCCACCTTGCAGTGTGGGCACCTTCCAAGAATCTCAAGATTTTCTATGTGTTGCCAAAAGTCTCCAACTCTGAAGATATTGTGTATACATTTCCAAAGGAAATTACGTGTCGATCGCTGGATGTCTCGAGACCGTATTGATTTCCAGATAGCTTTATCTGTAGGGGTGTAGTCAAATGCATCTTTGATGCAGCATCGTATTCGGTCTAGATTGCCTTCAGTCGATTTACGTTTTGGTCGAGATTTCAAGCAGTTAATTGCCTTGGTAAAGTAGCGTTGTGTCCCATTACATAGTAGGACTCCCGGGCAGTTGAACATGATATCAATTTCGGTGTCAAGTAGCGTCGGGATTGGTAGTTGTTTTACCAGTGTGCGAGCAGGATTATGTAAGACTTTCTTGAAGTGGATTTGTCCGCAATGCTCGTTCATAGCACTTATCACTACTCTTAATAGTTGGAATTTTGGGTCAGTGATATCGTTCTCATGCATATGTCGATCAGCCACTAGTGTCTTTGCCAGGTAGTCATTTGAAGAGCAAATCATAAGTTCCGAGTTCCTTTGGATATTTTGGAGGATCCAAAGGAGGCCCCCCAGCAGGGCTGTTGACAAGGACGGAGTGGGATCAATAGTTGTAAAGGAGAGGCTCAAGGCTGCATTCAGTGTTGATTTTCCTTCATCCATAATCATGGTCTTGAATATTGCATCCCTTGTTCCAGGGTTGATCACTATGGTGTATAAGTAGACTGTCATTTTATTAGCTGGGATGGAAGTTTTGTATCTTTTTGCGGGAATCTGTTGCATCACAATGTCAGATTCTTGGCTCAAAATTCGGAAACCGTGGGAGATATCCTTCAGTCGAAAGTTGGCATCAAAGGTGACATAGTCGAATTCCTGTCGTTCTTGGCCTGCATGGTGATCATTTGGACATAATTCGTCGCAAAGATCCCAATTTTGATACATTGGGTTCCATTTCGGGTGAATTGCATCTATAAGGTCAGTTGCTGTGGCAATGCACTTGCCCGGATGCTTGCAGCCATGTTCATTACGGTCACGTTGGCATTGTGTACATCCACAGTTTTTTCTACTTATTCCAGACTCATTGATCCTGTGGGGACGTCTGTCTAGCGCGGAGGTTTTCCGCTGTGCAATGGTTACTATATCTTGCACATTTTTCGTGAGGTGGTTGTCGCGTAGGCACTTGATCGCATCCTTTCGTTTGATCAAGTCAAAGCGGTTCGTATCCATTGATATATGCCTCCAAATAGGCATCGATAGTTTGATCTCTTCAGAGATAGATAAGGCGGTAAAGGTCAGGTTGTATTTCTGTGATGTTGAAATCATTCTCTGTATGTCGTATGGGAGAGGGTCTACCCGGAATTTAGGCAACCGGATATTTTGTAAGAACACATTTATCACTTCGCCTGGTTGCAGTCTCAGGGTGCTATTCTCGAGGCGTCTATTCAGAAGGTAGTCAACAAAATAACCCCAATTTGGTCGGTTCAAAGTCTTTGTTAGGTATTCCTTCAAGTTCCAGAGATCTATGGCTTCATTTCTGGTCCGGATATCGAGGACTTGTTTTCCTCCTCCGAGTATCGGCAAATGCATTGTATCTTCGGCTATCCTCGCCTTTTTTCCATTCCACAAGAACTCGTTTCGGAGTCGCACAAGCGCATCCTCAATTGACTTTGGCATGCCCTGTACTCGAGTCAGGTATTGTGTTCGGCCTCCAACTATCATATTAATTATATGTCTTCGTCCCTCAAGCGAAGGGTTCCTTTTATTCCATCTTGTTAAGTCAGACGACACTTTTTCTAGTACTTCCGGCCAGGGAGTGATATATTCTATATTATTCCCAACCCATGCTCCCAGAATCCGACAGGATTCACCGTCTCCCACAATTCTGATGTCAGTTGGGATATGATTACGTGGGCAGGTCTCGTTCAATTGTCTCTCCATCTTCAGCTTCTCACGGTGTTTTGATGATCCAAACGGTATAATCAATGTCTTTTTCATGTTGAATTTTGCAGTTGACGCGGTACACCACAAATTCAGAATCTGCCAGAGTTTAACCCATGAATCCTGGGCTGACAGGAATATTGTTGTGTCATCCGCAAACAGCGAGACTAGTAGTCGTTCCACTTTCCCAGGTATTTTCAACCCTTGTAAGTTCGAATTTCGAAGAGCACAGGCCAATGGCTCAATAGCCAGATTAAATAGCAGGCATGACAATGGGTCGCCTTGCCGAACCCCGCGGGAAACGATGAATGTTGAGCTCAACTCCCCATTAACCATCACTCTAGTTTCTGCATCTGTGTACAGGGCTTTTATAGTCCTGCAAAACTTGTCAGGGAAGCGCATATGTTTCAGTACAGTCAGTAGGTATTCATGGTCAATCTTATCATATGCTTTCTCTTGATCCAGGGCAATGATGCACCCATTTTCCTCTGCTGCTTCGGCATAATTTAAGAGGTATTTGACCTGTTTAACTTGGTCCTCAATCTTGCGGCCCTTCATGAACCCTGCTTGGTCATCCGCTATCAAGTCAGGAACTATTTCCGTGAGACGAAGGGAGTATGCCTTCGTCATCAGTTTGTAGTCTGTGTTTATCAGGGTAATCGGACGATAGTTTGATATCAATGTGCGATCCCCTTTCTTATAAATTGGGCACATCCATCCCCGATTGAAATTGGTTCCTTGTACAATCCCGAAAGCCTCGATGTCGGCATATAAATCCATTAGTACTTCAAGTATGTCAAAGCCTTCTTTGTTTTCTCTCTTGTCTTCTTCAAACAGAATGGACAACCATCGATAGAATTCGTACGGAAGGCCATCATCGCCTGGAGTTGATCCATTTTTTGACATTTGTAAGGATCGTAATATTTCTGCTATGCTTAGCATCCCTTCCATTGTCTTATGCTGAGCCTCTGTCAAGTGTACACTGCAGTCTTCCAGAGCAATAGTCGTAGCCATGAGTTTTGTGTACTCCTCAGGCTGGTCCAATGATTGAATGTGGCTATGGTAGTCGCGTGCCATCTCAGCCATATTTTTTGGCTGGTTTTCATAAATTGGGGGTTCTCCTGGGGTCGCATCTCTCTTAAACTCATGGATTGTGTCTCTCATATGGTAGCCTTTGGCAGATTTGGTCCAGAATTTGCTGTTCAATGTTTCACCTCCCATATCATATCGAGCACTGGACAAGTCCTTCTTTTGCTGTGCCTTTTCATAGAGGAAGTTCTTGATTTTCTTTTCCAGAAGATATGCAGCTAGGGCTCGATCATCGGGTTTCATTTCTGTATCATGAATAATCAGTCGTAGTTGTGCTTCCCATGTTCGAATATTTTTTGTATCCTCATCTTTGGTCATTAGTGCGCAGATACGGGCATATTTCATTACTTCTTGCTTGAACTTGAACCACAATGTTTGTACATTATGTTCACTGCTCCTCTCAGTCGGTTCTAGTCGCGCTTTTTCTGCTTGCATTTCCATGCCCAGCCGGAGGACCTCTCGTATGAATCTGTGAGTCTTCAAGAGATAGAGTGGTAGGTTGGGTCTACCGTGTCCTGGTTTAATATCACCCCTATACGCCAGTTGCACAGATATTAGACGATGATCTGATTTAATGGGTGTGTATTCAATAGCCCAGTCGCGGCAAGAGTCCATCCAGCTATGGGTCACATATATTCTGTCAATTCTTGAGCGTGGTTGGCATTTAGTTGCCATCTGGGCTGTTGCATGCGGCTGTGTCCAGGTGTATTCCAGAGCGTCTGGGAAGGTTGACCTCCACCCATCCTCAATTTTCAGCAGTGATTTCAATCGCTGAAAGCTAGCAGGGACACTATGTCCATCTGTTCGTCTACTGTCTGTCTTCTTGGTCGATAAACGGTCTCTTGGGTCCTCGACAAAGTTCCAGTCTCCTAGAACTACGGTCGGGAGCGGTAGGTGGATATCACTTCTCCAATTTTCCCATAGCTGCGTCCACATATTATCTCGTTCTTTAGGTTTATTTGGGGCATAGATGTTCAAGATATTAAGTATCTCTCCCTTGTGCCATGGTATGGAAACCATGAGAGCCCGCCCAGGGATCAAGTCGTAAGTGCGCACATTTTCGGTGTCAATCCACTTTTTATTGAGCAAGAAGGCCACGCCAGCTGTTGCACAAGGGTTTTCAGGATGTGCGGAGTAGACTAATTTGAACCAGCTTTGGTATATTTCCTTGAATTCAGCTGCTGCGCTACTGTCCAAGTGAGTCTCTTGCATAGCTATTATTCCGATGCGCTTGGTGTCAATTGTTTGTTTTAGAAATTTGAATTTATGGTTACTGTGTTTCATTGGTGTGTTTGTGTCTCGGCCAGCCAAGTTGAGAGATGCAATGGTCAAGGTTGAGCGTGTCGACTTTGCAGTAGGGGGCAACCGGTGTGGTTTATTCTTCTGTCGTATATCTTGGTTTATTATCTCCCATCCTTCTGGGATTGTATTCGCAGGCATAAGAGCCTCGTTTTCTTGTGAAAACTCAGGAGTCAAAATCCTATCGCTGTGGGACGTCATATTGAACATTTCTCTGTCAACCACAGGTTCTTCTGTCATCCAATCAAACTTCCGTTTTATACCACTCACAATAGGAGCAATGAGAGGGCCCCCTGGTTCGTCATCTTCCTCGGACGTAGATCTCGCCCTTGGTGGACATCGAGCCGGGGCATCCATATCGGGAGTGGCAGTACGGTCTTGCTCTTCGCTGTACTCTGTGATAGCCAGAGCAACAGAGCTATCACAAGAGGGGCCGTGTTTACGGTAACCAGGGAGAGGCCCCTGAGTACCCTGGCTCCTGCTGATTTCACGCTCTGAACTCGCAGCCGGCAGGCACTGTCGAGAGGGATGTACCACTTCCCCGAAACCCTCCCGTGTTCCAGAAGGGCCCTCGGTACGATCATCGGTTTCATTTGGATATTTAGTCATGTTAAGCGCGTTTAGAGACCGCCGTCTGTAGTGGTTGTCCTTGACGGCCAACCCCAAGGTGAGTTTCTTCATCTAGACCGTTAAAGTCCGACAATCCTAAGTTGATATCTTTGTCGCGGAATTTCTGACTCATGGTTGGTTGCAGATCAATAACCCATGTAGATGGGTCAAATTAGCCCAGTTGATAAGACATCGCACATTGGCATGGTACAAGACATAAAGGTTTTATCCAAAATAACTGGCACTCCGAAAGCCCAAGCTTCAACTCAATGCAGAATTACTTCGCGTCTGGGCATATAGCGTGCGGCCCAGAAATTCCAGGCAACCGAGGAGCATTTCAATTTTAAGTATATTCCCCAGCAACGCCGCCAACTTATCGGTGTGGTCCAGATGATATGAGGAATGGTTGCCGGAGGGCAGTAATTGATGGGTAAGGTGAGTCATCTACAGTCGAGGTTGGGTCAAGGTGTTGGGTTACCAATTAAAGAAAGTGTTGTGAGGTCGGATCGTTCCATTGTAGGTCCAAGAAATCCAGGATGGACGGTGCGAACGAGGAGGTTGGCGGTCTGGGAACAAGAGGCGGGCTTTACGATCAAAAATTCGGTAGAGTTGGAATTCCGGAATTACGCAGCTTCCGCCACGGTCTGTGGGGGACCATAAATGATTGGGACGTATTATATAGCGTATTTCAATGCCTTCTATGAAGCTAAACTTTGTAAAAGATGTTATCTCATGGTTATGATACACACCACTTGTTTTCCACTAAAATATTCCCGGTTGATGCGGTGTAGCAAGGATAGACCTAATTTTCATGTCAGGCTTTATGTTTCCATTATCAGGGGCTGGAGTGAGTGCCTTATCTTTTGAAAGAGGATCGTGAACATGTTTTAGATAAGACAAGATCAGAATACGTTCGGTATTTTTCCATAAAGCGCGTTACATCGAGAACATCGGGGTCCTACCAATCGACTACGGACTCCTACGGATTTCGCCATGAAAAGAGTGGGATCAATCAGTAATTGATGGATTGGGTACGTAGTATCGAAGCATTGTATATCAAAGCGTTCTCAGGATAACAAATTTTAGGGGGCCAAGGTTATCCCAATTTATTCAGTTAATGTACAAGAAACCTGGTACACGTCAGGTAATAGACTTCTCAGACCTCGTACAGCGTGTACTTCAATTTACAGACCGGGTGGTTGGGAATCCAGTCAATTCAGTGTCTGCCGGAGATGGGGTGGCGTGCACGAGCGCGCACCAAACGTTCGATGCGGCGCAGAGTCATCTCCATGCGGTCGAGACGTTCAACCATAATTGCGAAGCGGTGGCCGTTTGGGCGGCGTTGGTAATCGTGGTGATTGTTGCCACGATAGCTGAAGCCATAGCGGGCATGCGCATGCCGCTGGCTTCGCTCAGCCTATGGGGAAGTAATTAAGTCTGGATACAGGGTTGCAGGATTATGAAACAGCACGATCACGTACTTCATCGATGATGCTCTCCCAAATCGCATGGCGGATGGCCTGTGACGCTACTCGAGCTTCGCCGCCCATGGTCGGTTCACGGACATTGTTATACGGGGCATTGAGGTCGCCAATCACGGGTGTGTGGCGGTCAGGCTGGCTGTCGTTGGTGGCATGTCCAGAGATATTGAGCGAGCCAATATTCTGGATGAGGGTAGTGACCGCAGCGTGCGTGAGTCCTGGTGGGAACGAATGGCCAATGATGAGGAGAGAATACGTAGAGGGGCAGATGCGTAACTTGCCTGCGGGAGCTTGGGTGGACTCCACTGTATTAGCTAGGACCGAGGGCGATGCGCCATTGTCCTCCTCATCGGAGGGTCCAATAAGTCCGGGCATGCTGCTGTCGGTATCGGTGTCTGGGACGTCTGTCGTATTGTTTTGGGTCAGGGCACTGTGTCCAGCCATCTCGGGGAGAAGCGCGTATGAGGGAGGGGGAGTCGCCATTTCTTCTCGTCGTTTTCTTCGAGGTCATGTACATTTATAAGTCTTGCGCTGGAATAAAAGAGGCTTAGTGCGATCTTGGATCAGAATTTCAAAAAAATTGGACAATTGTGCACCTGGACTGCTGGGCGTTGTCCATGTGAATCAGGGCCAGCATCGGCGGAGACAGAAGTGCAGGTCTCGCTTTGAATTGGTGCCTGGAATGTGTTGTGCATGATCTCATACTGCAAGGCCAGCGCGAGGTCAGGGTACGTGCAAACCAAAATTTCGGGGGAGAAGGCATAGTATTTTAGGTAGTATACAGGTAGAACAGCTTTTTTTACATCTGAAAAAACGTACCAGACTTTCCGACGTCGGCGTACAACATATTTGTTGGCTACTGTACCAAAGAACCTAGAAGTCACGGCCGCGGCCACGGCCACGTCCGCGGAGACGCCCTCCACGATAGTTACGCGATCCGCCACGGTCCCCACGAGGGGTGCGATAGGAAACAGTCTTGAAGGCGTCGGGCGGGGTGACATCGTTGTGCGCGGTGATTGAGCCAAGCGTAGTGCCCACCCTCACCGAGTTCTGCTCCGCATCGTTAAGGTGGACAGCGAGGAATTCCGGGGCCGTGGTGATTGGACAATCGTCCTTGTAGTGGTCAAGGCCCAAGCACTCGGTGCACTCCATAGGACGGGGGCGGCCTCCACGAGAAGGTTGAAAGGGGGTAGCTCGGCCTCGGCAATCGACAAGGAAAGAAAAAGTGGGCGCAGTGAGGTGATCTTTGAATGCTTTCATTTCGTCGTTGTTCAAGGACGGCGAAGGCATGTAAAGGCGAATGGCGTTCTGCTTCTCGGGGGCACGTCCCTGGCGTCCGGGCATCCAAACCTATCCAAGGATACGTGCTTAGTGGAAGGAGGGTATTATATCAATTTGATTGCGCACCTCACAAGGTTTGATCTGAGTATGCTCGAGGAGCACGCGGATTACGAGAGGGATGTCATGGGCATCAGGAACGCGGTCATGATTGTCCAGAACCATCTGTATAACCGCGCGGTCTGCGATGAGCTTTTCAAAAAGCGCCGAGATAAACTCCACACGGGTGATGCGGTCGGACAGTCCAACGTAGGTTCCGATGTACCAGCTGGGTTCAGAGAAGGCTGGGATCAGATAAAACGTGAAACCGTCGCTGCCGTCCTTGCGGGTGGTGTGGACCACGGCCTATGGCTATTTAATAGAGATCAGAGTGGAGAGCTGTCGCGCACCTTGGAGGGATCCTTCGTGACTTTGTCCTTCAACTCGAGCGAGTTACAGATGATAATATTCGTGTGTGGGAGGATGGGCGCGTTCGGGTCACCGGCCTTCGGGGTCGGGGGATGACAACAAAATCGTCTTTGTTGGTGAGTTTGAGTTCGTCGAGAGCATCGGCAATCGCGTCTGCGCCGGCAGCGCGGTCAGTGGGACGGTCTCGAGTGACGATCACTGCGGCCACAGTAGATACTGAATATAATTAGTTATACGGTCATCAGGAGCATCGGAAGCGCACCTGGTTTATTCATGACTTTCTCGATGTTTTCGTCGAGATGGTTAAACAGGACCGATTCGGACGACCAGCCATGCACGACTGGGTTACTCGCTGTCGGGCCAACGAGATAGTCTTTGATGGCTCGGTCGGGAGTGTCGCCACCTTCGTTGGTGTTGGGGGTGGTGCCGAAGTCATGTTGTACAGGAATGGGATCCATAAGGGAGCAAAGTTTCGCAAAATCGAGGAGGGAGAGAGAGTCCAGGGCGATGTGCGCTGCGCCAAAGAAACGTTAGAGCCAGTACTTAAGTATCTCAGCTGAATGAATAGACGACCTGCGCCGCAATACGCACCATTTTTACGACCTTTTTCGGGCGATCGCTGGTCCTGCGTAGTCGTCTGCTGCTGCGGCTGGGCTGTCTGGTTTGGGAGTTTATTTGGATGTTCCGCCGACAGGGCGGGATCTTTCACCTGTGTGTCTCCTCCTCAATAATCGGCTTCATGTTATCTCCGCTAGGAGCAGGACTTGCGGGCAGGCGGGGACAGGTGGGATTTCTAATGAGCATGGGGTTCGTGGTAGGCAAATGATCGTGGAGAGAGTACAATAAGCTGATCAGCATTTTGGAAAACAATAAGGTGATCGGCACATGGAGTCGTGAAAGAGAAAACAATAAGATGATCAGCACGACTGACTCAGGATCGGCGTGATTGACTCACAGGAGGGCGTCAAAAGCTACGGAGAGTCTCCGCCGAAAGCCGGTCTACCGAGTGTGAGTCAGACGGCATGGGGTGCGTCGAGGGTGGGCTGCAAGGCTGGGGACATCTTCGAGCAGAGAAAGAGTGAATTCGGGAGCTAACTTGGGATTGAGGAAGCAGGATCTGTTTATCGATCACCAAAAGGAGAGAAAAAAACTGATGTGCGGAAGGCAACAAAAAAGCGGTAGTGATAGTAGCAGGACGCTCGTTGGGGCCGCTTTGGGGTATTGCTGGTAGCGAGAACGAGGGGAGACGTTGGGGGCATGCAAGGGTGTCCTCAGGTTCTCACAACGTCTGGCGTGGACATGGGAAGAGCGACGAGAGGCAGAAGGTCCTGCAATTTCTTCAGAATCCAGATACATGGGCTAGCTCGTACGCTGCGTCCGCTTTTCGCGGTGTGGCTCGCGGACCACGACGGTGGGGGTCACCTTGGTTATGACCTGGCTGCAAACCCACTTCTTGACCTTCTACCTCTTCCATCTCTTCGTTTCCGTCGCCAGCTCGTAGGGAGTTGGCGTGAGAAATTCGGAGATGGTGGTGGTAGCGGATCAAGAAGGCCCCCTTAACATCATAGTTTACGCACTTCAATATAATTAGCGGTCCCGCGGTCAAGTGGTATCGCCTCGAGGCACAGGGAGATCTATACGGGGTATTATTGGACCAGAGCAAACACGGACAATCTGATTCGAGGCATCTGCTTAATATACGAGGTATGCGAACGTGTCCTTTGACTTCACCAGTACCTTGCCACCTCTTGATACGAGGGCAGCTACGAAGCTGCGCCCGACTTTAAGCCCCTACTGTAACAATACGCAACACTAAGCAACTTTCATCATGGGGTCCATTGGGCCGGCAACATGCCATCATTTGTACCCACCCTTCCCTTCTGATATCCCTACCGCTCCCCTTGTTTCCATCTCCCTTGCCAAGCTCGAGAGTGGTGACGAAGAAGAATCCAATGCCTTCTTCGAGGCCTGCAAGAATCTCGGCTTCTTCTACATGAACACCGAGGGCTCCGAGCTGGGCGACAACTTGATTTTCGAAGCCGAGCAGCTTCATGGAGTCCAGCAGGAGTTCTTCAAGCGGCCGAACGAGGAGAAGGAAGAGTATGCACGAGAGAGGATCGATCCGTTCTTTGGGTACAGGCATGTGGAGTTGAACATAAAGGATCAGGATGGCAGGCCGAAGAGGAATGAGACTTACAATGTGAGTCAAAACAACAATCCGACATGTACTGCCTTTTCTGACCAGGTGCGCAAGATGCGCAAAGACGACATCGTCGGCAACTGCGATCCCCTGCCCTGCCATCCCTTAGCGAAAGAAAATCAAGCCTTACTAAAGAACTACGTCTACCACTGCCGCGCCGCCATCAACCTCATGATCTCGCACCTGGAGAGCCACCTGCAGCTTCCATCCTGCGCGCTCGCTAAATTGCACCGCATTGAAGAGCGTTCTGGCGACCACGTGCGCTTCCAACATGCCGCCATCCAACCCTACAGCGATGCGATGGCCAAGCAGGGCGAGCATACAGATTTCGGGACCCTCACGATCCTTTTCAATTGGCTCGGCGGGCTGCAGGTTCGGCTTCCGGGGACGGAGGACTGGGTGTATGTCAAGCCCATTCCAGGCTCTGCGGTCGTGAATTTGGGCGACGCGTTGGTGAAGTTCACGGCGGGAATTTTGCGGAGTAATATCCACCGTGTTGTCCCGCCACCGCCACCGCAGGATGGGCAGCAGAGAAATTCCTTGGTGTACTTTTCGAGGCTGGAAGACGGTGTTGTGTTGCGGCGGCTCGAGAGCGGGCTGATTGATAGGCAGCCGAGGGCAGAGAAGCAGGAACTAGAGCTGACAGCGCAGGAGTGGACTTTGAGGCGGTCGGTTGGGGATCTAAAGGGGGTGTATACGCATAAGGGTGGGTTGGAGTTGAGGCACGAGCAGTAGCAGCCTGTGAAGACGAAGTAACTGGGTTCACAGTGTTCTGTACTGCTACTCATGGTACTCTATTATTGTTAGTTCTGTCCTTGAGAAGAGCTACATCTGCCGTATCCTTTTCCGTCTTGTTTTGCCATAGCCGATATGTTGTGGCTCGGAATAGCGAAGAGGCTATGTTCGGAAACGTGGATCGTGGGTTCGTGAACAAATGGACTGAGATGAGTAGTGCTGGCCAAATATGAATACAATACGGCAAAATGCATATTGTATTCATATCCGTATCATATTGGTTGACTTCCCATAAGACCAAATATTTTCCGCCGAATATCCAAGGGGTGCCAGCGATGTCGGCATCTGAGGTTTAGTGCCGAAATCTAATTGCGTTGGTTCCCATAAGCAATATAATTTCAAGGCTACAATATCCATTCTAATGCAATCATAGCTCTATTTGCCCATTCAGCTTTCTTCCTTCCACCTATTCTTGCTCAAGAGAACACATTGTCGCCATACAAGATGTCTGATGCTATTCCGGCGCGTTTTCGGAACGCGATTGTGACGTGTTTCGACGCGTTTCCGAACATCTTTTGGTTCCCGCATCCCAGAAAATCTTCGGCCCTGCGACTCGGGATTGAGTACAGACGAAGGAGCACAGTGGAGGGCCCTGCCCAGTTGCATGTTCACGAGAGAACGCGATGATGCCCACGCTGTCCCGTCAAACACGTCGCGGCAGCTTCCAAATCTGTTTATTCAACAGGAATATAAACTGGAACGGGGGTCCGGACTCCCCTACAGACTAAAGTAAATTAAGGTTTAGACGAGAGCCGAAACTGGAAAATCCGAGATCCAAGTCCGATGGGGTCCTGAAAGGTGCCTCGGCATCGCTGCCGGAAATGCAAATATATTCTGAAAAAAGTATCTATTCTTATGGGAAGTCGCCCACTGACAAGAGCCCATATCGTATTCATAGTGTATCGTATTCGTATTTGAGCAGTGAATATGAATACGATATGAATACGATACAAATATGTTTGAATATATTCTAGTTGGTGTGAATTTTGATAAAGTCCGTGTAGTTTATTATCTGAGACTGGGAACCGGGCCACCTTAGCATTCTTTACCTTGATCCGGCGCATGAAGTGAACTAGGTCCAAGTATATGGGCTCTGAAACGAAGGTATACATCCTGTGACTGAGTAGAGATATTTTTCGCAAATTTAGACCACGGTTTCATGGCCCACCGAATTTACTTTCCGGGGGTATCCCAAAATGGCAAAAAACGGGGTAGTGGGCCACCCCTCTAAATCACTCGTTCGGACTCATACTGGGCATCCCAATGCATTCCAAATCATCAAATAGATATGACTACACCATTCTATACACTGAGAAAATCCATCTGAGGAATGCGAGGACAAAAAATATTTCCCTTTTGAGCAAGGAAGATAGGTGAAATTGTGGTGTAGGCTGAATGGCGCAGCCTACAAAAAACAGAGGGTATCAACATCCCAAATTAAGGCATATATGACTTCATTGGATATATCTGAACATACCTATCCATGAGAGATATCCCCCAAAAGCCAATAACCCCTCACAAAAAATTCATCTTTACGTGCTAGCAAAATCCAACGCTTTGGTATAGTGGTGGACCGTGAACGGGGAGTCGAGCAGTAAAAATACAAATACATCTAGGAAGATGGTGGGTTCCATGTCTCGAATGGACATACCAAGTTCCAGGACCGTAACAAAGATGGGTGTGTCGCTATCGAGGTTGCCCGCTTGTGCGACGGGGCATCAGCTCGTGATGATCTTGAAGGGTCCAAGACGCGAATGAAGGTCGATTTCAGGTGCGGTGCTATTCAATGCCAGTCTCCAGTATCGAGGGATAAAAACGAGCCATGAAACTTGTGAATCGGTGAAGAATTGGCGGAGAAATAAGCAAAAGACAAGCGGAAAGGCCGTTCGGAGATAAGAAATGATGCCCGCACGCCGGCATCTTGATGAAAACCATTCGACAGCTGTTGATCGCGCCGTCAGTCTGCCTCCAAATTTGACATACATTGTCCTCATAGGTCATATTTTATCCCATAGACACCAAATCCCAGGAATCTAAATCACCACACCTTGTATTATGCAAGTGGCCCACTACCTAGTGTGGCCCGGTAAGCAGTCGCAGATAATACCCCCTTTGGCAAGCCCGACTTCAACCACTCCTTCGTAACGACATCAACAGACACTTTCTCCGTGGCCATGGATGCTCGTTCATCAGTGATAGTCTTCAAGCTCGAAAAAAGCCGCTTGATACTGATGCTTACCCCGGGAATAGCCAGAACATCTCATGCAATGTGCCCCATATCCCCAAATTTTCCTGTACCATAAATTAATATCGTGTTTGGAGAAAGGGCAGCGAGCGACTCACCTCCCACCACTTCAAAGGATCATGGGATCATCGCCCTTGGTGAGCCCCGGGGTAAGGTATTTTCCAAGAGGATCATGGCAGCTCCCAGACTGAAGAGGTGCAGGGAGGTTATTTATGCCACTGAGTAGCGTGATCAAATCTTTGTTCGCTTATACATATACCTACGTATAGTACTGCGTCTTTCGGAGCAAGTGATGCGCAACTCGCAATGAGCTGTGTGTTTGATGCGAAATAGCGCGAGCGGATGATAGAGACATGATAATCAGTCACCGTGTGGGTAATGAAGTTGAATAAATGAATAAAATAAAATAAAAAAGAAAGTACGAGTTACGCCACGCACATTGCGGTGGCCTCACCCAACAAGTGTCGAAACTCAATGATGTGTGTCTCCACATCTCTATTGCAGCTATTCGCTTTCCGCTGAATCTCTGTCTGGCAGGTTAAGGACATATTCACTCTCCATCTCTTTGTAGAAAAATTCAGCGGGACAGGATGGGACGACGAAGAGAAACATGCAATTAATACACCCAAGTATATTGAGGCCTTCCTCGCGGTGTGCCTGCCATTTTTTGCGGTACATGCACTCACAATCCATTCAATAGACTCACGGAAAGACTTATGCGCGTTGTTTCAAAAAGCCTTGTCTTTTCTACACGCAGCTCGACGAACTATACGACAGAATCAAGAACCGCGCAACCGGTGAACGTGTCATCCATTTCTCCCAGAAAACCAAGCGCAAGTCGCGCCGCACGTCTGACAAGAAGAATCCCACTGTTTCCGCTTCCGCTTCTACCTCATCTAACTCTACTACGATAACGACAACTACCCCAGCTATGGACGGCATCCCACCCGGACCACTAGCACCTATGAATACAGTGATTAACATCCCAGACGAGGGAGAGACAGGTGGAGGGAGGGTCAATGTGAATTTTGCTGACGAGTTGACATTGGTGTGTCTCTATGTTCTTCATTGCAGTGTAGTCTCCTCCTCCGAGGCCATCCAGAAAGCGCACGCGTTCCGACAGCGATGACGATGAGGCCGCGGACGCGCCTGATGCCGCCGACATGAAGGGCAAACGCAAGCGTAACAAGTTGGACTCGAGCACCAGCAGCGCACGCCGCAACGCAGAGGCTGGCAGCCAGCTTGCGCGTTCTGTCGACAATCTCTCAGTCGCGATGCTAAAGCCGATTGTTACCACGGAAGACATCTCGTTTGTCAACGATGTCATGCGCATCCCCGAGGATCCCACTCTCCTTCCTCATGACCCTCGTGGCAAACTGTTCAATATTATCTCCAAAGCCTTGACTAGCTCTCCGACCCAAGCATGTATCTTCATCTTGGCTACCAATGACTCGCGCCGCAAGGGCATCATTTCAAGCATTCTCGAGGAAGCTGGCGTGGAAGTCCCGGATGATTACTAGGTAAGTAAGCTCATCTGAATGTGTTGAAGCTACCCGCTAACCCTCTGCAGTTCTTTGCCTCTCGCACGGTCCCTTGTGCCTCTCGTACGCTCCCTTTTTCAAGATCATTCTCATTACCGCACGCATCCATTCTGTCTGTATCATTGTCGCACCTGTTCTTCTATGTAACGTACTTGTACACCATCACCACGGATTCATCGTATTATCGTAGCCCTGGCGCACTCGGATATCGTCACAAATCAAATCATTTTTCGCTATTGCAGATCCGGGTGATCAAGTACATACATGTCCCACATTGCCTGCGCTATCCGATCCCGACGAGCATCGACTCTGGTCTTCTCCGTATTATCCACCGCGGGGACAACATGTCCGTTGTCGTGATTTGCCCCTCCTGTGAAAAATGGATGCTCTTCGACGTCGTAATCTTCGTCTTCTTCAAGATGATTCACGGGCTCATGGATGCGGAGGAAGTTGTGCAAGGCGGCTGCAGCGCCGACCATCAGAGCCTGCTGCTGATAACCCATCTCTGGTCTTGAAATCAGCACACGAAAACGGCGCTTCTTGACTCCAAATATACGCTCTATGACATTCCGCAGCTGGGCGAAACGCAAATTGAAAAGTTCTTCACGATTCTGAGGCCTGGTTTCACGTCAGCTGGGGTTCGTCAAAATATGGGGAACCCACTGGTGCGTTCCGCGCTTCCATTCTTTCAGGTGATATCTTATTCCATGGTACGGCGCCAAGAGCATATCGCAGTTGGAGAAACCAGCATCAGTGAGGTAGCAACCCGGAGGTAATGAGAATCCGTTTTGTCGCACAACATTGAAGAGCTGACCATCCGCAGCTGTTCCTTCATATCCTGCCATGATATAGACAAAGAGCATGTCAAAATCACAGGCGGCGACACAATTTTGACTGATGGCGCCGTGTCGATCTCGATATCGGAGAATGTGTTCCTCCAGGGCGTACGCGAGAATGTGCACTCCATCAACGGCACCACGGCAATATTTGAAGAAGGGGTACCATTTCGGGTTGGTGCGAATGTGGTCAGGAGTTTTGTTGGCGGGATCATGAACATATTTGTGGTAAAATGAGCCCATGAAGAGGTCGAGACCACGATTGACGTATCGACTGATGGTGTCGCCGGAGCGCTGGAACCGCTCTTGAAGCTCGCGCTGACTGCTGCCGTGAACTATCCAGTAGATAAATATCGCAAGCTGTTCCTTTGGCGTCACATAGCAGATCCCTGCTTGATACCAATTCCGCCCATAACAACGCAAACTGCAGCGCAGACATCCCGAGTTTGCGTCGACAGCGGTCAGGATGACCATGAAGCACTTCATCCAGCCATCTACTTCCTGTGAGAATCGATGTGTGCATAGGACGAGGAAAAGATCATTCCAGACCAAGAAGTTCTGATCCGAAGAAGACGACAGCGACAGCTGCAGTAGCTATGGCATAACGGGTTCACAAGACGGCGGCATCTACGGTGGACTTCTGGTTGGCAGCCATTTTGTGGTGGAGAGAGCAGAAAGAGGGAGCTGACGCGTCGACACATCAATTCAAGCGCAAGTTATAACGTGTAGTGACATAATGTGATTAAATTTCTCAAGAATTTCTCACGGAATTTCTCGCGCACCCGATCAGGGCCTTACAGTAGAATTATTTTGGTAACAGACATTACTACTTACACATAGACTTTTTAACCTCAATGAAAGTTTTCCTTTTCTGGTGTGAAACTCTCTAATGTTACTTGCATAAATTTACTTGGCCTGTGCAAATTAACTTTACTGTACTTGTGGCCAGCCAAGTTAATTTGTCAAGTAAAGTACAGTACAAGTTCAAGTACAGCATACTGAAGTTACTTGCAAGTTAGATCACAATAGGGAGTGTAAAAAGTAACTTGTGAGTTTTGCGTCGAAAATTGAAAAATTTTGCTGGTGTCACGCAAATTTTTCGCTGGTATCAAAATGTCGAAATGGTCCAATGGGTCCCGCATCACCTGGTGTAACGTAAAATCCCCGACTCTGTGAAACAGAGAGGGTTTTGTCGTTGATCCATTAATTCCTCCCCTCACACTCATTCCCGATTTTGATTAGGGCCTTCGTAAGCATTTTTATTACGTGTCATGTTAAATTCTTCATATGATGCATTTCACCGGGGGGCAAAACCTGAGGCATATGGAATCCATATGCCTTACAGGAATGTCCTTTGCATGTGGTTGATCTGTAGGACAAAGGTGTCAATTACCTTTGTCCCATCTTTGTTTTTGGGGGTGACTCAAGGCAAAAAACAAAGATGGGACAAAGGTGATTGACACCTTTGTTCCATTGATCACCCACATGCGAAGGACATGCCTGTAAGGCATATAGATTCCATATCCTTGGGTTTTGCCCCCGGTGTTTATTGCTAATGGATCAAATGAGCTTTGGAATCATCTTGAAGCACACTTTTTGAAGTGCGTCGAAGCTCCTCCAAAGGCACTTCAATGCTTCAACAGTGATTAAGGATTTTGAGGCTTTTCCCATGATTAATAAATACTTAAAGCACATGTGAAACAAATCAATTAAGCACATCTTAAGCGCCTACTCTGACTGCCCCTAGTAGCGTCGAAACATGTTCATACCATCTACAATTGCCCAGCTCTGCACTCTCTCCAGCGCTCTCCAATTTCTCACTGGAGGTGATTCTCTCTTTAGCAATGAGCAAGGGATTCTCTCGAATACTGTCATGAAACCTGCTACTGGATTTTTTCTTTCAAATCAACAGTCACGCCTCACGCACCCTTGTGTCGATCCCGAAATTTGGTCTCGAAGCCTAAATGTTAGCGTAGTGCCTCAGTTACGGAGCAAAAGTAACTCTATTAATATATGTAGTACCTGTTAGCATAGTCTACAGGATAGTCAGTAAAGTAAGTATTGAGAGAGAATATATCCACGTACGCCTCAGTTACGGAGCAAAAGTAACTGAGGCTGTGTAGTTTTCGTAAACTGTAAATTAGTTGGATGACGGGATGAATGAATGTACATATGAGATAAACTACATAAGATATACCGCTAACACTCCCCCTCAGACCGTCAGCCCCAAGTCCTCGTGAAAGACGGGATGTCTTGGTCGAGTCGAGACCCTTGGTGAAGAGGTCAGCGAGGTTGGCGTCGGATGGTGTCCAGGAAAGCGAGACAATGGATGTGGCGACGGCGTGGCGGACAAAGTGGTAAGGGAGCGCGATGTGCTTGGTGCGTGAATGAAACGAGTCGTTCTTTGCCATTGCAATCGCGGATTGGTTGTCGGTGTGGAGGATAGTCACGTCAGTGAATTCACCAAACAACTCTCCCATAAACTGGTGAATCCAGACTGCCTCCTTTGTTGCGCGCGTCATCACGATGTACTCGGCTTCGGCGGTGGAGAGCGCGACCACGGACTGCTTCTTCGCGCTCCAGCAAATGGCACCGCCGTACAGCGTGAACACATATCCGGACATCGACCGCCAGTTCAGGACTTCAGAGCCCCAGCTGGAGTCTGTGAAGCTCCGAAGGCCGTCGTCCGAGTCACCAAAGACCAGCCACACGTTGATGGTACCTTTAAGGTAGCGGACGACACGCTTGGCCGCTTCCCAGTGGACACGTCCTGGGTTCGAGAGAAACTGTGAGAGGACGCTCACTGGATAGGCAATGTCGGGACGCGAGCTGTCCGCGATCCACAGGAGAGAGCCGATGACGGTGCGATACGGGACATTTCGCATGTCCTCCTTCTCCTCCTCAGTAGTCGGGCAGAACTTGCGGCCGAGACGTGCACCAGGTGCGATAGGCGACAGTGTCGGTTTCGCGTTCTCCTGATCTGTGAGAGCGATGAGGTTGCAGATGTACGGCGCCTGAGAAATGGAGATGGTGCCGGCAGCGCGATCCTGGTGGATAGTTATACCCAGGTAATGAGTCGCGTCGCCATTGATTTTGAGGGGAAATTTGTCGTTGAGATCCTGCTCGAGCTTCACCAGAGCTTTGAGGTTACTTCAGGTTGTTATCGGGTCGTCAACGTGGATCCCTATAAAGGTATGCTCGGTCTTTGTTTTGCGGTAGAAGATGGCGTGGTCAGCTTCACTGCGCGTAAAGCCGATATCATCGACGAGGTAAGCGCTGACCGTGTCGTACCAGATACGTCCGGCTTCCTTCAGGCCGTAAAGAGCCTTGTGGAGTTTCCAGATGTGGGTAGCGCGCGGCGTTTCTGGGGAATCAAATCCCTCAGGTTGCTCGACGAAAATGGGAGTGGGGAGGATACCATTGAGGTAGGCGCCCTTGAAGTCACATTGCCGGACTTGCCAGCGATGATGAGCTGCGACATCCAGAAGAATATTGCGTGAGATGGATTTTAGGACGGGTGCGAAGGTTTCTGCATGAAAATCAAGACCTTTCTGGAGGTCGCCGCGGACGCAGATGCGGGCCTTGTGCTGCTTGATTTCCCCGAATTTGTCTGTCTTGTTGGCGTATACCCACTTCAGAGGAAGAACAGGTGCGTCGTGGGCGTCATCGTGCGTGACGATGCTGTAAGTGTTGTGACTTTCAAGTCCACTCACTTCCTGCTTCATTGCAGCGTCCCACTCTGGCCAAATTTCACTCTTCTGGGCTTGTCTAAACGAACACGGGACGACTCCGGCTGCGTACGCGATCGACGCGCGGGAATTCGGGTCATCACCCGGGACCTGAAGACCACGGGTGTACCTGCGGAATTGGCTGCCTTCGCCACTCGTAACACCCTCGCCAGTCTGCAAACGACGGACGTACACCGACGGTTTGCGAATGCGACGACCGGTCTGCTCCCCCACATCGCTTGCGACGTCAGATGCGTCTGCCGCATCGGGATCGTCGGGGGTGATGTCCTCTGCCCGGAATGTCAACAGCTCGACCGTCGGCGTTGTGTGTGTGTATAGGGTGATTTGGGCTGCTCCCCCTGCGGTGTAGGTGCTGGGGATGGTGGGTTGGGTGTTTTGGGCTCGAAGTTACGTGCACTTTCCTTCTGCGCTGTTTTTCCCTTGTTCTTGTCACTGCCCGGGACGGGAATGTTTGCCTCGTCCCTCTCCCCCGTGAAGGCGGATTCATCGTCGAAGCGGATGTCCCGCTCGATGGTCACTGTGCCCTTCGACGGCCAGTAAATCTTGTGGCTGTCGGGCGTCTCCATACTCGGCCCAACCCACTTCGCCTCCGCGCCGCGCTCGTCGAGCTTCGATCCGCCCTGCATGCGAACCCAGACGCGGCATCCAAATTTCCGTGCGTGACTCAGGTCGGGTTTATTGCCCGTCATGACTTTGTACGGTGATTTTGGTGCGGTCTTCTTCGTCGGCGTGCGGTTTCGTAGGCAGACAACGTACATGACGGCGAGTCCCCAGAATGATTTGGGGAGCCTGCTCGCGAGTAGGAGGGCGCGCATCTGCCCGGCAATGGTGCCATTGAGGCGTTCGGCGGCGCCATTGAGCTGCGGGGTGTCATGCGGGGTGAGCTGTCGAGCCGTTCCCTTCGACGCGAGGTGCTTGTCGAACGCACCACCGGTGTACTCTTTGCTGCGGTCGGTTTCGAAGGCCTTTATGTCGACGTCATATTGCGTCTTCATCGACGCTTCGAAGTCGCGATAGTAGCCGAGCGTCTCCGCCTCCGTCTTGCCTTTCTGCAGGTAGACATATGTGAGGTCGGAGTTGTCGTCGAGGAACGTGCCATAGTACTTGTACCCGCCGCGGGCGGTGACGCGCGTTGGTCCCCAGAGGTCGCCAGAGACAAACTCTCCTGGTTTCTTCGAGCGCGGGTCGCGATGCTTTTTAGCGATGCGAACACCTTTCATTTTAGCTCGGATGCATACCTCGCACTGCACAATAGGTGTGCTGAGGTCGACTTCGAAACCGAGGGCTGAGCTATTGCGCGCCATCGTCTCAATGGTGCTGTGCGCGATGTGACCAAGTCGCTCCTGCGCCTCTTTGCGCGTGAGGGGTTTGCGCGCGGACTTCGCCTGCGCGGTCGCTGCCTTGGCGTGCTCCGGGAGCCAGGTGGTCAGCGGATAGACGCCGTCGCGCTCTGAGATGCGTAGGATTGCCTTGCCGGTCTTCGAGTCGGTGAGTACACCATACCCGTCTTTGGCGTTGCTGAATACGAGGCCGTGCTTTCGCAGACAGGTGAGAGAGATGAGGCCGGTGGTGCAAGACTCGAGGTAGTACGTGTTCGAGAGGCGGAACGTCTTCTCGACGTTGCCGTCAATACACGCAAACTCGACTGTACCAATCTGGGTGGCGTACTCGATCCCGGATGCAGTCTCGATGCAGTACGGCTCGCACGGACGCATGTCAGCAAAGTTGGCGGTATTGCCGTCGTAATGCTGCGAGGCGCCGGTGTCGAGAATGGCTGCGGCGACGTACGCGTGCTGTTCGCTTGCCTCGGACAGCTTGTCCTCCGCTGCCGCTGCCTTGCCTTTCCCCTCCGCAGGTCCCTTGTCCCTCTTCGGAAGTGGGACACCCTCCATGTCGCCGCCTGGTTTCCGGCACTCCTCTTTGGTGTGGCCGGTAAACGAGCAGTTGGTGCATTTCTTCTTTTTCAACTGCTGCGGCTGCTGCTTCTGCTGCTGCTGTTTGTGGCGTTCAAATTTCGCCGCCATGGCCTTTGCCTCCTCGCACTTCCGGTTTGCCTGCGCAAAGTCGAACTGGATCGCCTCCTTGAGCTGCACGCGTACAACTTCAAAGTTGAGCGCAGCGCCCATTGTTGCCGCCGTGGTGACAGTGGTAAGGATGGTAGAGCGATATGTGGAGGGCATGGCCTTGATGAGGAAAGCGGCGTAGACGTCGTCGGGGAGCTGTCCGCCGGCGCTGATATACTTGTTTCGTTTCTTAATGAAGCGGTCGATGACAGCGAGTACGTCTTCGTCTTCGTCGCCGGTGCATTCAATGCGAAGAAGATCAACGAGAAGGTCGACCATGCCAAGGAGGCTCTTGCTCTCGAAGAGCGCACAGAGTGAAGACCAGAGTTTGTGGACTGGACGGACACCAAGCAATTGTTGGTGGACGTCATCGGGTCAAGAATTGGTAAGGATGCTGGCGATAGCTGCCTGCTTCTGCAGGTACTCGTCCATCTCGTCCTCGTACGCATCCAAATCCGCTTCGCGAGCCTCTATCTGGGCTTCTGTGGCGTCGTCCTTGAGGTCGGCAGGCTTAATAGGCTGTTTTATACGGCCCATCAAGTGCTTGCAGAAGCCCGGTTGGCCAGTCAGAATTTCGGCCATCTTCTCCTTGTAGGAGACGAAGTTAGCTCCCCCTTGAGCTAGCTTGGGGGTCACGTGCGTTCCTGTCGCGCTGGACAGTCCGAATTCCGATGCCATGCCGGTCGGGTGCCAATAACCTGTTAGCGTAGTGCCTCAGTTACGGAGCAAAAGTAACTCTATTAATATATGTAGTACCTGTTAGCATAGTCTACAGGATAGTCAGTAAAGTAAGTATTGAGAGAGAATATATCCACGTACGCCTCAGTTACGGAGCAAAAGTAACTGAGGCTGTGTAGTTTTCATAAACTGTAAATTAGTTGGATGACGGGATGAATGAATGTACGTATGAGATAAACTAGATAAGATATACCACTAACACTAAAATTGCCTGAAAGATGCAAAAAAGAGAAAGTTTCGGTGGGAAGTGTCGAAATTTCGGGAGGTGTCACGCCAAAATTTGGGATGTGTTGAAATGTCGAATAGATAAAACGGGTCACGCATCACACCCGCTGTCAATTTGAAGGAAAAAATCCAGTAGTGTGCAATTTCGGTCAAGTCACTCAGGGGGGCATCATTACTGATTTTTTGCTGGAATGAAGCCACGGATCCGGACAACTGCCAAAGGGTGTGGATTCTCCCGTTCCATATTCCATTGACGGCGGGAAGCATGAGGTATGGATCACCTCCCTTTTCATGGTCCTTAGTCCTCATTAGAATCTTCTCTAGAACCGATTCCTGACTAGGCGTAAAAGCGCAAATTGCATTTACAAGGTGCCTGACTGGTATTCACCGAACCAGAAAAGTGTCCTGAAAACGCTGCAAATAACAATTCATTCAGGGAAAAAGCAGCACTTGCCCTTGTCAGTAGATTTCTGTTGGGTACCTGATGCACATCGGGCACTCACAACTGCTCAGCTTCAGCAGCTTTACTCTTCTGGTAGAAATAGTTTGAACAGCCGGGACTGGATCATCATGGAGGAAGTACCTGGGGTCGAAGCAGGGGAGACCGCAGCTTGGCAGCGTTACGCCAAAAGTCCAGCTACCAAAGAAGAATGTAAAGCTTTCATGGAGCAACATTTCCATCGCGTCGCTACCGACGCGGTTTGTAAAATGGTCAAGGAATTCGAAGTCAGGAATTCAACGGACGATCTCGTACCTCGATGTGTTGAAGTCTGTTATTAAGCGCGGGGGTCCGATCAGAGTAGAAGCTTGCTATGTAAGTGTCGTTTCAATTTGACTTCTTTTCGCACCGTTTTAGCTGCAGGGCACATTTTCTGACAGTTCTTGCATGGTAAATAGCTTTTCGAGTCCTATTTACCACAATCTGCCTCTTCAGACTTTGCAGAATTGGGCTTGAAATGCTGTTGTAACTCGGCCCTGAATGTAAGTAATGTGACAAATAGTTGTCAACTTGCCTCTTCAACAGCTTCGGCCCATGGTATACAAAAAATCTGAAAATATTTGCACACCCAGAAAATATCTCCATTTCCCTGTTGAAGATGTATTTGAGGTTCAAGAACTGGGGGCAAGGGCTTCAAATGTGATCCCATAATAAGGGTTTACTCTGATCAGACCCCCGCGCTTACAAACGGACTAGGTGTTTCATGGAAATGATGTGATTCTTGCTATGATCTGCACTGTCTGTTTTGACTTCCTACAATGACTTATGGGCTCCAAGCGATAAATGAAACTCTGCTCTAGTCTCCTGGGGCGGAAGACAGTGATTCAAGATGAGCTGGGTAGGAAAGAAAAATATAACAAGATAAACGGCCCGCAAAGAACTCCGACGCGGGGAATCGAACCCTGAACACGCTCATGATGTCCACAAGCATGCCAGTCATGTGCCGTACCCCACGCCCGGCTGTTGGTCTTGTTATTCTGTAGAGTAAAACAGAGTGTGAAAGATGCTATATTTGGAAATGGAAGACATGCCTCTGACTCTTTCCAGAGTGCATGACCTCTTTTGATTTCGAAAGGTTCGTGAGTTTGTGTTGCGATAGGAACAAGCGTCAAACTCTGTCAAATTTCTACAGATGGAGGCCAATATAAGCGAGGTGAAACCAGTCGCAAAGAAAAACAAAACACAAACGCTTAAATCACTTGGATGCGATGAGAACCCAGAGCTCCCAGCTGGGGAAAAGAGGCATACCAAGAAACCGTAGTGTGTTTCACTACATCATGTCAGATTAATCGCTGTGGTGGTTCTGTCGATCACGGAGAACGAGACCAGGGAAGTGAGATCCTACGACCAAAATAAGCGCTGCAACCTCACATGAGGTACAACAGATGGAAGGAAAGCAAACATACCTTTTTCTAAGTCTCTGATTCCAGGACACATATGCAAGATAATCGGCCGGCAACATCCGGCATAAATCGTCAGGAGCTTGAAAGCCATCGCGAACAGTGTGTGGAATCGGGGGAGGAGTCCAAAGTATAGTAACACACGCCTCTTTTTAGCTCTGGTTTATGACGGGGAAGATCGAGGAAATATTCGGAGCAACTTCAGGCTTTCAGCATCAGATATGCGAGTTTTTGAGGAAAACTCCCAGGATCCGTGTGGCCGAGCCGAGCGCTGGTTGAAGAGGCCGACATGCGAATGAAGCTGATTTGACTTAAGCAAACGGAGGAAGGATTTTTGACTGGGTGGATGCCGTGCGTGACGACTGAGCATATGATTGAAGCTTAGAAAAGAAGAGTGAGGACGGTTAGGCGAATGGATGTCAAGTCGATGATGGGGCAGATTCTGATGGTGGTTGGAAACAAAGATAAATTCGTTACGTGGCGGCCGGTCCGACACTTCCGACATCGCCCGCCTTTCTTTGGGACACTCCTGTCACTTCGCTTTCTTCGAGAGTCATTGACTTGCTTCCCGGCTCATACGACTCACGGATCTTGCGGCGTTCTGGACTTGTTGCCTCCGTCGACTCCCACCGAATCTTTAGAAACCGTCTTTTGGAGCGTGGATTGTCAAGGCTGCCAATGAATCCGCTTCAAAGTTCCGATGCCAAGGCAACAGCAGGTACACCCAGAGGATAAAGAACAGCATCGATATGTGTAGGTGTACGAGCCACGATAAAGTGCGTGTTCATCCAACTTCGGCTTTAATTCGTCTGACCGCTTGCATTCTCCAGCGGGACGACGGCTTATTCGGGGCTCAATCGAAACGCGACTACAATCTAGAGTTCATACGAAGAGTGTCTTCGCTGTGGTCTGCGATGGCTTTAGTTGGCACTCCAAGACGGTGCGTCTCGTCTTCCCAGCCTTGTATCTCCCGAGCTCCCAGTAGCCACGGACCATCTTCTATCCTCCCAGTCGTGTCGATGCATGATGCGCCAGGCGTGGAAACGTGATATGCGGGGGTACACGGCAACCCCTACCGCGACGATCGCTGACTCACATCTACCCCTTTCTAGGCGCGCACTTGGGTCTACTCGATCGGAAGACGAGGAGTGGGGATAGACGTCGCTTGGACTCGCCACGAGCGAGGTGATTCGCATGCCACGTGCCCCAGGTTTCCTGAGCTGTGGACGCACTGCACGCCCCGCGCCCGCCTCCACCGTTCTCGCCGCTGGACATGCTTACCCCCCGGCTGTATGCACTCGCGCCACCGACTCGGGCTGCGTCAAGTACGCGCGCATGCGGGGCTGAATCTGCGGCGTCTTGTATCCAGCGCTGAGGGCCTACGCATCGCGATGGAGAGAGTTCCGCTGGAGACTCGTATAGATGGATGAGGCGGTACGACACCTTTGTCGCCCTCTTCGCACTCACGCTGATCTTTGACCCCACGCAGGCCGAAGATTGTTCACCGTCCATTGTGCTGCCACCACCGCGCGGGCTCCGACCTCTTTGCACTACCTCGCCCATGCTCGGCCAGGTCGCTGCGCGCCTTTCGATTCTCCACCTGGGCAATAGATCGCACATCTCGCCAGCTATGCGCTGATTCTGCTCCGCCAAGGTGCGCCCCCCCTCGTCCTCTTCCTCAGCCTCGGCCTTAATCCTCCGCCCATGTCGCACATCGCGCGGGCTCTGATTCCGATTTCGGTCTCAGGCGCGCTTGCTCCCTTCCTCGGGCGCATTCCCACCCACTCCCAAACCTCGGACCGCTCTGAGCCCCATGTTCCTCATCACGACGTGCGACGAGCTCTTCCTCCGTCTTCCTCTTGGTGCCTGCCGTGGGGGAGCGAGCGCGGGAGACAGACATCGCACCCACTCATCACCCTTGCTTCCCTGTCGACCTTTGCGAGGACCACGTTCGCTCTTCGCGCCTGTCGAGGGAGGAGTGAGCACCGGAGACGACGGGGATGTGTGCGGTGCGAAATGAGTCGTATCGGGGTTTGCGACAATGTCGGGCGGATTATGCTGTAGATAGTTTCTAAGATCTGCGCAGCGCACGTCAGTGTGAGTCTCACATGGGAGTTGGGTACGACGCACCTGAGCTATCTATCGGCTTTACGAACAAAATGTTTGAAGTGCCCTTCAAATCAAGCAATTAGCATGCTACTCGGGCCGAAGGGCTCGCAAGGATATCACAGACTGAGTCAAAGATAAGTATGACATTGTTTTGGGGACCACTCGCGGTTTGCCAGTGGCCGTTAACGAAAATGCCCTTTGAATTGAGGATCCAGATGCTACTGTCTACCAGTGGCGCAGTGAACTTGTTCGTGTCAGCGCAATATAAGGCACCTCGATCGAGCCCTAGACCTCGATGGACTGTTTTTTTTTTGGTATTCCAGAGAATTCATTTTGATTCCTTTCGCACCGCCATTTCGCTTGTGCTCTACCTTGCGCTGCGGACGGATGGAATCTGCAGACTTCGCTGACCTGCGGACGGTCTGAACCAAGGTTTACCCCTGGTGCGTAGCTGTCATTCTCGGGCTTCCTTACAGCCTCATCTTGGAATTTCAGGACAGACAGCTTTGCCCCGTTTAAGATCGCCATCTCAAATTCGAATTCCATTATTAAAGGTAGCAGTATTCCCGCTTTTTCTCCCAATTCTGATGGATTCCGATTTTCAAGGCACAAGCAGGACTTTCTATGGGGAGACATGAAATTGGCGTTGAGCTTCGAAGTTTGGGTTCGTAGTCGTTTTGGGCCAACTTTTCTAACATTCGCTCACCATTGGCAGTGTCATCACTTCATCGACCAGGTGGATTCGTAATCATAAGATCTATCCTTTCCTAGAACTTGGGCCCAGGTTCTCGGTCCAGATTGTTGGAGTTTTGGTCGTGCCTGACAACGCAACCTTCGACGATTAACTGATGCAGCATAATTGAACATTAATCACATGTATTTAGAACAGGAAACAGAGACACTTTCTGTCATCCGCCGTTTGGGCCCGTTCGCGCCTTCGGTACTGCCAATAGCTGTAATTTATAAAAAGGGGCTAGGGTTATGAGTGGGCTCCGGCCCTACAATTGTTATAAACCACATGCGCGCGCTGCTGCTGCAATACTATAGGTCTCGGCCAAGCGATTAGTATCGGTGAAAAAGCCGAATAAAACCGACAGAGATTTGAGAATGAGTCAGAGTGAGTTATGGGTTCATTCGGACCGAGTCATGTTGAGTCAGTTTGATACAGTACATATTCTTGAAACTTTCATGACTCGTGCTTGTCTTTCTCCTCAATATGGCCTCCGTTGAAGCGGTATGTGTATTGGAACTACTAGAACTATTTAATGATGTATTGCCTTCCAGGCCCCCGTGAAAAGCCTGCCTGAGAGCTTTTACACACCCTTTCTATCGGAAATTGCAAAGGCGCGTCTCCCGAGTCCTAGTACGCGCAGCACAGCTGGACTGGCTAGCGGGAGGCTGATCAGGCCACAGTTCGGAGTCTTTTACCACTCGAGGCTACCCCTGGGATGCTTTCTCTGCTCGCAGGCAAGCCAAACCCGGCGGCGTTTCCGTTTACGTCGTTCAGCTTCACCGCCCAAGCCCCGCCCCCTGAGGACGGCCAGACAGCTCGCGAGGACATCGAGTTGACGCTGTCGGGCGCAGAGCTTGCGGCTGCGCTTCAGTATGGCCCAACGGGCGGGATGGCGTCGCTCATCGACTGGCTCTATGATCTGCAGCGAACTGCGCATGGGCGTGAACGCAGAGAGGGATGGGCACTTAGTGTTGGAGGTGGATCGCAGGATCTGCTGTCCAAGGTTCGTGCAACCGATTTTGAAGGTTGATCTTTCTAATGCGGAGTAGGCGATCATCGCGCTGCTAAACCCAGGTGACCCGGTGCTAGTCCAATCTCCGGTCTACGCGTACGTCACGTTGTTCGTCCGTTATTGATTCGGTTGCTGATTACCTGCAGGGGAATAATTCCGTTGTTTCACAGTTTGAAGTGCGAGCAGATCGGTGCGCATCTTCAAACATCAGGAAAATCCCAGATATTATGGGTTCTACATCAGGAAAAAACCTCCTTCGCTAATTTGGAGGAAATTTGGTTCCCGCCTGCCAAATTAGGGGAATAAGGGGAAATTGCCCCAATGTGAGGCAAGTTTGATAGATTATCGTGCTTACCACAATTCCCGTGTTTGCCTGGAAGGTTGGAGTTCAAAGGAGTCCGGATCGCGCTGGTACATCCTCGCCGTGCTTCAGCAACTTCCGCGGCTGAACATGGATTGGTCCACCAGTTTCAGGAAGTATTGATTGGTGTGACAAGAGCATCGAGAATTGTTTTAAGTCCGTAGCCGAACATAGCCGATCGTGACGTGCATCGGATCAGCACACGTGCGCTCAAAAAGATGGTTGATTTTGATGGTATCCACAACAGCGGCAAAGCTCTTTCTTCCTTTCCCCTACCTTCCTCTCGCTTTCCACCCTCGTTCTTCATGCCAGCCAAGCCTCTGCTCGGATCATGCCCCCTTAGACCTCCTTGAGCATTCAGACCTGTCCTCCAGGCCCACACTCCACTAGCATTGATGATCTGCGCGCCGTATTTTCCCATATCTACACCCAGCGCCTAGGCCCTAGAACTCACATCTCCCACAGAGTGGCTGCTGTGTCCTCTGAGAGCAGGGTTGCAGTCCAGTGCGCCAACTTTACTCTTGTCATTTCACTTCGTACTAACTGTTTTTTTTCTTCGTCTTGATCCGCGCCAACACAGACCCTCGTGGCAAGAGACTCGCGGCAGCAACAGGTTACCTGTCAGAGCTATGCTGGAGCATTCAGTCACTCCCTGTAAGTCATTAGTTAATGTGAGAACTTATGACAACTGATCATTTCTCTGGTGCCAGACGCGTTTACCCGTAAGTCATTAGTTAATTTGAGAACTCTGTTGATGCCACATCATAGTCCGCTCATTGTTACCGGTGCCTGACGCGTTTAGATGTGGGATGATTGTCATTGTGCAGTCCTAAGGTGCGTGTATCCTTCACCGTTTAATTTGGCATTCTTTTCATTTTCCTTTGAAGAGTGCAGACATTCCATTGCTACTTAGTGCGCTGCAGGGTCGAGTTGGTCGCATGGTAAGCCCCTCCATTGGTCTCCGCACTCACTAAATCATAATGTTTTGCCTGCTGTTATGCTTTTCCCCGCCTGTTAGATCGGTGCCGAGGTTGAAATTGATACTGCTCTTCTCAAGGGCTGGCACTTTGAACTGAACAGGTATGGTTTTAATTGACGTTTCCAATCCAACTCTGACTCATTAGCATGCAGAGTCCCAACCGATGCCCCCGAAGAACCATAACTCGCCTGTAACACGGCTCTGCGTGCGAACTCTTCGACTCCAAAGGCCGTACTCACGCACCTCCAGTGAGTCTACCGCCGCCACCACCGCCACCGCTATTGGCCTCATCAACCTCGTTGAGGTCCCTGAGTCTGACTAAGTCCCCCATTCCGTGTCATTCTGTTCATAAATCCCTCAGTGGGCGCAGTGCCCGCTGCTAATCTCTGCTACATATTTGGTTATTTCACGGCAGTGATGCTTGTCCGTAGTACCTAGTACCTGCCATTCTTTTAGTTTATGATACTGCCCATGGAATTCTACGATGCCTCATGGCCGCTTTTGCCTGTGAATCATGGTCCAATGAAGGGGAAACCAATGTGAAATGTGCCAACTAGCTGAGAATCTACTGCGAATGTGGCGCAAATGTGTGGTAAGTTTTGGGAAATTACCCCTAAGTTATTTTCAACGTCACTAGAAAGGTAATGAAGGTAAGCGGGATAATTTGGTCGAATTACCCCAAACTTTGGGGCAATAGGACCCCATTAGGAAAGGAGGTCTTTCCTGATGTATGGGCAGTTACATAGACCCTCATGGACACCCACAGATGCCATAGCAATGTTGCTATGGCGTCTATGGCGTCTATGGTGTCTTTGGGCGTCTATGTAGCAGCACATAGCTGTCTTTCTCTTCATCTTGGTCTGATCTGGCTGTAGAGGTGGAAGCCGATGCTGATGGGATATCGAGCGAGTCTCTGCGTGCGATCCTCGAGGGCTGGCCAGCTGATCGAGTAAAGCCCAAGGTTCTATACACGATACCAGTGAGTCTCTTGTACCAGCCCTTTCATGAACTCAATCCTAGACTTTAGTACGGAGGAAACCCGACTGGCGCGACCGCCACGTTCGCCCGGCGCAGGGAGGTCCTACAGCTCGCCCGCGAGCACAACTTCCTTATCATGGAAGGTACGCCTCACCAGGCCATTTATTCCAGCAATTGATCAGTACAACACAGACGACCCCTACTTCTACCTCTTCTATGGCCCCGACTCCTCGCGGCCCCCCTCCTACTTTGCCATGGAGCGCGCTGATACTTCCTCTGCTGGTCACTCCGTCGGGCGCGTCCTCCCCTTCGACTCGATCTCCAAAATCCTGTCCGCGGGGATGCGCATCGGCTTCGCCTCGGGCCCCACGCCGATCCTGCGCGTCATCGATCTGCACATCGCCACGGCGAACCTCCAGCCCGTGTCCCTCACACAGGCAATCGCGCACAAGCTCCTCCATCAGGAAAAAGCCCGCTGCAGATGTCGCCCAATGTAGCTGGGGTAGCCCGCGTAGCAGCGTTGCTTCCCCCCTAAAATATATGGCGATGTAGTGACGTGCCAAGACTTTGTAGTACAAAAATAGCCCGATGTAGTCATACGCATAGTCTACAGAGTGCCGTAGCGCTGTAGGCTCGTAGTATATATAGCTCTTGGTAGGCCAGTATACTTACATTCTTTCAGGTATTCTACAGGATTCATGCAGGGTGGATAGTAGCAAACCAATATCATTATAATAAATTCCTAGTATAAATAATAAATCTATGCGGTGGCGTCACCCTCCTCGCTCTCAGTCTCCGTCTCTTCATCATCCACATACTCCTGGATAGCGGCCTTGATGTCGTCCGAGGAGAGAGCAGAGGTGTTTGCAACGACCAGGGGCTGCGCACCAGAATGGAAGCTGTAGGACATCAGTCAGTCTTCATGATTTACAAAATAAAAAGATTGACGCACCGCCCGATGTTATGCAAGCGTACGAGCCTCAATCACCACTGCTTATAGATCCGGCTTGCTGCACCATCCAGGAGCTGGCATTCTTGACAGCGCGGATGAAGTTGAAAGCGCGTGATTGTCTGTATGGGATAATGTGAAAGGAAAAAACACTCACTTAGAACATCAATCATACACAGCCACTAATGTCGGCTTGACGCGAGAGCTCGTTTGGGAAGAAGACGGGGAGGGGGAGGGGTCGAAGAAGAGTGTCTTGCGTAGACCCCGATATAGGGTAACTTGTTCTGGAGTCCTTTGGGAGCTTGAGGCGACTCGAGAGAGGTGCTCGGCAGCTTGAAAATTTGGTGTCATGTTCGTGTCGCTGCTCGAGGGAGACACCGCGAAGGACAGGGCAGGACAGGAGTCTTGCGTTGTACTATAGGTGTGAGCTTGAGGAAATTGATCTTTGTTGAGGTGAGGTTTCTTGAGAGAGGCGGCGTTCAGAGTGGGAGGAAACTGAGGGAAAGAAGGTGGTGGTCCAGAGCAAACGACGTGGCAAGTAACCGTCAGATCTGATGGACGTACGTGTTGATGGCGGACTTGACACAACTCGCTTCCGCCTAACTTGCGCCATCCGACGACGACGCCCCTCGATGCCCCAATTTTGCACAAAGTCAAGCCCGCTCTAGGCCGCTGCAGTGATTAATGAAGATCTAGCGGATTGCTCTTTCCATCCGGGCACCAGCCATGCCCCCCACTGAGTTGTCTCTTCCGTTTGCAACATCCTTATTTAAAACAACTGCTTGATATGTCGTGGTTTCAGTGTAGGCAGACATGTACATTTCCTTGACATGATTATATCTCATTAACAAAACTCACTACCCATATGGTTTTGCAAGGGTAAAAAGTCGAAAACTCAAAAGACTCAACAAAGGTGATGTGTGATTCCAAAAGGATGGAGAAGGAGCAGAAAAAGCCGCGGAAAAAGATAAAGAACGAAAAGGTCCAAAAAGCCCAAGGCAAAGGTGTTGTCATCTTGCTGATGCGCCAGGACGACTCCTTAAATATTCCCAAAATGTTCGCCCTTGTACACACTCAGTATTCACTGTTGTATGAGCAATAGCTTCCCACCGCACCTTTCCATTAAGCGCCATCAAGTATCCCTCCGCCTAACGAGCCTTAAGCCCAAGCGCTGCAACGTGATGGCTGCATCCCAAAACGACAAGTCTTCTATAACGTCACGTTAACGTGTGATTGAAAAGGCACGCGGCAACACGGTCCGACATATCAATCAGTCGGAACAATGACGTGCAACATGTCAATCTGCCACGACTATGGACGGCTATTTTGGGTTGGCACGTAACTACAGTGACTATGTCAACTACTCGTGCTACATGGTTGATGTGTGGTCCTACGGTGAGCTACATCTTGCAATACATTTAACCAGGGAACTAATTCCCAGATGGTTTTTCCTGATGTCTCGGCGTGGGGCGTCGATGGATTTCTCCAGCATACGAGAGCGGTGTCTGCGTTTTATCGGGGGAAGAGGGATGTGTTTGAGGCTGCGATGCGGAGGCATTTGGAGGGGCTGGCGGAGTGGACGCCGCCCCAGAGTGGGCTGTTTTTCTGGTGCGCTAATCGTCACTATGCTTTTATTTTTCTCAGAAAAAAAAAACTGACAATGAATGCCACACGTAGGTTCAAGCTCCTCATCCCCGGCACGGACGACGACTCGGCGTCATGCGCACGCAGGCGTTTGAGAACGGCGTGCTCGCGCTGCCTGGGACCGTGTTCCTACCGAATGGACGCAAGACGGCGTATGTGCGCGCTGCGTTCAGCTTCCTTGGGGAGGAGCAGGTAGAGGAGGCGCTGAGGAGGTTGAGGGCGACGATTCTTGATGCGAGGGCAGAGGCGGGTGCTGCTTAGCGCGTAAGTAGGTTCCGCCCACACGAGCGTAGGCGGCTATCACCGCGGGTGCGCCTTACTAGACGGTTAGATAAGATGTTTGCTCATTTTCACCCGGACCCATCTGTAGAAAACAATAAAAGCATACCATTGCCCATAAGATGAACACAGAAATCTAAAGCTAGTGATAAGTAGGAGTGCTCCATTCTCAACTTTTTTGCCCACTTTAAATCTGATTATCTGCGGGTGTGTTTATTTGTTCGAAATAAATAAAGATTTGAAGCTCCGTGCGACGACTGCATCGACTGCCGTGCCGTAGTTACCCGATTTGGAATGACAAGCTACATGCCTCGCACCACAAAGACTGAGACACAAAACGACCTCCTGCACATCTCACAGAGCCTCCTGGCTGCATCCTTACTCCCTGATAGTGAAGATGATGATGCTGATTTGCTGGGATATGACGACAATGAAGCCAGCTTTCTTCCGCTGAAATCTTGGGAGATGACAGTCTTAAATTGGCTTGATATTGTGCAGTACATGAGCGGGGATGGCTCGTGTGGGACCTACGACCAAATCCCGAAGTCCAGTGATTTTTTTCCTGTGTGTCTTCGCGCGCCAGATCGAGAATTCCGTCACATGTTTCGGTGTGTCTGGCGACATTTACATCCGCGGGCCGCGGCTTTTCTTGTTTTTTTTTGAGTGTTTGGGATAATGAGACTCAGTGCAGAAACATTCCAAGGTAATCCGCTTGGGTTACTGGATTTGAGGCCAGTTGTTGCCAGAGAAATTCAGCTCAAGTGGAAATGCGGTTACGCACATTTTTTACAACCAGTGTGGGGCTCCGGCCCAAAATATATGTTAACCTATCCCATGTCTATCACTCATTGGCTGCATACCCACTAAAACCCCCTCGTTTGTCCAATCATCTGGCAGTGAATCCTCATTCATAAATAGTCCACTCCATGTATATAATACCAGCCTTTTTGAAAGTGCTAGTTGTCCAAATCTCAGTTTATCAGTTAAAACAGTCTCATTTTAAAGCACCGTTGATAAATTTCAGCCATTCATTGTAGCATCTGCGGCTTCTCATTTCCCAGCAGTGTAGGCTGGGACACATTTGATTATCTTGTTTCCAAGCTCTCTGTCAATACCATCTTCAAATCCACTGGACGGCGACCACAGAGACATGTGAAGTACCAACTTCATCGTGTGAAGGGTCGCATCAGAGCTCGATAATTATCGCGAGTGTAAGCTGCCAAAACACGTGTCATTGAGGTAATTGCCTGTCAGAAAGAAAGAACTGACATTTGCGAAGAGATTGAGAAGCGGGGGTTCCTCAATTAAGTAGGCATTTAAGTCAGCTACACTTCTTTAAGTATTGTAAAACAAATAATTTGGCCTGAAACAGGTAATTATAATTCTGTTTAAATCCATAACTTGCGCTCTGATCACCTGCCAATAGATTTACAGCAATTTGCGGTACATAAGGTGCGGACCGTTTTTTTTTTTCCAACAGTTTTGACTAGAACAGCCACCACAGGCTCATTTTTCATCAGATTTCCTTGGGAGTAGACGCGTTCGAATCGCATTGGAAATCCGCAGAGGATCAAGTGCCGGTTTTTTTGGTGTAATTACATAATGTAATTTCTTCAGAAAAATCATGGTTTCCACTAGGACAGCTGTAGCACAACAAATAATGGTCCAATTGACCCAATTCCAGAATATGTTATGTATCTGAACTATCTCTAGGGGACCATGAGATCCACAGATATGGGTACAGTCAAATTCCAATACAGAGCTCTGCTTCTCATGAGACATGAATATTGCGCTAGCCAAAATGACTGCAAAATCATGTTCAGTCTATATAAATTGTTCTTTGGACTACGAATATATAGCAAAACTTCGGTGACCTATAGATGAGCCGGTTATACACGCTGAAAGTTCGACAAAACCAAATGTTAGCGAATATTTTGGACGTAAGAATTGGGAAAATGAATGCAACGTTACATAAGTAGATCTTGAAGTTTCTTTGCAAGGGCACAATGCAATCCATCGATGTCTCGTCGCATCGTCTGATGGGGAACCCTCGCCTTAACTCCCCGAGAAATGATTAAGCAACCCCCCGACTCCGCAACACTGAAAGCTAGATCATCCTCGACAATAGCTTCGACAAGCTGCTTTCGATATCTAGCGCAAGTAACCATTTTAGCAGGGTGTACAAGAAGTTGAACTCCTCCCGTGGATCAATTGAAAGAGAATGGTCACGTACTCGCAATAGCGACAAGCAAACTTCCAGACCCGTGCTGACCCGTTCATGTACCTGGTCGGTTTGCGGTATTGCAACAAGGCCCACGTCAATTTGACACTGGCGCGCTTCCTTGCCGTCTCCTCGTCCGAATTTTCGGAGCTGCTTTCCGAATCGTGGCGGAACAGAAGCGGAGTAGCGGGGATTAAAGGCTTCGGTCAAGGGGGCCCAACGATAAGCAATGACCATATGGGGTATCTTAGGTAGGCTGGTCCCAACTGCCAGAAAAAAAAAATGTATGCAATTTTTTGGGAGCAAATATAGTCAACTCGGGCCCATATGGGGCTCCAGTAGACTCTAGCACTTCTAGACATCTTTCCACAAGTTGTCTCAAGGATGCAGAGCATGAATCACAACAAATTCAACCCGCCAACACTGGCCCAACCGCCAGACCAAACATGTACAAGTGTGTCAATCAACGTTCATTGACATGCCTCCAGAGAAGTGGTTTCATTCCATGATCCATTTTTCTCTCCTTTGAATACCGGAATACACTCCGACAACCCTCTTGAAGACCACCATCAAAATTAATCATGTAAATCGGCTGATTTGACGCTTGTATAAGGTAATTTTCCACGGTAGGTAGGTGGGTCAAGCTCCGAACCTCCTCACAAAAAAAATTGTCATTTTTTCTTGTCTTTGGTCTCTCGACGGACACGCATTGTTTTATAAAGAGTAGAGCATAATGTCAGTTGAATTTTCCGTCTGCGTGAAATCTCGGGCGCTAACCACCCGAGCGAGAAAGAAAAAGAGGATAATGCTTGATATCGAAATGGCATGCCCACTTCAACGTTTTTCGTTGATACGTGTCCTTCATTATAGTGTACCAAAAAAGAACACATTCATCTCTCCCCCAAGAGTTTCACCTGGCGTGCCTTTCTACGATCATAAATAACTGCGGGGATAGCTTTATCCATTAGAATACGGATGTATCCCAGGGCAAGGAGGATAATGACGATCGTGATAGCGAGAACAATTTTTTGAACTTTCTGGCTCTTGGAGTCATCTGTGCATGCATTTAGTGGGCAATTCGAATTGGTGAAAAAGTTAGAGGACTTACTGCTATTCAAAGCAACACCGATATACACCACAGCGATTTGCTTTGGGAGTGAGACCACTGCCGCGATGAGGAACACCCAAAACTGGTCAGACACGATGTCAGCAACTTTGAGTAAAAATGAAATAAAAGGACATGCCTTCATTCCACAGGTCGCAAAAACGGCAGTCGTGAAATGTGTTGGCATCGCGCTGTAACTGGATTATACAACAAGTGAGTGGCGGCAGGCAAGACGGCGTCATAGAGCCGCACCACATAATGATGGGGATGACGAGCCCCCCTTCGCGTACTACGCGTGCCAGGGTAGCGTACCTCTTGTTCGTTGCCTCCGCCTTCCGACCGCGTGCGCCACAGAGGAATTTGAAGAAGCTAAACTTTTTGTTGATGCCACAGAGAGGTAGGGTTCTTGATTGAACCTACAAGAAGGTGCAAATTTCACCGAGAATCGTGCCCGCTGACAGTTATGAGTTCTGCAGTCAAGAAAAAAAAACGTAGAGGACTACCGGCGACGATGCCGAAGCCTTTCCCTAATCCCCAGGCAACACCACACAGCATAGCTACGATTTCCTGACCGAATAACTAAGATTGGGGTGAGTCAACAAAAGTGAACGGGAATCAGAGGTGCTGAACTGGAGGAAAGCTCATGACAATGAGGACAGCAATAGGAACAAGCCACGCTGCGGGTGTACTGCAAATTAAGTCGTTAGCGGCCAGAAAGCAAGCTGTTACGGCGAAACTTACCGATGACACCAATCTGTTGCTGGACTCCTACATTTTGCGGAGATTTAGAAAATAAATTTTCTTTTTTTTTTCTGTTTTTTAGTAGAATAAGGACAATGTAGAACTAAAGGAAAGACAGCACCCATTATTGACAAGCTGGTCAATGGCTTATGATTTTAAGGTTAGAAAGAAAGGTACAGAGCGTTTAGGATTTACCGATGATAGGATTCGACCAGTGCAACCACCACTATGATGGTTCCGAGGATTAAATAGGTCCCTGGATGTTGTTTTTGAGCACAATGAAAGCGAAATAATCAATAGCCTTACTGATTCTTCGTCCCATGGTAGTCTGGTTTACATCGTTGATAAAATCACATTCACTTTGCGTCGGACTAGGTGTGCGCGGGCCAAGCTGAACCTGGGTCGACGGATCGCTTGGCGGGTAACCGTACTCGTTGAGTGCCTGACTATTGCCAGCGGAGGCGTACTGCGGTTTCGGCATGGCCACGGCGGGTGTTTCGTATGCATTTGCCTGGGCAGCGCGGCGTGCGCGGTATTTCTTGACTTGCTGGTAGACGAGGAACATTTTTCGGCGCAGAAGAGTGAAGAGGAGGAATACTGTTTCCAATGTCGATTCACGTATCGCGTGGAGGCACTGTCGCACCAGGAGTACCGAAAGGCTGGCAGCATCTTCGTGGACTGAGGTGAAGTTATCACTAACAATCGACCGTCGGTCCAAGAATGATCACATCACTAATCCGTCAGAGGCTCTTTCATGGTCCGCAGCAATTACGGTACCAGTAATACGGCGCGCCGCAGCTCATTGTGCTTCTTTTACTACAGATATTGCTGAGCATAGCTGTCTGTAAGGCTTGAACTTCAACTCGCTGACGAGACTGGCATTATATAATCGGCCCATGGCGGCCCATGGCGGCCCATGGTGGCCCTTTATTCAATCGCATGTACACTCACGGACAAGCCTCCGTGATGGCGACAACTTGGAAGCTCCAAACAGGCTTCCCTAGGATGCCCTGTTACATAAATGCTGCGGTGCGGTATTTCTTGATTTGCTGGTATACGAGGACCATTTCGGCGCAGAAGACGAGTGAAGAGGAAGAATACTATCTCCAATGTCGATTCAAGTATCGGGTGGAGGCGCTGTCACACTAGAATTACCGAAGGGCTGGCAGCATCTTCGTGAACTGAGGTGAAGTCACCCTCTTTTTAAAATTAAGCTGCTCTGTCTGAAGCCATTTCAAACTCCGCTCGTCAGTTGACACAGTGGTGAACTCCACGATCGGAACCACCTGCAGGACCAAGAAGGGGATGCGAGGCCGCGAAGCGGCCGAGCAGCCGCTTGTTATCACTAAGAATCTACCGTCGGTCCAAGGATGCTGATCCGTCGGAGGCTCTTTCGAACTTTTCCGCAGCAATTACAATACGAAGCATAAACGCGCCGCAGCACATCGAGCTCCTTTTACTACAGACATTGTTGAGCATGCACCTAAGGGAGCTACTTTATTTTACATACAGGACCTCTTGGGTAGGTTAGTTTGTGGTAGCACAACCTATGTAAGAGGCCCCTTCGGCGCTGGAGGCCAGGCTTCTCTCAGTCAAAATTCTGATGTGGGTAAATTGTGGCTATAGCAGCGGCGTCCGCATTACTGCTACTCCCACCGGCAAAAGTGGGGGGGGGGTTGATTATACTCGCGTGGTCCACAATATGAACAACGAGTCTACTGAAGACAAACATGTAGGAACATACGGGTGGTTATCCATATATAAACCTACAAGATGCCAAGTGAATATTCAGCTCAGCTGAACATGTTACTGAAGCTCATGGTTTTGGTTGCAAACTAAATAGGACTGGAATGCGGTTGAAAACAACAATTTTAGCAAAGGTGAATGAGCTGCTGAGATAATGAGATTCAGTAGCATTTTCTGCCATGCTGAATGTAGTAGTTTAGGCTGCAAATTTTGAATGTCTGAAAGTGAGGCCTAAATTATCAAATCAGCAGCAGTTTCAGCTCAAGCGAAAGTCAATGCCAAAATTGTGGCTGAAAACAATAGTTTCATGTGCCATTCCGATAAAGCTGAATTGATGGCTGAATATCATTGTTTCAGCGAAACGGGGCCGAAATAACAGCTGAAGGTCATTGTTTTGTGGAGACGGGGCCAAAATAATATCTTTCAGCCATCAATTCGGCTGAATTCTATTGTTTCAGTGCACCCAAATATGCAGCTGAAACAGACCTTTTCAGCTACAGTTCTGACAATACCAAAATTGCTACTTTCAGTTAAGCTGAATTTACCACTGATCACATAGCTTTAGGCCTTACTTTGGTACATGGAAAATTTGCACCCAGAACTGTTAGATTTGGCATGGCAGAAAATACTGCTGAATCTCATCATTTCAGTAACTAATTCATTTTTGACTACTATTTCAGCTCCATGTATTTTGCCCCGGAAACCATCGTTTTCAGCAACATGTTCAGCAGAGCTGAATATTCATTTTTGCTGGTGTGACTATGTAAGAAGATAATACAATGAAATCAAGTGCTGGCACGGGCAAGGGTGGCTGCCCAGAAATGCCGATTCACTGCAACGGAAGCGAGGGAGCCAGAACCACGGCAAGCCACAGACTATCCGAAATGCAAATAGTGATCATATAGTAGCAAACATAGGATGCTGACAGAACATGACATTGAGCACCAGCACTGTTGGAAATCGGCCCGATGCACAGTGACCCTCTGCAAAACCGCAGAGGTCTCGATAGAATAAACGTGGTACTTATACAAAAGAGCGACTAATAAGAACGAACAGGGATAGTGCAACAATTTAACAGCAGTGTGAGATGGATGATCTGGATGAGGAGGGAGAGCTGTTGAGGGAGCAAGAGCTGTAGACAGAGCTGTAATACAGCATTGGGTGTCACAGAACTGAGGCTCTGCATCAGTGTGCATACAGCTCTTCGGCGGTGCGTGGGTGTTTCGATTGTACTTCCAACAAGCACCAGGGCTGCTGCCTAGAATATTGATTTTACAAAAGAGACACAGCAATGGAGGCAGCGAATTGGACTGGACCGCAAACATTATCGGTGTCGAGGTGGAGAGCAAATACAGCAGGGACTGCGAGCTGGTGCATGCTGCATAAAGTTGTCGGAGGCGACGGAGGCAAGCAGATAAGAATCAAATATATAGAAGTCAATGGAAACACCAGAGACTTGAGACGAGGGTGAAACATCAGATTTGAAAATTTTACATGCAATCAGCACTCGCATACCCGGGTGGTTCCCGAGATGCGACGACTCTATTTCTTCTATTTCCTTCTTTGCTGGGCATGCACCTGGGTGCTTGCTTGACCTCTATCACCAAGAGGTCGTTCAGTTCATGCCTACTGCTTTACATCTATCTGCTGGATATGTTGATCAACATATTTAATCTCTGGGTTCAGTGGTATTGTCTGGCATGGTCTGCTTGGCGATCATCTGTGCAAGTGGGTCGAGAGGGCACTCCAGGATCCCCGGGGCTCGCTGGAGGAGTCCCTTTCAGCTCTTCTATCTTAATGCATCTTAATGCCGAACATATACAGTCTGCATTATAATTCCCTGCACCTGGATTTTGTTCGGCCTGGTCTGGGATGATATTCAAGTTGTACTATTGTACCCTCATCCAGACCAATAGGGGTGGACCCATTCACAACCTCCTTCTCTCCACCGTCACACCCCTCCTTTTGTCAGTCTCCTACCCACCCTCACGTTCCAGGGCTGGGGCAAGACAGAGTAGTGGTATTCTGAGTAGATTACTACAGAGGATAAACTTGTAATACAAAACGACAAATTACTGATTGCCGGTACTAATGTTCCTGAACTTCAACTGCCCCAGCACCTCCACGGAGGCTGGCATTTAACAAAGGTAAACAATATAGCCACATTTCACGAAAATATTCCTCGCCATTTGAATGAGGTTCAACATTGAGAAAGATGAGTTGTAGCATTTTAGCCAAACCAGTGGCTATGTTGTTTACCTTTGTTAAATGCCAGCCTCCATAGAGAGGTTAGGGCAGTTGAAGTTCGGAAGTATTAGTGTCAGCAATCAATAATTTGTCATTCTGTACGATGATGCCTAATACAGTGAATCTTGCCTTGTGTACCGCCGCTGTGTCTTGCCCCAACCCCGGAACTTGATGGTGGGTAGGAGACTGTCCTTTTGTGGGGTTTCAGTTGCTTCTTTGATTTGCCCTTCAAGCAAGCTTTGCTCTTAGGAGCATTGTTCCGGTGTGGTGTTTCTAGGGCTTCCTCGCAATCCAGAGCAAGATTGCTGGATCGGGCCGGTGAGCTTCCTGCTCATCGGTAGCATCAATTTCATTACAAACCAATAACTCTCCCAATTTTTGGCATACTTGTCAGATTCGCTCTGACTTACTTATACATCTCAGCCCGATTATGTGCTCGCTCATCATGTCTCATATATATATAGAGTCCTCTCAACTAGTATACCTTATCGTGGCAACCCAATCAGGAATAGCTGATCTTGACAAATAGAAGCGCCTCCTCCAGCATCAGCGGGGACCTCTTATGTAGGTTACTATACCACAAACTAACCTACCTAAGAGGCTTGGTACGTAATCTAAAGTAGCTCTCTTAGGTGTGAGCATGGCTGTCTCTGAGACTTGGACTTCAACTCACTGATGAGACTGGCATTATATAATCGGTCCTAAGGCTCCAACTGTTTTTGTTTTCAAATATTTGTGAACATTTGTAAATGGATTAATAATCCTTTTTGTTTACTACTATTTACAACCAGGAAGTTGGCCACTTAAGCATTGATGCCCCAGCCTTCGTCTTCTCCCCGGGCAGGTTCCATACAAACTAGCTCAGAATGAGCGCATACATCTTGCGAAAATTTTGAGTACACATGCACCAAAATATTCGAGGATTTGAGTCCGTAGTGAATTTATTTTGACTGGCAGTCCAACATGGCCAAATAACAGGGTAGTTGGCCACCCCGCCAAATTACGTGTTGTGCTCTCAAGTGGCGGCAGCCTGCACTTATCATGATAGATAAAGATTATATTCACTATTTGAAATAGTTCTAGTGTAGATACGAGGTATAGAAATGGTCGGAATACCTGCTTCTGACCGAGGGAAAACTCTCAAAACTGGGGCTGTGAGATGAACGAAGGTCTGCAACTCGGAAAAAAGCCGAGATGTGTCAAATTAAGATCCAGACTACTTAATGGGAAGTATTGAGACATATATAAATGCCCAACTCCATTCCAAGATGCTGGCAACTCCTTCAAAAAATCCGACTATTACCGAGACTGAAATTGGATGATTTGAGATAATGGCCGCCAGAGCGATCAGAAATGAATAGATAAAATCTCAAAATACCTCTCAGAATGAAGTATTGTATAGTAAAAAGTACTGTGTCTGGTTTCAGACCAATAGCATGGGTGTGTCATGTACCGCGACGGTGGCCAGTATGACTGACCCAAAAAAACAGTTGTGCATTCCTGAGTGCTTTACCAGGGGTATTCCAGTCCATTTCCATCTTGGAGCATTGGGGAGAGAGGCCCAGCATCTGGGGTCAGAACGAGCCCCAAAGGTCGTGGATCGGTGAAGAAATGGTTGAGAAATGGCGAGGGTAAGTGAGGCGAGCGGTCCGACATCAAGAAATTGATGTCCCCACGCTTCGGATCCCGATCCGCGATGCTGTAGCCTTCGATCAACCCATCATTTTCGGCTAAAATTTGGTCTGAACATTCGTTGGGGGTCGCACTTTGTTTGTATATTATGATATCTCCCGAACAATTCAAGCCCATTTTCATCAAAATATCGGTTGAATTGATGCTGCAGTGAATTTATTTCCGAGGCGAGTCAAACATGGCCAAATAACTGGCTAGCTGGCCACCCGACAGATTAATCCGCTGGGCCCTGTAAGACCGGCCAAATCCCTCGGATATCATATATAGGAGACATATGAACCATTATATAGCACTGAATAGTGGATATGCACCATATTGTACCTTGAAATATCACTGTCTGTCAGGCTCAAGGAAACCCCCAAAATGGTGGTTTTTGACCAAGCGAGGCTATTATCCGAGCAGAAGTGCATATCAGCCGGAAATAAGGTTTGAATGGCTTAATGGCACGTATTAGGACATAGCTAAAAACTAAGCTTCATCCCGAGCTCCTGGAACCGCTCCCAAAAATTCCGTCTTTGGGTCATTGCCAATTCGGGTGGTTTGGGGTAAAAGTCTACGGTGGGAATGGAGTCGTGCAGTCAAAAATTCTGAATGCATCTCAGAAGAAGCTCCATGATGCTGAGAGGCCGTATGACAAGTTCCGGAGCAGTAGCATTTGGGTGTCCTGCAGTGTAGGGTCGAATAGCATGAGCAAGCACAAAGAGGTAGCGGCGTCGTGTTAGGCATGGGGTGGAGAGGACACAAGCTTATGGAGGTCAAGCAATATTTCGACGAATTCGAGGCATCGGGGGATCATAACGAGCCCACAAAGTCGCGGAACAACCAGGAATTGGTGCAGAAACGGCCAAGACAAGAGCGGCCAGTAGGGCCAAACTTAAGAAAATGATGTTCTCACTCTTCGGATCGAACTCCCACATGCCATAACTTTTGATCAACGCATCATTCCGCCTCCAGATTTGGTCTGGACCTTCATCATACATTGTACTTTGATCCCCCATTCGCAGCCAGTTGAAATCATTAAGCATGGGGCCTAAAACTCTCAAGTGGCCAGCTAGCTATAGTGGCCAGCTAGGTGGTCCCAAATAGTAGTACCTTGTTAAACATTTTGAAAACAGTTTACAAACAGTTTAAACAGTAATATTTGCAGGCATTCCACCATGTCAACAAATTGATTGGGCCTTTCACCTTGCACCAAGTCAGGTTACATACCCAGGCTGTATAGTCACTGCCAAAACTTTATGACAGGCTGCCATTCTGACTCCGGGCTTCTAAAATCAAGATTAGGCACGAAAGTAGGTGTAATTGCTATGTAAAATTTTTGTTTCGGAAAAGTTGGAGTGTCTCAGAGCATGGAAATTTTGTTTTTCGATCTCCGACTTCAATCACGGTGCGATCCGGATGGTCGCAAGAATGGCTGGGTGAGATACTTAGGTAGTGCGGTGAGATGGCGCAACATCCAACGCACGTCCATTTGGCTATTTTTGCGAACTTAGGCCTATCAATTAAACCACCTAAGCTAGCATACAGCATCTAGTCGTCGCTAGGTAACACTAGTGCGCTAGGCCTCTGTTCGGTGATACAAAGGAGGGTCAGAGCGAGCTCCAGCTACTGGCTGTAAGCTAGGAATCAATATACGGCGGACGCCTTTATGAACGGGTCTAGTCTAAACCACCTAGGAGATATACCACACCGATACATTCATAGAACACTAGTTCTATTTGACCTAGGAAGAACAACCGAGACAGAAGAACATAAGGATATGGTGCTAGCAAGGACGCACACTCAGATATTGTAGAAGAACAGGCCAGGATCGGCTGCTATATGAGCTAGCGGAGGACGCCTGATACCTACGATAAGACTACGCCGAACATCAAGTAGCTAGGCGACTAGTTACTACAGGAAGAACATATACGGTACATCCTAGGACTAGGAGACAGTACACGTGACAGGCGCGACGCGCTAGCATCACCCAAACATGAACACATTAACTATTGTGTAAGAAGATATTATCATGGACGAATGCCGACACGTACGACGGCATGGAGAGCTATTCTAGGACGGTCATGAGACCTCCATGAATCAGCTAGGAACTACTATTGGACTGGATTCAACTCCAGGCCGGCAGGATTCGTAGTTCAGGCTTGTGATCGACGGCCTAGGAATTACCAATACCTGCAGAAACTATACCCGGAAGTCATTCGCGATGACTACCAAGGACATTTGATTATGACGACTCAAGACGGCTGCCGTTTCATTGGCTAGCCAAGCATTTCTCTTTACTCATTTCTTTTACTTAAACACTATCTCCTCATTTGTATAAAAGGACAGCGCTCTAGCCACATACACCAGATTAATCGCGCCTTAGTTCGTGGCGGCAGGTTGTCTCAGGCTATTTGTGGAGATTTGTGTACAAACTCTGCTTGTAGTAGTCTATAACTGGAATCTTGATTGGTTGACTCTGGAACTTGGAAACATAAGATTAAGAGGAAAGGTGTTGTTGTCCTAGCTGACTTCACGTACAAAACTATTGGGTGTATTCCCTTGTAAAGCGCGATCACGACTTGTCAGTGACCTTGCCTTTACCCCGGATCTGCCCTAGCGCCATCCGTAGTGTGTTGGACTGACTTACTGGACACTTGTGGTGTGAGTTGCATTAGCCTAAACAGAAGACGGAATACCGGGTTTCTACTCCTAGTTGGATTATACCTTGTCAGTGACTTTGCCTTCGCCCCGGATCTGCCCTAGCGCCATCCGTAGTGTGTTGGATTGACTTGCTGGACGCATATAGTGAGCTAGGGCCGATACAAAGTAGTCAAACATTCCTGCTATCGGAAGTAACAGGTCCACACTTAGGGCTGCCTAGTGTGTGTAGCTTGGAAGCTATTTGGTGTTAGCCTCATATTCGTTTGGATTGCCAACGAGAGGATTTTCGCAAACCTTACAATCTCTGCCCTGGTATTCTGCGACGTCTAGTCAAGGTTGCCTTGTATCCACCCTTTTCCTATGTTCACCTAGGTTGCTAGCTGAGAGCTACGTAACTGAACATTGCATTCTGAGGCGCTGTTTCTGGATAGTTCAGCCCTAGCGTTCTATATTCTGTGTTATTTGGGATCCAAACCCACTGTTCGCATACTACGAACCGGACCCGAACTCACAAGGAGAAGCACTTGATCTTTGGGAGTAGTAGTGTGTGTGTGTGTTAGTGGTGTTTAGTGTTTTTGAGCACTAGCATTATTTTGCATTCATTTCACGTGTATCTTAAGTGCACCGTTTCAGCGGGGTCAAGGTTTTGTCTGGAGGAGGAGGAGGAGCAGGGTATTGGAGGGGGATGAGAGTATGCCTGTCAACATGTTCTTATGAGCGGTCGGAGCTGGTTGCAAAAAGGGGTATACATGGGTTGGAGCAAGAAGAAAGGCAGCCAATCAAATTGTTGACATAGTGGCTATGTGACACTGCCGGCAAGTGCCATGACCGTGGGTTCATGGCATTTGATTGGCAGAGCACCGACACTTGCCATGGCGTTGGTCAGGCATTGCGCAAATCCCTTTGTTCCTTTGTCGGCTTGGGAAGTTGGTCTGCCTTCCGCGGCTTGCGATCGGCGATCATTCGGCAATCACTTCCACCTTGTAACCTTGAGGCTTTCTGATTTTCTCGACCACTCCTGAGTCCAGAAAATATATTGTTCTTCCCATAAGTTAGTTCTACAAAAGCTTTTTCTTGTTTGTCAATTTCCCGAAGACTTCTCAACATGTAGCCAATTTTGCATGGGCACCGGGTTTCAAGCCGCACGCAAAACAAATTCATTGCACTGCAGGGGTTCGTGCAGATAAAGGCCACAAGATGTACCGGTAAGTTCTGCCTTGGGCTCTCCAAGTTTCCCTGATTCAGTTCGGAGTGAGACGACGGCCAGCAAGTAATGAGGGAGCCAAGGGGAGAACTTCTCATTGCGTTCGAACTTGAACACCGGACTTTCCCACGCTGACAAAGGAACAAAGGGATTTGTGCAATGTCTGGCCAACGCCATGGCAAGTGTCGGTGCTCTGCCAATCAAATGCCATGAACCCACAGTCATGGCACTTGCCTGTAGTGTGATGTTGGCAATTGGTCCGAAATTGTATTCTGTGCTCGATCTGCTCAGACGTCACCCTGTTCCTTTGAGATTGATAGCCTAGGTATGCAGCAATCCAATATCAAGGTATTCTGAGTTTTTTTATTTATTTCTTTTTGGAAATGAATAATGTGACGGATTGACCATCATGGGGTATTGGAAGGGGAGGAGAGTATGTCTGTCAACATGTTCTTGTGAGCAGTCGGAGCTGGTTGCAAAAAGGGGTATATATGGGTTGGTGCAAGAAGAAAGGCAGCCGATCAAATTGTTGATGTGGTGGCTGTGTAATGTCAGCAATTGGTCTGAAATTGTATCTTGTGCTCAATCTGCTCAGATGTTGCCCTGTTCCTTCGAGATTGAGTATAACATACTAGGTATGCAGCAATCCGATATCAAGGTATTCTGAAATTTCCAAGTTTTTTGTATTTTGAAACTCAAGTTCTTTTTTGGAAATGAATGTGACGGACTGTCATAGGCCTTCGTAAACGAAAACTAAAAGGTTGGAGCCAACAATTTGCAACATGATGGTATTTTGGTGACAATTGGGTGACTTCCCATAAGACAAATCTGTATTTTTCGGATACTTCGCGGTGCCAATGATGGGAAGTTTGGGAAGAAAAACTAATCTGTATTCATGTCGACTACCCACAAGACACTCCGGCAACACTTTCACGAAACAATCCCGAAGGCTCCGTCAAGCAACATTGCTCATGTCCCGCATCATTGCAGAAGCCGGTCTTGGTCAGAGGAGCGCTCACAAAGACTGGTATACTGTACCATTTCGTTCAATTTGTAGGGCCGTTTGGGGTGTGACCTCGCCTACGAATTGACCCTTTCGTATGGGGATCTGTGACAGCTGTGACTTACGAATTTTTTCGTATGTCTGCCGACAGCCTGATTTTTGTGCATCACGGCCACCTTCCGCCATCTGTAGCTGAGCCAGCACCAGAGGATTTTGAATAAGGCTCCAACCATTTCTGTGTATAAATGTTTGTACACGGTTTAAACTGTTTTTGTTTTCATTTAGTTTACCTGTGGCCGCAAACAGTTTGAAAACCATTTGTACACGGTTTAAATGGTTGGCTAATCTGAAACACTCACAGAGGATGTGCAAGTGAAAATCCTGTGCAATCCTGTAGTCAGGAGTGTCTCTGAAGTTTCCGAGGGCCCTCCCAATCCATCATATTTAGGTACTGGCCATGTCATGCTCAACGAGCGGGATACATTCCTAATATGGTAATTGTTGAAGCAACCAATGGCTCGGGAGTCGGGATTGATGTGCCGTGCAGTGCCGCTTCCGCTCTTCAGCAAACTCAGCTCATGATAGTCTAAGCTTCCACATTTCTGATATTCTCTAAATCCCTGTCAATATCTTGTGTTTAACACCCCCATCAGAGTTGAATCAACATGGCTCCCAGGGGATATTAACTGTCTAGCTCATTCCCTGCTGCCCGCATGCAATTCATTTGACCAAGCAATTGTTTATCGAGTCAAGCATAATGTGGGCCAGAAGCATTGAAGTGAATAAATGCCTGGTGGCTCAATCTGTGTACTAATTTCAAAGACTCCCTAGAAAATACTGTTTAGAAACAGTTGTAAACGGTTTTAAACGGTTTTAAACTGTTTAGATACCGTTTCCGTTTAATTTGCGCGGCTCCGTACACGAAAACTAAATGGTTGGAGCCTTAATTTTGAAGCTAATGGTGATCCAGTGTCCGGGGCCAACACAGCTGAGAGTGCAGATGGAGAGAAAGGGAGAATCAAGAGGACGGGAAAGCAGAACTGGCGCTATTTGGATTGATTGCGGCACGACAATGAAGGCAGTTCAGATGTCGAGGAGCACGAGTTCGCGTGAGATGCGTGTGTGCATGGGGAATCAATAATGTCAATCATATGTCAGTGGGTGTATTTTGGTCTATGATCCCCGCAGGACTGCTGCAGCTATTTTCTTTCGTCATTTTTGGCCCATTTTCAAATTGAAAGCGACCTTTCGTATGACCCCTTTGTGATGCTGCGACCTATGAAAATTTTCGTACAATTTGAGGCTTGTGACCTGTGACCCTACTAATTGAACGAAATGGTACAGTATGGAGGTAGAAAACTCCTTCTCTCAGTCCCCTCAATACCATGCTCCTCAAAATAAAAATAAGAGAAAAAAATATGGAGGTACGCAACGGTGCAGTGCCGCCACTAGCATGCAAATTTGGGGCAGCATAGATAAATGGATAAGCATGCTATGCTTGCCTGAGGGTGCTGAACAAAGCCAGTGGTTCGTTGATGTATGAGGAGAGAGAAGAGAGTATTGAAATAAGCCCCAGATGTGAACGTCACCAGAAGAGGTAGGAGCAAGCAAAGGGGAATCTCGTTGCAATCCGGTAGGGTACATGGACAAAAGTACACTACCTTTATACTACTCTCCACTATCTAGGCTGTGCAAGACCATGTGTCACCTAGGCAAATGATATGCAGTACCGCATGGCTGGTCACTGTTAATCAGTAACCTTGGTGAGAAGTGAGTTGTGAGCTCGCAACAGCTCGCACAGCATCTCACAGCCACAACAAATCCAACAGAGAGTGGAGAGAGAAGAGAGTGGAGAGAAAGGTGATATGATAATGACGCGAGCCTCGAGGCTCGCCCCGTGATCAATATTTCCATTTTCGCTTTGTTCCAACAAATTTTGTTCTGTTCGGGGAGGTCAGGATCCCCCGAACAAATACTCGAGTATGCGACTGTCAGATGGAGTGTAAGCAAGATCTAGTGCTGATGGGGTCCTGATCGGAGTGCCAGCATCCTGGCAAACGACGAAAGTATGTGATTTTACACAGATTTGTGTTACGGGAAGTCACCCATTATGAACAGAAACATTAGCAGGACGGAAAGCAAACATGCGGAGATTAGTGGTTAGGCTGTACTGAGCAGTGAATAGCAAAATAACAAAGATTTGATGGTTTCCGGTGGAAGGAGAGGAAAACAAAAGAAGAATACGAAGCGGCAGTTCCGGCGTTTTGGGGGCTGTCTATACGCCCATTTGATTCGCAGACGCGGGCGGGTTGAGCGTGCCCGGCGGGTTCTTCACCTAGACACGCGCACGTTTCGGCGAGGAAGTCACGCCGGTTGTGTCGGTGTCGTCAAAGTCAAGCTCCTCGGAGCGGCGCTTCACGATCTGCGGGCGCGGCTCTGCGACGCGTGCACGTTTGGGCGGCGTCCCCTTACGCGAGGGAGGGGCGTCCAGCTGCGCGTTCTCGCTTTCGAGCTCGTCGACCCAGCGTTTGCGCGCCGTGCTCATTCCCGCGGCCCACGCCGGCAGAAATTCCCCTTCGTCCTCCTCGTCTGAGTACTCGTCATCGTCGTCGAGCCATGAGGACACCTCCCCCGCTCGCCACGGCTTCTTCTCACCACTCCGGAGCTCGCTCGCCATGCCCATCTCGCGTCCCCATGCGCCCGGTCCCTCCTGCTCCTCCATCTGGAGCCAGTGAAGCTCCTGAGGTGTAAGCTTGAGCTCTGGGGCGAGATCGTGGGCAGGGGAGGGGGCGCGGTAAGTATGACTGCTGGGATCTTCGACGAGCTCGACAACGCTGTCGGCGCCTGCGGTGCCTTCATGTTCGGTGGGGATATGCATCACCAATGGGCTGTTCCCGGGCGTTTCGACGGCCCCCTCGCGTGGAGAGTCCTTCTCCTTCGCGGCCTCGGTTGCGGCAGCAGGGGTGGATGGCGGTACGCAAGCTGCCGTCGTGCTCGTAGTCTTGCCCGCCTGCGCCGCCATCGCGCGCTCGCAGACGGTACATCGGCACTGGTACAGTGGTCCGCACGCCTCGCGCCAGACCTACATCGAGCGCAAGCCGTCAGCCACTATACGATAAGATGGAGTGAAGAAACTAGACTCACAGTCCTCAAGGCCTCCAAGCTATATTGCGGCAAATGCGCAATCGTTTCGGGAATGTAGGGGATCGGGCGCAGCCGCCGGGGCACATCCAGGACACCAGCAATGGGGAGCGTGGTCTTGAGCTCCTTGCGAGGATGCTCGCCAAGCGGCGAGGGGCTCGCTGACGTCCCGAGCGTCGCCGTCGAGGGAGCCTGCCCCGAGTCACTTGGGGGCGGCGTCTCTGCCGCCGAGCCGTCGCTCCCATCCCCACAATGAGTCTCTCTGTCCAGCTCCCTCTCCGCATCCCTGGCGTCGACCTTTTCCCTTCCCGCACCCGTCTGCCTCTCGTGTTCCTCAAGCGCATCCTGCGGCTGCGGCTGCACCCGTCGCTTCGCGTCCCAGTCCAGGCCCTCAAACCATACACCTTCCTCGCGCAGCTGCGCGGCCACCTCAGCGAGCGTCATTCTGGCGGCACGGATCGCGGGGTCGAGGAGGGGATGCTTCGGGAGCGCGTTATCGTGTACTCCGTCGGCCACATGCACGTCCTTGCTGTCGGCCACATGTGCGTGTATATCTGTGGAGGAAAGAGAGATAGTACTCTTGCTGGTACTGCTGCGCGCGGTGGCCGCGTCCAGCGCACACTCCACCACCAGCCGCCGTACGACGTTCTGCATCGCGGGGAGGAGCACAGCGCGCATCTGGCGCATGTGCGCTTGGTGTGCGGCGTCAGCGAGGGCGGGTGTAGGGGGTGGAGGCGCGGCTGGACCAGGGTGGGTTACCGGATGTGGCAGTGCGGCGGGATTTGGAGACGGATTCGATGTGGTGGCGAGTGCAGCGGAGAAGGGGTGCGGCGGGGAGGACGGCGGCGAGATTGACCATGGGACGGGGTGGACCGCCCGGATCAAGGATTCAGGTATTTCTGCAATCCAGGATGAGCATGCAAATGAAATCAGGACAAAAAAATCCCCACCGAGCAGAGGCTCCTGCATGTGGTGATATAAATCCGCGGGCGAGACCCACGCTCCATCGAGCACCCGCGCCCTGGCCCAATCCATTAACGCTAATTCCTTCACGGTGGTCTGCAGCGCAGCCGCCATCGCCTCGTCCTCGTCCTCGAACTCCGCCTCGTCGTCGTCGTAGTCGTCGTCGTAGTCATCGTCTTTGTAATTTGCATACAGCACCTCCTCAGATTTGGCTGTGGGGTATCGCGCGTCGCGGTCGTTTGCCCTCTCCCGCTCGAGCTGCCGCATCTCGGGCGTAACGAGCACGATCTGTCCCTGCTTCGCTTCGTCTTGTCCCGTTCCAGTGGCGGTAGTCGTGGCCGCGGCGGCGGAGACGTCCCCCAAGCGCTCGGCCGCGGTCGCCTCCTTCATCAACTCCGGCCATCGCGTGTGCTCGCGCAGCCACCCGCGCTCGCGGGCCACCACCAAGACTCGATTCACCGTCCCTTCGCCCAGCTCCACGAACGCGTCCACTGCGCTCTTCACCACCGCGTCCTCCGGATCGAATTGGAACGGCTGAGAGCTGCGGATGCCCATTACACGGAGGAGCTCTTGTCCGTACTGCTCCATCGCGTCGGGACCATGGACAGGCAGAAGGGCGACGCCCGCGCGTGGGACGAGCAGCCCCTGGATGAGCGCAGCCGGGTCGCGGGCGGCGTGAGCGGCGAGGAGCATGTACCGCCAGAGCCACTCGCCGCGACACAGCTTGCATACGAACCCCACGCCGGGGAACACCGCTTCGTCCTCGTTCGAGAACACGTCGAAGTCGGAGCGCGTGCCCCTCGCGGCAGCATCATGCGCATCCGCCGCTGCCCTTTGCGCGCTGTGGGCGGCTTCGGACGCGGCCTCGACGAACGCGTGCGCGTGGGCTTGATTTTGCGGCGACGCGGTGTGCAGCTGCGCTCTCGCGTGCGCCAGTGCTAGGTTTGCGCGGTCGGAGTCGGCGATGGCGGTTTTGAGGGTGTCGATGAGGGCGCGGAGGGGGGTGGCGTCGTCGATGAGGCAGATGCCGCAATAGTTCATGCGGGAGCGCGAGACCGAGTTGGGGGCGTGGTCTTGGCAGAGAGGAACGAGGCCGAGGCGAGGAGAGATGGTAGTGCCGCGGGCGAGGTCCAGTCCATAACTGCTATGGGGCGCGTTGATTCGGCACGGGACACACGAGCAGGCCAGTATGCTGCGGAAGTGGCGATACGGGGAAACGCGCTGAGCCGCGGCAGACGAGGAATTGTTGCGCGCAGAAGTAATCCACGCGAAGTGCGCGCAGGAGTTATGTGGGTCGTATAATTGGATGGCGTTATTCCAAAATTCATCTTCCTCGACTAAAGGGTTCTTAAGCTAGGCCTTCAAAGGAAGAGAAAAACTGACTGGCTAGTCCCCACGGTGAGCATACACACATCAAAATCTCAAGGTCGCGGGCGTTGCGCGTGGCCACATAGACACGGTGTTCTGGCCATTGGTGTCGTGGCACGTTGTAGACGTCCCAGGAGGACGGGAGCGGTGCGTTTGCGTCAGCGGTGTCTAGGTGGTACTTTGCTATTAGTCTGAAAGGTTGTCAGTATCGTTGCAGGCCACAGGCGACAAGATGTGGAATTGAATGCGCCACTGCGACTTTGGGCATCGTGGCGTCGGGCGAAGGAATGACGGGTGCCAACAGATGATCAGAACGGCACGCGCTAGGAGAATCACGAGGAAATGTGTGTCGCGTCTCGGCAAAAGGTTCGAAAGCGGCCTCGGGACATAGCACGCAGAAGCAAAACATGGGTCGAACCCGTATGCAGAAAAATACGAGAGCGCGTCAGCATCTACGATGCGACTGCTGCCCGGCAGCCTGAGGTGGCTAAAAATGCAAACCAAGAGAAGGTAGGGCGGATATGATGCCCAGAAAACATGAGGCCGAAAAAAAAGAGGAAACATGACGCGAATCGCAGGAGATCACATCTTTACATCCCTCGGGTATCTGCCCGCAGCGTCAAGCGCGAGAATATCCGCAGATATCGCGGCTCGGAAGCCGGGAAATACCAAACCAAACGCGCCACGGACAAGGGAGAACATTGTCATCGTGCGCAGACAACCCTTGACGCGAACGTCAAGCAATAATTCCCAAAATAACCGGTGGCGTCAAGGCTCCCCTAATACGGCAAGAAGCAACGGTTGCGGCAAAAAATAACCACAGGCCATGTACGCATGCGACATGGCCGAAAACGACAAGCCTAGTCCAAAGGTAACCAAGACGCCGAAGATGCGTTGGTGGCATCGAGCATGCGAAAAGCTCAAGCACCGAGTGGCACAGAATGATTGAACGACGGCAGAATTGACGTTGACTTCATACGTCCAAGTCCAAGAAGAACTGAGGAGAGCCCCACGCCAAAAATTTCAAGAAAACGACAATGAAAATTAACGTACCGTATGACTTCGGGTGGGAGCTGGGGCCATGAGCGTAAGGCTTTCCCTTTGTATAACCGCGTTACTTCTGCCTCCAACAGCGATGTACCCTCGGTCTGGGGTGTCGACGTCGACGTCAAGCCTTCAAGACGCATATCCATATCGGCCCTGGTAGTCCTGCGTGTCAATCGCGTTTCCCGTCGCAGCTTGCACGTGGTGTTTATCGATCGCTATGCTCGTCTCTGTATGTAAGTCGTCCTGGTCAGTGCGCAGAGTGGGTTGCAAATCGAAGTCAAAAGATCGGCACCGATCAACGCAAATCAAACGCCACCTCATCCCACGCACGGACCATTTACGCGCAGCACGTCACACGCACGTCACCAGCTCTTGAACTGCCACGACAATGAACGGAGGCGGAATTGGGCTTTTTACAGTCTCACGGTGGACCCAAGCTCTGCCTGAATTTTAAACTGGGCCAAGGTCATTCACCTTGATTCGGCGCTTTTCTGTTGCTCTTCTGTCAATGGAGCTTACAAGTTATTTTTAGGCGTTTTCTGCATACTTGGTGTACTCTCCTGGAGGGCTGGAATTCTCGCTGCAGCAACTGTCGCAGTATCCTTTAGATCACGCCCTTTCGCTCAAGTTCCAGACCCCGTCTTACGTCCTGTGCGATCTCGGTATCATTCGCTGGTTCGCACAGATTCTGGGTCCACAAGTGCCATCTCAGACAAGTTAACAGATATCTTCCCCGGTGCAATTTTTGCGAAGGTACACGTACTCTCAGCCGCACAAAAACAATTGGCATCGATAGGAACCTCGTAATTATGGACCTTGAGTTCCGTTAATAGTCCGGTGCGCGTTCATTATTCCAGTCCTATGTATCCCCAACTAAACCTTGAAGCATGGCTGTAGGTTTTGTTATGCAAAGAAATGCTATGTACAGCATCGCTCCAGCCACACATATCGAGACGAGTGCGGCTCCGCACAGAATTAACCTTCTGAACCTACATGGACCGGATCAATTTATTGACCCAGCCAGAGAAATCAACGAGATGCACAGAGTGGGCGCCCTCTTGGCTCTGTCTGACGCCGAGTCACTGAATTGACCCCAATACAGTCGCGATTTTAGTCTACCAATACAGTCTCCTGGGACTCAGCGTGCCGAACTCGCTCTGCGCGTGCGGTGATGTTAAAATGAGGCTCGCTAGGTCGCCGAACTCTACTACTTACATTCACCGACAAGCTCGGAGATGCGTGTTCCCAAGGATTAATCACGGATGTACTGCGGGAAGGTGACAAGATCATGATGAAAACCAACGTGAAAAAGCAATAAAGCCATCAGCGCCGAACCGAGACCTATCTGTTACCTCCCACTGCCTGCGCACCCTGCCCCGTCGGATGCTGGAAAAGAGAGCAACCCGCCGAAATGGACCGCATTGGCCACGACTCCGGTCCCAGTCGATCGTGCTTCTAGTTTTCACCGCTGCCGTGTTCATTTCCGGCCTCCCCAAATCCTTCCGGTCGCGTCTCCTACAGCTAACATCAGACTTTTGACATTTTGATTGTGAGGTTGTACAACCCCGAAAAACCCCGAAAAACCGCTGAAAACCTCGAAACCTGACAACGTCAAAACCCTATGTCCTGAGCCCACAAGCTCGACCGTTCAAGCCCCCGCCAGGGCAGTATTTTGCTTTTTCTCACAAATATCTTTGGGGAACAGATATATTAGAGTCCTTAGAAAGTTTCCAGAGCCCCCTTTTGTGACTCTGGGAACATTTATTACCTTCATTTACTGGGTCATTTGAGGTTGTGAGGTTGTCGGGAATACCGGCAACCTGAAAACCCCGGAAAACCCGCAATCAAAATGTCAAAAGGCTGATGCAAGGGCGACGCGATTCTACGAGTACCCTCCTCTTGAAATTTTTTCAACGGCGACGGATATCAACGCTGTCACCAATCGGGACGACGTTGTGCAGCCGCTTGTTGGCCTCGATGACCCATTCGACATAGCGGTGACAATTTGGCAGTGGGCGACTGAGGACGAGCTGTGGGAGGAGTATCGCCGCCTTCAACGTCAACCTGATTCTCTACGATGGCTCAGCAGCCTCTGCTCACCTGCGCAGTCAAGCGGGAATTTGGGGGACGGATTCAGTAAAGGGAATGGGACCTGTGAAGTGGAAGACGAAGCAGCCAAGATGCATTCGTCCTATGTCCAGTGGTACGAGAAAAGTAGCATGGCGGAGAAGGCTATATTCTCCGACATTGTCTTCCATAGAGTCCGTCTTTCCGATCGCGACATTCACACCAACATCACGTTTCAAATCCCTACTCAAGTATTGTGAGTTTTTCTTCCGTCTCCGTTTCCGACTCCTAATGACTTGGGTCACCCACTAGTCATAAACACCCTGGCTCGAATTATGATCTCCGCGCATCCTTCATGATTCTCCCCCACTCCCCTTCCTGCCTTGACTATTTGAAAAACTATACATCCTGGTTCCCGGCTGCTGTAAACAGGCCACGGTTCAAAAGCTTCCCGTAGGTGCTTCATTCCAAACAGAAGAATTATTAGTTGGCTCATCATAATTGTTAGCTTCCCATTACACTCGCCTTCGGAGAACTATAGACGTCCCGTAGATGATGCTTTGGATTCCTTCGCTATCACGATACCCCTGCTCGAACGGCACGAAGTCCCTAGCATTTGTCCTCCTCCGCTTGACGTCACTGATAACTCGGAGTACAACTTGAATGGGGATCGCGACCGAACGAACAGGGAGATGCTTGAAGTGCATCCCCACATCATCACTCGGTGCGCATCTGTACCCCATAGTGTCAGTCATTTGTACTCACAGACCAGTGGTACAGGACGCAACTACGCGTTGTCCGGGAATCTCGCTTGTTCCGCCGGGATATGTACCTGGCCAAGCATGAGCTTCTTCGCAACCGCTCAGTTAGTACATTATCGTTTTTCGTCCCCACAAAGGTTCAATAATTCCTCTTCCATTACAGTGTGGCCAACTCCGAGACGACGGGACGCCGACCTTCAATCACTGTCAGAGAGAGAGGTCCTACCACTCTAACGTAAACTGGGAGACCATGCTGCAACTTGCGATGCCAGATCCGGATGCAAACGGCGGTTTTCGAGAAGAGAGTGCGTACGCGCCGTTCATGGATGTTCTGCCGACTGCCGCGGGACCAAAGGTTAGCAATTTGTTCTCATGCCATCTTGTTTTGATTCATGACCATCCTGAAGGATATCATCCCCGTTCCAATAAATCGCGAGCGGTGCGACATCATGAATCGCACCATCCCATCGCAAAACCAGCCAAATGAGCAAAATCACATGAACATAACCTGGCACTTGTCGTACTCTAGCGTCACGCCCGCGATGTTCCTGTTCGGTGACTTCCAATTTCTTCCCGTCGCCCGACCCCACCACACCGAAAGCGAGATCATGCGGGCGACTACACAGGACATGGTAGAATTTCAGGGTAATTCTTCCCTTGCGTGATCTTTTGAAGCTGCCATAAGAAGCTAAAATGCTTGCCTCTTAGCGGGTCTGCTCCGTCTTCGTTTTCATGAGAATTCTCATCCTGTTCGGCGGCTCGCGCGGCTTATTCTATTGTAGCAAGATTCCAAATTATCATCCGCCCCCACAATCTGAACAGCTCAACAGGTACCTGACATCTAATTTGGCCTTTGTTCTCAAGTCTATCTACTGGTCCACTCGAACCCAAAATGTATTCCTCAGTGTTCAGGGCACACTCTACTATGCGGCCGGCGATCTCATACTCTTAATCTTCTCCATCCTGCAGAAAGGAGCTCAGGCTAGCGACTATCACACCATCTTCGACCCGGTGTCATTACTTATGCTTTGGAGGATTTTACGTCGCAAGTTCGCGCCTGCGACGCATCAAGAGCGCATGAGTGCTAGATTGGACGCCCGAACAGATTGGCGGTGGAAATGTGGGGTAAGTGTGATTGCATATGAAATCATGCTGGACGACTGAATCCATGCCCACCCTTCCGCAGATATTCACAGTTTTCCTACTCGCGGGCCACATACTGAATCTGGATGGGCGATTCATCAACTCTCCGACCATTTCGCAGCAGACCTTCGGCGAAGGGCGCCCCGTCATCAACCTGAACGTACTCGCTTTTGCACTAAAGATGTCTGAAAGCGTCATGCAACTGATTCTCAACTTTCGTGCCAAGGTATTCGCGGGTCAGTACAAAACTACTGTGATAGTGGACGTGGTGAACGAATCACTCGCGCTCGCGCCTTGTATTCCATGGATCATCGGACACGTCCAGGCAGAATTAATGCCACGAGTGTCCTACGCAAATATTGTTTGGAACGCTATTCTTGCAATTCGGTGTTGGCAGGCTTGGCGATATTCAAGCGAAATACCCGATGATGTGGATGCGGAAGATGTAGAATAGATTAATATTTAATTCCAGAGCCCTGAAATTGTTTGTTCAATCTCGCACATCAACTCATACAATAGGGTGTTTCAAAGTTAAGATTTTGCCCCCAACTTGCGCCCCAACTTGTGCCCCAACTTGACCTCAACTTGAGCCAAGTTGAGGCCAAAGTTGGGGCCTTGTCTGTGAAACACCTGAGCGTTTTATTTTGCCTCAACTTCCAAAGTCGAGGTAACACTGATACGCGGAGGGCCTGAAACACGAAAATAGCCGAAGTTGGGGTCAAAGTTGGGGCTCAAAGTTGGGGTGTCAAGTCGTGGTCTTATGCACGACTTGCATCAAAACCCCAACTTCGTGCCCCAACTTGGGCCCCAACTTTGCGCAAGTTGAGGCTCAAGTTGAGGCACAAGTTGGGGTCGGAATTCTAACTTTGAAACACCCTAATGAATGCCCGCGATTGCATTGAATGGCAGCTTGGATGGGATTGCTGTGAAATGAATGAAACTGAAATCGCAGCGGGGGCTGTGGTATTTCCATGTATCGGTGTTGCGGGCAAGTTGCACTGTCTCAACGGCAGGCAAAACGAATTTGAGCGTACTACGCATAAAGGCGTGACGTGTGACTTAAGGCTCCAACAGTACTAGTTTCTGTTTGTAAACATTTTATACAGTTAAAAGTTTTTTTGTTTCCGTTCAGTTTTCGCCCTGGGAAAACAGCTTCTACACTGTAAACACATAATTAAATAGTTGAATTTAATGTTCATTTTTTTGGGGGGGGAATAAGGCAGGCAGTCCGGAGTCCGACTGAAACGGGAATGCCATATTTGCGGAGCTTTCCGCTTGTCTGCTCATCTTTGTAAGAATATGAGCTGTCTAAGCGATTCCTTGCTTCTGCTTCGGGCAGCGTGCACCCTCGCTGCTAACCCTATACATCTCCCGTCCAAATTGCTTCATTTTAGACCCTTAGGTAAGTTGCGTATTTTTCTTATTATTCTTTTTTCATAAATTCAGTTCAACTGTACACAACATTTGCAGCAGCGCTAGTTGAGCATCCCAAGCCTCCAAGCGGGCGACCCCCCGCAAGATTAAAATATTTCAGAGTGATTATTGAGGGTGCCAGTCATGCGATCAACTAAAAAGATATTCACTGTCAGGGGAACCACCCGTCCGTCCGTCCGTCCGTCCGTCCGTCCGTCCGTCCGTCCGTCCGTCCGGCCGACTCCGACCCATCGCACCGCCCCACTGCCTTGTCCAATCCTTCGTCCAACGCCCCTCCCGCGTCCGGCCTCGTCCGACCGTCCTGCCTTCGGTCCTGTACCCCAGCCAGCACCTTCACCCGGAACGTCGTCCCCCGTCCCTCCGGACTCTGTTCCCCTCCGCTCCCCTCCATCCAGTCGCTCTCGCTGGCACGTGCTATGCAATCAAGCTTGAGACCACTGCCGATCACTCTGGACACGTGCTACTGGCTAGTACCTATAAAAACCTCGCCTAGCGTGGGAATCCTTATCCTTTCTTCTCTTCGGATTCTCCCACTAGTTCCCGTGCTCACGCGCCGAGCTGAGGTTGCCCTTACAGCAGAAGAAAGGATCTAAGAGATCAACCGGTCAAGATTGCGAAGTTCAGTGTAGACTCGGACTCGGACCGCTACGCCAGCGCTCCGGCCTCCCCCACTTCCAATCTCGACCCTCCTCCTTGATGGACGCCCCGATGCCCGGAAACGGGTCCGTGCAACCCGAGCTCCCGGATGTTCACATCCCGGACTCGGCTCCCGACCCCGAGACCCGGCTGACCGCGGTTGAGGACTCTCTCGTGAATATTGAAACCCTACTCCTCCGCATTTTACACAATAGCCAAAATCCACCCGCGACTGCCCCCGTCCCTGCCGCTCCGGCTCCGGTGGCGGGTCCAGACTTCACCACCCTCACCCCAGCAGCGGAATCGGTTCTCCGACCGAACCCTCCGGCCGTTTTCGATGGCGACCGGACACAAGGACGAATGTTCCTCCACTCCGTCCTCACATACCTCCGACTGGTTCCGGAAGCCTTCATGGTCCACGGACAGGTCGTAGAGGAAAAACTCGTGCGGTACGCCATGTCCTTTATGGCGCGAGTTGCGGCCGGACGGTGGGCGGAATGACAGTCCGCAATCATTCCGTTCCCGTTCCCGTCCTGGGCGGAATTCGAGTCCGAGTTCCGGCTCCGGTTCGTAGAGGAAAACGAGCAAGACCAAGCTCCCCTCCGGCTGGAGACTCACAGCTACTACCAAGGCTCCCGCAATGTCTACCGGTACACGGACGATTTCGAGGAACTCGCTGCTACGGCCGGATATGCGGACCCGCTCGTCCGTGTCACCAAGTACCGTGCAGGGCTCGACCCGCGGATTAACACGGCGATCACCACGTCCGGAACCGCTCTGGCACTGCTGGACTACGCCGGATGGCATATCCGCGCCTTCCGCCAGTACGACGCCCTCGCTCGTGTCCGAGCGGGAGTACCCCCGACTCGCGCCCCGGCTCTGGCCGCACGCCCCCGCACTGGGATGTTCCTCCCAGTCCCCTCCTTCACGCCCGCTCCTAGAGCCGCACCGGCGCCCGCCCTTCCGCCAGGCATCCCGATGGATGTCGACCGGACCCGCGCATGCTTCACACCCCGCGCTTGCTTCCGTTGCGGTGCGGCCGGACACCTCGCCCGAGACTGCCCGACCCCCTCGGATGTCCGGCACGCGGACGTCCTAGACGAGGTCGTCCGTCAACTTGGTGACGACCTCCTCGGAGAACTCTTCGCGCGCCTCTCCACCTCCGCTGGGCTTCCGGCCAAGCCGGAAACTGGAGACGCGGAGCCGGAGGGTTTTCTGGATGCGGCCGAGTAAGCAGTGCGCCCTTGGTCGCGTCCCCCAATCGTTACTCCTGCTTGTACAAAAATATACCCAATAAATCAGCAGTTGAAACGAAAGACGCACCCCCTATTCCCCCCCGGAGGCAATAACAGAACTCCCCTCTTCCATTCCCCGCGTCCGCTGCCCGAAGTGGGAACGCAAACTGCCCTGGCAGTACGTTATTGATTCCGTTGAAGGCCAGAACTCCCTGCACATTCCGTTGGAGATGCAATCAGTAGAGACCGCAGCTTCGATGTCCATGAAGGGTCTGGTCGACTGCGGGGCAACCGGAGACTTCATCAACTCGGAGTATGTGATCTCCCGCAATCTTCCCGTCCGGAAGCTCTCCCAGCCAATTCCGGTCCTCAACGTTGACGGCACGCCCAATGCGTCCGGAGGCATTTCCGGCGTAGTCGATATGGTCGTCAACTACAAGGGACACTCCGAGCGCATCCAACTCGCGGTAACGCAGCTCTGTAAGCAGCACGTCATCCTTGGTTACTCCTGGCTTCAGAAGCACAACTCGGAGATCGACTGGGAGACCCAGGAAGTCCGGATGACCCGCTGCTCGACCAGCTGCAGCACTTGCCAAGATGAACTCCGCGCGGTCCGTCGCAGTGCGAAGATCTCCGCCGCAATCCTCCGGCAGCTCCGCGAAGGTCCCGTCCCGTCTATCTGCGCCATCGACTCGGAGGAGTGGTGCGGAGACGATGGGTACGATCCGGACGACGACGGAGACGACTTCCTGGACCTCACTCCGGACCCGGACGACGATGACGATGACGAGGACGACGAGCTCAAGGACGGTGACCGGAGCCTCTACACCGTGTTCGCTCCGGCCGAAGAAATCCGCGCGGGCAGCACCGTCTCTCAACAACTCGCAGAGGCCTTCGCCCGGAACTCGGCCCCGCCTGGGACTTCGGTCCCGGCCTGGGTTGAGGATTTCTCTGACATTTTCGATAAGGAGTCGTTCGACGCCCTACCAGAACGCCGGACGTGGGACCACACCATTGAACTCGTCCCGGACGCGAAACCGGCTAACTGCAAGGTCTACCCGATCTCCCCCCTCAAGCAAAAGGAACTTGACGTGTTCATCGAGGATGGGTTGAGCACCGGCCGGATCTGCCCGTCCAAATCCCCAATGTCGTCTCCGGTCTTCTTCATCAAAACGAAGGACGGAAGTCTCCGGTTCGTCCAGGACTATCGGGCACTCAACGTGATGACCGTAAAGAACCGGTACCCACTCCCATTGATTAACAACCTCATTAACCGCCTGAAGGGAGCTTGGTTCTTCACGAAACTCGACGTCCGGTGGGGATTCAACAACATCCGGATCCGGGGAGGCGACGAGTGGAAGGCCGCGTTCCGTACCAACTGAGGGCTGTTTGAGCTGCTGGTGATGTACTTTGGCCTTACCAACTCTCCGGCCACTTTCCAGACAATGATGAACGACATCTTCCAAGACCTCATCCTGTCTGGAGACGTCATGGTATACCTCGACGACATCCTCATCGCTCACTCCGACCTCGCGTGCCACCGGGAGATCGTCTGAGAGGTCCTCCGACGGCTCCGGGCGCACAAGCTTTACCTCCGGCTGGAGAAGTGCGAGTTCGAGAAGTCCTCGATCGAGTACCTAGGCATCATCATCTCGCACAACCACGTCGAGATGGACCCGGTCAAGGTCGCCGGAGTCGCCGCCTGGCCCGCTCCGGAGAACAAGAAGGACGTGCAGCAGTTCCTTGGCTTCATGAACTTCTACCGGAGGTTCATCCGGGCATTCTCGGACATCGTGCGGCCCCTCTTCGACCTCACAAAGAAGAGCGTCGCATGGACCTGGACCGCTGCCGGGGCCACCGCCTTCCAAGCCCTCAAGGATGCGGTGACCACAGAGCCCATCTTAGTCCTGCCCGATGAGTCGCGTCCGTACCGGGTCGAGGCGGACAGTTCCGACTACGCCACCGGAGCCATCCTATCTCAGCCGGACGCGAACGGGAAGTGGCATCCGGTCGCGTTCTACTCCAAGAGTCTAAGTGATGTCCAGCGCAACTATGAGATCCACGACAAGGAAATGCTTGCGATCATTCGGGCCCTCGAAGAGTGGCGACACTTCCTCGAAGGTACGCAGCATCCGGTCGAGATCTGGACGGATCACAAAAACCTGGAGTACTTCCGGAAGGCGCAGAACTTGAACCGGAGGCAGGCGCGGTGGTCCTTATACCTGTCCCGGTTTGACTTCGCGTTCCACCACCAGCCCGGCCGCCTCATGGGTCGTCCAGACGCGCTGTCCCGTCGCCCGGACCACGGCGTAGGCTCGGACAACACGGACGTCACCCTTCTCCGTCCGGACTTGTTCCATGTCTGCGCGCTAGAGGGCATCGTGGTTGCCGGACCCGAGGTTCCCCTCCTTCATGACGTCCGGGAGGCCTTCGCGGGCGAACTGGACCTTGAGGACCCCGTCGCGCTCGTCGAGTGGGAACTCCTCAAGAAGCAGAATGTTCGCTCCCCCCGGTCATTTGAGTGGCGCATCGCGGAAGGGCTCCTTCACTACTGCAGCAAGATCGTCGTACCGCGGAATAAGGACCTCTGACGCCGGATCATCGCCCTGCACCACGACACTCGGGTCGCCGGACACGCCAGGCGCTTCAAAACCCTCGAGCTCATTGCGCAGAATTACTGGTGGCCCCAGCTGTCCCGTCACGTCGGCCAATACATCTGGACCTGCGACCTGTGCAACCGGACGAAGGCGCTTCGGAAGCTACCCCACGGAGAGCTCCACCCGACCGAAATTCCGCAAGAACGCTGGGACACCGTCTCAGTGGACTTCATCGTTGAGCTCCTGGACGCGCACGGGTTCGATGCGGTCATGGTCATGGTCGACGTCCTAGGTAAGCGGGCCCATTTCAACGAGTGCCACACTGGCCTTGGCGCGGTCGGAGCCGCTCGGCTCTATTACCGGAACGTCTGGAGGCACCACGGAACCCCCTGGAAATATATCTCCGACCGTGGACCGCAGTTCGTCGCGGAATTCACCATGGAGCTGTGGCGCCTCATCGGGATAGAGCCAGCGACCTCCACTGCCTATCACCCGCAAACCGACGGCCAGACCGAGCGTGTCAATCAAGAGCTTGAGCAGTTCGTCCGGATCTTCACGAACTACAAACAGGACGACTGGGACGAGCTTCTCCCGGCCGCGGAGTTCGCATATAACAACCACGTCCACGCCTCGATGCAGCAAGTCCCGTTCATGACGGACACTGGAAGGCTCCCTCGGATGGGGTTCGAGCCCAACGGACTGCGGTCAAGCGTGGAATCCGTGAACGAGTTCCGAGACCGGATCGCATCCGGAGTCTCGGAAGCCAAGGCCGTGCTCGTCAAAGCCAAGGACGAGTTCAAGCTGTACTACGATCGCCGATGCACGCCCGCCCCGGAGATCAAAGTAGGGGACCGAGTCTGGCTGGACGCTTCCGACATCCGGACGACCCGTCCATCCGTCAAATTCGCAGACAAACACCTTGGCCCCTTCAAAGTCGTGAAGGTCGTCGGAAAGGGTGCGTACAAACTCGAGCTTCCCCCCCGGTACTCCCAGCTCCACCCGGTCTTCCCAGTGGTGAAACTCCAGCTCGCGGAACCGGATCCATTCCCCGGACGCCCCCGGAACGACGAACCCCCGCCCGTCCTCCAGACGGACCGCGACGTTCAGTGGGAGATCGAGGAGATCCTAGAAGCGAAGGTCCGTTACGGCAGCCTCTAGTACATGGTGAGGTGGAAAGGCTACGGCCTGGAACACAATAAATGGGTAAAGCACTCTG
>WIQG01000321.1:85000-167354 GCA_014925785.1 Mycena galopus ATCC 62051
TTGAAGACAGTGATGGTCTTGAGGCAAGGTAACTTGAGAAAACCTGTCACTTGAGGAGAGAGAACATCAAAGGCCAGATATCGCCAACTATCGCCCAATAACGGTTCTAAACACCGACTATAAGATTTTCACTAAAGCACTGGCAAACAAGCTGACGGAAGTAGCGCCGTACCTCATCCATAAGGACCAGTCTGGTTTCATGAGGGGGAGGAAGATTACAGACGCAATATATCTGGCAATGGAGGTCGTTGACTACAGCGAGGATGACCTACAGAACGGCATTATTGTCGCCCTAGACCAAGAAAAAGCGTATGACAAGACCCTGCACAGCTACCTGTGGGCTACCCTGCGAAGACACGGCCTGCCCGAACTCTTTATTAATACGATAAAATCCCTGTACAAGTATGCAGACACCCACGTTGTGATAAACGGTGAGATCAGCTCGGCCTTCCGAATCATTAGGGGCGTCAGACAAGGTGACCCCCTCTCCTGCCTCCTCTTCAACCTGGCCATAGAGCCGCTGGCGGCCATGCTAAGGGCCTCGAATCTACGAGGATACTCCATCCCAGGTGTGGCAGAACACGCCATTGTCCAACTGTTCGCAGATGACACGACTGCATACCTCAATGAACTAGACAGTTTTGAGGACCTGGAAAAAGTCCTGGACCGCTGGTGTTTAGCGTCAGGAGCAAGGTTTAACGCAGCCAAAACCGAGATAATACCCTTTGGAACAACACAATACAGGCAAGAGATCCTCGCCACCCGACAGCTACACCCACTGGCAAAGCCGATTCCGGCCAACGTACACATCGCAAAGGATGGCGAGGCTGTCCGCATCCTGGGAGGTTTCGTCGGAAATGGAGTTGATGTGTTTGCTGTGTGGACGCCAGTGCTGGATAAGATCGACGCTGACTACACACGCTGGGCAAATATAAACCCCACCATGGACATGAAGAAAAATATAGACCAAGTGGTTGCTGGGTCAAGAACCCAATACCTCGCACAAGTAAACGGAATGCCGCCAGTGGCCTTGAAACACATATTGAAATCGCAGCGAGAATTTATGAACGACGGAAAGTCCTCAATGGTGTCCAGAGAACAGCTGATGGCCCCTCGCGAACAGGGAGGCTTGGGCATGCTTGACATCGAAGCAAGGAATGAGGCACTACAGCTAGTTAAAGCTGGCTCCCTAGTGGAGACTGATCCTGCCAAAAGGTCCCACTGGGCAAGCTTGGCCCGACACAACCTTAAAAGCCGTGTGGTGAAACACCCTATAGTGGCTGAGGATGCTAGGTCAGAACCGTTGGTACAAAACTATAAGATAAATCAGAGGACACACCCGAGCCACCACAAGGCCATGATGAGGTGCTTAAACAGGTACGGTTTCTCCTTCCAGGCTGTGATACCATCCATGAAACTGCAACGCAAAATGCCCCTGTGGCACCACCCAGGCGAAGATGACTCGAGAACGCAGGGAAATAATGGAGGAAAAGCGAAATGCCTACGGGCAAGACATGGTATCTTAACAGTCGGTGAGGGGGAGGACCTCAAGGAGCGCCTCCGAGACCCCCTGCACAACAAGTCCGCATGTTGCCCGTGCGATGCGTGCGACGTAGATAGGCAGGAGGGATGCAAGGACCCGAATGCCTGCGCTGAGAGCGCAGGCCGAAAGATTGGCTTACTGCACCCAGAATGGGATCCAGAACGAGCAGTCTCGAGAGACACGGATGAAAGACAAGAAAATGGCACAATGGAAGTCCTATTCCGACTACCCAATGAGATAGAATCCCTGGGTCAAGGACTCCGCGCCCTGACTCGAGGCAGGGACGAGCCGACTGAGCGCAGAAGACCCAGGGTACGCCGACGTGCAGAATCACCCCCACGGGGAGGAACCACCATGTATGTGGGAGGAGCAGTTCTGAGACCGCTCCGGAAGTTCCCGAGAGCTGCGGCGGCCATAGTATATGGACAAAATGACCCACGCAACACGTACTTCCGTGTTCCGGAAGCCTGGAAGCAGTCGTCTCAAGTAGCAGAGCTTGCCGCGACCCTGGAGGCCGTGAGAGCGGTCAACCCGGACATGGACCTGACTATAGTAAGCTCGCATGGATACGTGAGCAAGGCCCTGACGGAGAAGCTACCACAGTGGGAAAGAGAAGGATGGGTGGGGATCCCCCAAGCTACAATCCTAAAGTGCCTCGCTGCCGAGGTGAAAGCCAGGAGAGCCAAGACTATATTCATAGTAGCGCCAAAAACACCAGATGCGCAGGCCCTGTGTAGGGAAGCTGCAAAACTCGCAAGACTAGGAGCTGGCAGAAATGGAGTGCAACAAATTAGCCTCACCATCCCAGCAGGAACAAGCCTCACAGGTATACGTCTCCAGGGCAATAGACAGAGAGTTTTTTACCGTGGTATCCGGGAAATAAAAGCACAAGCGACGGAACCCAGGCTGTCAACTAGCCGTAGGTTGGCCGAGGTAAGGGAATGCCTAAAGCACTTACAAGGGAGACTCTTCACAGACGAGGAAATTTGGAAATCCATCCGCTGTAAAGACTTCCTGCCCCGCACAGCGCAATTTCTGTGGAGGGCAATGCATAACGCGCATAGAGTGGGAGACTACTGGAAGCATATACCGGAGTGCGAGGACCGGGCAGTGTGCCAGGCATGCGGCGAGGTTGAAGACCTAGAGCATATTCTTGTCAAGTGCGAGAGTCCCGGGCCAAAGATCATTTGGAAGGCGGCAAGTAGGCTGTGGCTAGGAAAGGAGCAAGACTGGCCCGAGGTTTCCCTAGGGAGCATACTAGGATGCGGTCTCATGCGTTTCGAGGACGGAACAGGGAAATTGAAAAAAGGACCACGGAGATTGTTCCGGATCCTGATATCGGAGTCAGCGTACACAATTTGGAAGCTACGTAACGAAAGAGTCATATCACGGGCCGGAACTCCGTTGACGGAAGCGGAAATTCTTAACAAATGGATGTCCAATCTCAACCAACGCCTGCAACAAGACGTGGTACTCGGCAACAGATCCGCAAGACGGAATCAGCCGCGCTTGGCGCCGGCCCTGGTCAAGGACACCTGGGCTGGGACCCTCGATGACGAGGGCAAATTGCCGGAAAACTGGCTGAAGGAATCCAGAGTTTTAGTGGGTCGCAGGGCGCTTTCCCAGAACCAACTCCGTAACTGCGGCAGCGTAGGAGTCGGCTAGCCCAGCAACCCCACACTACCCCATAAAGGTGTGCAGCCATGCATTTCTCTGGACGGTGTAACATTTTCTTTCCTGGGCCCTATGGCCCGAACCTTACGCGAGCTACTCAGGGCTAACCTATTGTAGTATTATGACGTTCCAAACGTCACATTATTCATTTTGGAAAAAATTTCAGGTTTTGAAAAAAAAAAAATTTGGGGCAAACCTCAGAATACCTCCATACTGTATACCTACATACTAGGTGAGTGTATGAAGGCCATCCTCAGAGGAATAGGGCTATTTCCCAATGGAACAGGTGTGTAACGCAACTTCGTACCAAAGCATCGGCATCATTGACTGGCGATCAATGACTCATCGAGTCAAGAGGTCAGCGATCTCTTGATCGAGCACACCGATCAACACACGTGACGACCCCCCCAAATCGGGAAAGGCCATCAGTCCAGCATCAGTCTACCATCACTTTCGCCACTCGCTCACCATGCGCACCGCGACGCGTCAAAGTGCGTCAGACGATTACGACTTTATCCTCAGGGGTGTGTCTTGCTACCTCACTGGCTCTCACCTTGCCAGAAAAAATCTCTTAAATCACCCCACAGCCGAAAAGGCACAATTCGTCCCAAATCCGTCCCAAAGTTCTGATTTACATATTAACCCAATTAGCCATGACCTGTGTATGTATATAGAATGTATCTGTGCTGGTACTCCTCATTTGGGAACTTGCGAGGACTCAAGTCGAATTTTGATATTCGAAACTTTCAGCACAATATATTGTCGGGAGCTTCCCTGAGCGAGATTAATATCTCAGCCTGACATATTCCTTAGTTCATCCCTCCCCTATTTTTTCACTAATTTCTACCCTGTCCCCCCGACCTGTGTAGCATTAGGCTAGGACCGCGACGCTGTTCTCGGAGATATGCCCAAATGCGGTCAGCATATGCAGCACTGCCTTCACGCGAGATCACTTGTGTCCTCGATCAAGAGATGGCTCACGCCTTGGTTACATACTGGGAAACAGCTCTATTCCTCTGAGGATGACCTTCATACACTCACCTAGTATGTAGGTATACAGTATGGAGATATTCTGAGGTTTGCCCCAATTTTTTTTTTTTCAAAACCCAATTTTTTTTCCAAAATGAATAATGTGACGTTTGGAACGTCATACAGTATGCTCAATCTCACAGGATTTGAAAAAAAAAAAAGCCAAAATCAATAATGTTACATTTGAAATGCCATACTGTCACATTATTCATTTCAAAAAAAAAAAAAAAAAAAACATGGAAATTTCAGAATACTTTGGTATTGGATTGCTGTATACCTAGGCAGTGTGTTATACTCGATCTCGAAGGAATAGGGCAACATTTGAGCGGATCATGCACAGAATACAATTTTGGACTAATTGCCAATACCAGATACTGTACTATTTCAACCGTAAGTTCAGGTCACACGTCACCAGCTCAGTGAACTGAACCTATTTCATTTCTGTTACAGGTCACCGGGCGGGTTGAACCAAGTGAAATTGGGGTCTTGTGGGGTGTTGAAATTCAATTTTTTCCCTTCGCTCGCCTGCATAGATTTTGGCGAATGATTCAATTGCAGTATAGAAAGCGCAGTTAATTTCTCCAGTTCTCCTCAACTTGCAACCCTGATCTGGTGTAGGAATAGTTTATTGCATCATTGAATGTTTCTAAGCCAAAAAATATTGAACGAAGAAAAGGTGTAAGGACAGCTGTCATATCAGTCCGTGTTGAAAAATAGAACCCAAAAAAGTTGAACCAAGAACAAAAATGTCACACCTCCCAAGCCCATCTGAACTTGGCAAAAGGTGAACTTAAGTGGTCACACGTCACATAAGCTGAACTTACGGTTGAAATAGTACAGTAATTCATAATAGACTGGTCCCGCTGAATCTCACAGAGGTCACCGATCTGAGTGACCTGGCCGATTCGGCTCGCGGGCGGTCACCCAATTCCGGTGACCAATTGATATACCACTGGTCTCCTCGTTCATATGAACGGTCGGAGCCAGTTGTAAAAAGGGGTATACGCACCTACTTGCTTTGATGCAAGAAAGGCACCTGATCAAATTGCTGACGTGGTGGCTGTGTCATGTCGGCAATTGGTCCGAACTTGTATCCTGTGCCTGATCATGTCGGCAATTGGTCTGAACTTGTATCCTGTGCCCGATCCGCTCAAACATTGCCCTATTCCTTCGAGATTGAGTATAACACACTGCCTAGGTATGCAACAATCTAATATCAAGGTAATCTGAGATTTCTATTTTTTTTGAGAGAGACTCAAGTTTTTTTTTTTTGGAAATGAATAATGTGACAGATTGATTGTCATACACCTGCAGATGTTTCAGCTGAGAATAACATATGATGGAATGGTGGCACTGTCCAGGACTGAAATAGAGTGGATGTTGTTCTTGGATCCCGTGATATAGATGCTCTTCCATGAAGGGATGTATAGCACTGCGACATGGATGGAAATAACTTCAGGATACAAGAAACTTCGGCAATTGAGCACCATATGCAATCGAGGTTTGTAAAGGTTGCTTTCCGGTGCAGTTTTGGTTTATAATTTTGGAGAAGAGGTGTTGTGAGCCTTGGGATAATAAAATTCCTGGGCACTTGAACATCATATCAATTTCTGTATCTATTTCAATGACACAGGGTCGTTGAAATGGGTCCAATTTGGCAGGGTTATTTAACACTTTCATGAACTTAACTCGACCGATTCTCTCATTCAAACCTGCAAATACCGAACACAATAACCGAAATTTCGGATCTAGCATGCTGTTTTCTGATTTTTATCGTTCCACAATGAGTGTTGAGTATTTAAAAAGTATTGCACCTAATAGAGCGGTGGAAAATGTCAATGGTATGTCGGAATTATCGAAAGACATGTCAAGTACAAGTTGCTGAGGCCCGTCATCAGTCTCAGTTCTCATTATAACTTCAATCTTTGACTCCAACTCTCCTGACTGTAGGACACGGGCTTGCAGAAAAATAGTCATGGGATCAGGTTCCGGTCCGAGTATTTGTACTTTGTTGTTGAGATCTCGTTGAGAGGCTCCTCCGTTGCGAAGATTCGGAAACCATTCTCGGTGTGCGATAAAACGATATTAGGATCAAAGACCATGGCTTGTTCTGCTTCGATCAGTTTATTATTCTGCTGTCGTTCCTCATCTGTGAGATTCAACTCTTCGCATAAATCCAGATTTAAAACTGTTGAGGTTGATACTGTCAATCAAAATTTTCGCAGTCTCAATGCACTGTCCAGGATGCTCACAATTTAATAATGTTCGGTCTCGATAACATGATTGGCAGCCACAATTCTTCCGGCCAATCCCTGAAGGCTTGACATTATGTGGTTTTCTTGCCACCATTGTGCGATGATTTGCAATGTACAAGGTATCTTGAACTGTACGTACTTCATGATTTCTCAGACATGCTGCAGACTCACGGTGGCAAGCCCGCTGAAATAGGTATTTCTTAGTACCCGGGTGCTTCCACATTGGCATCTCCAATTACAGGTCGTTTCCAATAGACAACCCTGTAAACTTGAGTTGAATTTTCTGGCTGTTACTATCATTCATTTTATGTCATTCGGCAGCGGTGTTCTTTGGGATAATGGAATAGGAATGTCTTTTAAGAAGACATTCACGATTTGCCCAGGGCGGAAATTGAGTTAGCTCTTCTCCAAAAAAAATTGCCAGGATATAATCCACAAAATAACACCAAGACGATTGCTTCTCCCCCTGGACCAAATATGACTGTAGGTTTCACAAGTCAATTGCCTCGTTTCGACTAGGAATATCTAGGATTTGTTTACCACCATCAGAGGTGTCAAGAAGCATAGTCCCATGTGCGACTCTCGCTTTTTTTCCATCAAAGAAAGGTGTGTTCCGCTTTGATTAATGTATCTTCCACCTCTTTCGGCATACCTTGAACTCGGGTCAAATATTGAGTTCTCCCGCCAATTACCATGTTTATGAAATGACATTTACCTTCTAGTGTTGGTTCCGTTGCTTTCCATTCCTCCAGATCACCTGCAATTTTCTCAAGTACAGAGGGCCATGGTTTAATATGTGGAACATTATTCCCAATCCATGCCCCCAGGATGCGACATGCTTCTCCATCAGGTATTATGTGTAAGTTCGGTTCAATGCACCCTATCCGGGAATTTGAGTTCAATCGTCTCTAAGTCACGACCTTAGTCCTATATGACTTCCGTCCAAAGGGCAATAGCATGGTTTTATGTTCGTTAAACTTTGCTGTGGACGCTGCGCACCATACCCGCAAAATGTCCCATAGTGTTTCCAGTGAATCCTCCGCAGAGAGAAATATGGTAGTGTCATCTGCAAATATTGAGATAACTAGATCCTTCGCTGTTCCCGGAATTTTGATGCCTTTGAGTTTGGAACTCCGTAGTAAGCAGGCCAAAGGTTCAATGGCCAAATTGAACAAAAGACATGAAAGGGGGTCGCCTTGCCGCACCCACGAATAAGTACAAAGCTTTCGCTGATTTCTCAGTTTACTATAACAACCGTCTCCGCATTTGTGTAAAACGACTTGATTACATTGCAGAATTTCGGGGAAAACCCAAACGCTGGAGGACACTCAGTAGATAGTCATGGTTGATCCGGTCATAAGCCTTCTCCTGGTCAAGAGTCACTATTACTTGGTGGGTAGGGCCATCGCGAGCATGGCAGATCCTCGCACTTAGTCTTTATCACCTCGAACTTTATCTGAATTCCTGGAGAACTAGGGAACAATAAGGGGTATATGGAGACTGTAATATGGACGGACACAAATCAGACGGGAATAGACAGATGGCTGTTACTCGGGCTGGCCCAGCTCCTGCAGAAATGTGCAGATGTCAAGCATCTCCTGTTTCTCGACAGATCAGGTCTTGCTTCGTTTTCTCAGCTCCTCCAGTTTCTCCCCCTCTTCTCTGGAATATGTGTTCAGAATCCTGAGCTACCCTCGCTTCCATGGGCAGCCGCTGCCTTTCTGCAGTGTGCGCCCCGCCATTGATCGGTACATCATGTCGATCAAACGAGATCGGTGACGTCCGACCCCGGTTGAAATTCGGGGGCAATAGTAACTATTGATCGCCAGTCCAACCTGTCGCGGCTCCTTGCTCTTCGCCTCCTTCTGCCCACTTCGTGCTCCACTCTCAATAATGAAGCCTGTGCCGCAAAGACATTTTTAAAAGCATTCAGGCTTAGTCAAGAATAAAGAACATTTGATTTAAACTCAATGTCGACACCTACACAGCCCCCTGACTCTCTCTCTTGGTCCTTCCTGGCGCGAGCTTGACCTGGCTTTCCGAGAGCAATGGTTACTTATAGAAATTGATTTGTATCTGGGTTCTATCTGAGTGTAGGAACGCGAACTTTCGTTCTGGGTTCCTCTTCCCAAATTTGGCTTATGAGTGATCTTTTCATGCAGCTTCCATCGCGTTGTTCGTGTTTTTGATGCTTGGTATGCTTGCTTCCTTGAAAGTCTTCAGTGAAACCACCCACCAGTGTGATCCACACCTGCGACATCAACGCTTTTTTGTATTTTCAAGTCAGTGCATTTCACCCCCATGTTCGACCACGTCACAGCTACCATTCGATACCCCACGTTCTTCTGAAAATTACAGTTCTTGCAAATTTACCAGGCAAACCGAACACTAAGGAAGACTTTAAAGTTCACCCTCAGATCATGTCTTTGAAAACGCCTCACCAAACCTTCTGCAGCAGGAACTAGATCACCGACCGTGTTCCTGCGCCTAGGAACATCATAGGTTACTGCCTTTCATCGTCGTGTGCTTTGTTCCCCTTCCTTCACGCACCTTGCCTTTATTTCTTTCTGATCCTCCTTTTCTTTAATTTCCCATCGATGCCTTTCCCAATGCTGGCGTTTTCCATGTCCCGAGTTAGATTCGATAGCCAACATATTTCTGTAGGGCCAGAGCCTCGTAGATCAAGGCGCGCAAGCCCCGGATAAGCAAAGCGAACAAGTCCTCCATTGAAGTAACATCAAGTGTTCCCTTGAACAGCAATGGTAAGGACAGAGATTTATCCAGAACGTGGCCCGCCGGAGACCAAACAGCAGTCACAAAAAATTGTGTAAGGGATACTACCTGATTCCATCATAGGTAGTAGACGTTCTGAGTGAATGTGTACTACACACATGTGAGGAAGGCCACGCGGGAAGTTACAACAAGAATATCAAGTTTTGCAGGCGGATGGCGGATTGATATGTGACATCCCACTGAACGTGACGAATCGGATTCAGCTCTGGGCACATCACTTGGTAGAAAGAATAAAATTTTGAAGGAGACAGCTATGAAGCTTCGATAAGGTTCGCTAGGCAGCGCTGATATAAAAATTGGAAATGATAAGTGAACGCCATTGAAAGAAAAATCGGAATCTGTTACGTAAGAAAATACTCAGCCACCTCTAGAATTGTTTGTAATGAAAGCGCGAATTGAGTCAGTTTAAGAGTACCGCCACTAATAGGGCTTCAAGTTTGTAGTGTACACAGCCACTATGCGGGTTACAACGATAGAACGGGACCGTAAAAATTGAGGTTGCAAAAATTTTGGTGGACATGAAAATAATGAACGATTACCTAAGTACTCGTAATTCCATCTTCCTCTGCTGCCTCTGCGTAGTTCAAGAGGAATTTTGGGAGTTTTACTTGGTCTTCAATCTTTCTGCCCTCATGAAACCAGCTTCATTAGGGGCGGTCAGAGTAAACGGTTTAGGTGGTTTTGGGGTCGGTTCTGAAGAAGGTTTTGAAAATGGTTTTAATCAATGCCTGTATTATTTCAGCAGCTAGAGGGTCAGAAGAGGCATTTTGCATGCATTTAGACGAGCATAGAGCATGTTAATACTCAGAACCGTCTTCAAAACCGTGTAAAACCTCCTCCAGAGAAGGTTTTACAGGCGGTTTTGGATTTAAAATGGTTCTCCCACGATTAATTAAATCAGAACCGTTTTCAAAACCGAACCCAAAACCGTCTACTCTGACTGCCCCTATTGGGATGGACCAGTGATGGTGCAACCTTCATTAATCTTAATGAATATGTTTTTTTCAATGACTTGTGGTCACAATTCAACAGTGTTACTGGTCGATAATTGCTAATTACAGATCTATCTCCCTTCTTGAAAAGGGGGGCAAGCCAGCCCTTATTAAAATTGGTGCCAGTAGCAATACCAAATTTTTCGACATCGCCATATAGTTTGGTAAGGAAGCTTATTACATCGAAACTTGGAGTAGGTAAGTCTCGGCTCTGTCGGACTAAAATGTCAAGAGTCTTGTAAAACTCATAGGGGAGTCCGTCGAGCCCCGGTGCCTTGCCATTGTTTGAGAGCTTCAAAGCTTCTCCAATTTTGTCTGTATTCAATTCTTTCTCCATCTCACCTGACTGATTTTCCGACAGACGCACATCTCAAGTACAATTTCAGTGGCCATCATTCCACCATATTCATCTGGACAGTCCTTCTGTTGGACTAAGTCATGATAGTCTCTGGCCATCTTTGCCATTTGTTTCGGACAGGACTCATAGCACGGTATACTCGAGCTGGTACGCTCATGCTGCTGGGTTTTTTTCTTATCTTTCTGCCCCAAATCACAGAGTCTCCCAGCTGAACTCCGAGAAGATCTGGAGCAGATTAACCAAATGTGTTTTCGAGGCATATCTCTCTTGTGTCATGTTGCTCTCAAGTCCGAATTTAGTATGATCAGGTGTGGTGCACATTTCAATATCCAACACGGAGGTCTCCATTTCAGTATGTAGTGGTGGCCAAATCGCAAAGCGAGTTTACAGATCGGAGGCATGGTTGCCACCAAGGGGCACTCGGGATTCAAATAACAGATAGGGGTTGAAAAATATTTTCAAGGCCCTCCATCGGACACCCCCCCTCTATAGGGAGGGTATTTCCCCCGGGTAGCCCCGGACCGCCGCCCCGAGTCATGTGCAGGTGCATCGCCACCTGATGGCCGCTTCCTGCCAAATAGTCCACCATGAAGTCCATTCTGTGTACGAGTCTCTGGGTCCGTATTGGCCACAGTACATGCTATTTGGATCATAAAGTAATACATGTCATTTTGACAGTGTCTGGTGCCCCATTAAGCACCTCCAAACTATAAAAATATTTCTGTGCAGTCTAAAAAGGTTGGTGGGGTTCCTAGACACCTTTGAGGGCCAAATACATATATTGCAGAGCCTTCCATGGGCTCAGATGTGTTTTAAACACAGTTCTGGTCTAGTTTGAAATATCCTATGAAAAGGGTTTTAAGGCCTTACCCAGAACCCCCGCCCCCATCCCCTATCCAATTTTGAATCCCGAGTGGCCCTTGATTGCGACCCCTAGTTTTTAATATTTCACTTGTTTGTTCTGTGCATGTTCCATTCAATCCAATGGAGTTCAGTTGATTCTGTGTACTCATTCCACAAGATAGCATCACTGGCTTAGCCTGCGGCGCCAGTGAATTGTCTTGTGGGAATGAAGGGATGTGGCAGTGCATGCACCCCTATGTCTTGGACTCTCTTGCTCCTGACCGCAACATCAGGCCACATCCCGCCGATTTTCCCTCAGCTTTTCTCTCCCAACAACCAGACGACACTTCTTTGCCCCACCCTCCCACTCCTTTATCGAAATGATTTTGTAGAATTTCTGTGCTAACTTGTAGACAGTTTGTATTGCAAAGACGATGGGGTCATCCTCAGCTGTCCCATCGGCCTTGCACCCCTGGAGTTCGGTTTCGTTCTGCCGGCTTCTCACCCAATGCTTCTTTCAGACTCTTCCTGTGTGACACCGGAATAGCGACCACAAGAGCTATCAGACGGTAGCTTGACGTCTGTTCCGTCCTTGTCTTTCTTGAGAATTCCGATTAGCAGGGACCTCAGCCAGAAGCAAGGCATGTCTTGATTGCGTAACCAGTAGAGAAAGAGTTCCAGGTATTGCCATGCAGTCTGTGTACGAGAATCCATCGACAGCCATAGCAATGTGACTTTTGATGTGCCAGATGTTTGCCTGGTTTTGCGCAAGTTTTGCGCGGTACAATTGTTCGCGTGCGTGTCATTGGACCCAGACGATTGCGAGTTGTCATCACCGGGGTTGCGATCCGGTCCGTTACACTTACCATGGTGCACTACGCTTGATCGAAGGCCAGCGTTACCTGAAGCCGTGTTTGCTCCGTTCCCAGTTGCAACGGTCCGTGCATAAGTAGTCGGTAGCGACACGTCCCAAAGTAGCCCAACAGCGGTTACAATAAGCGGTGTCATGTCGAGCCACTGTAAGCGCGGGAGAGACGCCCTGAAAAGAGGCACACTGCCCAGGTGATGCTACGCTTGCGGGACATGAGCTTAGAGCCCTTGAAGACTAGCCACATCGTTGCGCACAACACACAGAAAAGCAAGCAGACGGCGAGGACACGATCAGCGGTTGCGACATCATGGTGGTTTGCGGGAAGGTTCGCGTGGATACCCGGAAGATCCGAGTCTTGTCAGTGGTTCGTGCGCGGAAGAAAAAAAAATCAACGGCGGCAAGCTGACTCGCCGCAAGTAGCGTTGACCGAATATGGTATTACCAGCAAGACACCGTCTCACGCAGTCTCCTACCCAACCGTAGTTTCGAGGTTCATAAGACAGAATAGTAGTATTCAAATCTGATACCAAAAAAATCACTCACGGAAAATTTCGGACCGGATGTGATTTTTTTGGTATTAGATTTGAATACTACTCTTCTGTCTTATGAGCCTCGAAACTACGGTTGGGTAGGAGACTGTCTCACATTGTGGAGAGGTTCATCCCCAACTTAGGTCACATTTTGTCGCATCACATCTGGTCCGAAATTTTCTGTGAGTGATTTTTTTGGTATTAGATTTGAATACTACTACTCTGTCTTATGAACCTCAAAACTACGGTTGGGTAGGAGACTGCGTCTCACGCCGGTGTCAAGACGGCGTCAACTCGACTCGACTCGGTTGATCGAGTTCATCAACTCGGTGGCCGACTCCGAGTTGGCAACCGAGTTCAACTCGGAGCGACGGCAACACTAAAGTAAACTTCTTCTCACATCAGTGCCGTCCCCACATGTGGAATACTTTTCTAGCACGAAATCTCCCACAATTCAGTATGACCTTTTGGAACCAGACTCGTGCGCGTGACTCAGACCTGACGGAGAGAGAGAGAAGGAATTCCAAGTTTTGCATTTCTTCCCCTCTGGAGTTATCATTTCCTTTGTGCATCCGACTGTGGCCTGGACCCAATCAGCAACTCGTGGGATGGTGAAAAGGCGGGTCCAACCGTAGCCAGATTCTGCTACGTCGTTGTCCGAGAACTCCTGGTGTCCAACTTGGTTCTATCAGGTCTGAATCTTTGATATAGGATCGACTCCGCGGCAACTAACAGCTGCTGTGATAGAATATGTTCAGCCTTCGTCTACCTGTCCTTCCTCCCCTCTTGCTCCCTCACGATGTTAGCGGCCCACAAGGTGACTCGCTTCCACATCTCAATGTCTCCTCGGCAGGCTTTCCCCCTCTTTGGTCCAGCTCTGTGTTCGAGAGCAAGGCTCTGCTATCATCTCACATTGTTGCATCATCAATCAGCAACCATCAAGCCGAAAATAAGTATTCTGTTCATCGCTCACATATTCACTGCCAGGGATATGAGACGGCTGCTCTCACTTTCCCCCCTCCCCTACACGCCTCAGGAATTCTCGTAGACCTCTTTGCGGGGCTCGAAGACCTTACTGTTATCAACTCGATCTCCGCCCACGGCAGCCAACCTCAAGTCCCTCTCATTCTCCATCTCGCCCCAACGATTTTTCACCGTCTCGTCCTTTACCATCGTCCCACCCTCCCATTCATTTGTCTTCCTCGCGTAATATCCGGTCCTGGAATGTTCGTTACTGTGTCGCCGCCAGGCCCTGACGTGATAAGCCTTCTGTGCCCTCCCACGGACAATGACGGAGACCCACTTATTTCCATAAGCTCGTCGCTCGGTACAGAAAATCAATGCGAGTATCAAAGTGGGTCTTCTGGGACGAAAACATGTCAATATTTTACTGTGAGTACGGCCGTGTCTTCCCACCGCCGTGGATGAATATTCTCAATTTCTCTCAATAATCGCAGGGAGAGATTTTAGACGGGCCCGGGGAATGCCCTGCTCAACTTGAAAGTGCCTCAGACTCATCACAGTGAGTCGTATAATGATTTAGGGTTGCCTCCTTGACTCGTCCGGTGGATAGGCAAAGCGGGAAGTCATCCAGAACTGCGACACCTACCCTACCGACTCCACCTTCAAGCCTCTCCTCACTCTCGGCATCGACAGAATCAAGGGCCGAAGCAAGTGTATGGTCCAAGTATGTGACTACACCCTGCAGCGCATAAACTCTGAATATTCCTTCAAGTGAAATCACATCGATGTCGAGAAGCATTGCCATGCCCTCTGCGACTGAGTCGACCACGGAAGCAAGCGCACAGTTGGCGTAAGTGGCTCAGGTGCCAATGGGTATCGTTCGGATTATCATGTCTCCCAGGAAACCAGTTCTTTCACCGGCCTCTATCGCAGCAATCGCATGCGGCATTCTATCCTTCCTGCTCGTCCTTTTCATCGCTATCTTCCTCCTTATCCGTAGATCACGTCGGCTCGGCCCCGTCTTTCACGTCGGACTGGCGCAAAACCGTGGAGGGAATAACGCCGCATCGGCGAAGTCTCGAAGGGCGATGCTACCGCAATCCAGGGATGATACAACAGCGTTTGCACCCCCAGGCGCTGAGCAACGCCAACAGCTGTTAGCGGAGTCCATTGCCGCCGTTCAGAGGGAGCTCTCCGCGCTATCAACCACCGGCAGGGAATCCATCGCCGAGAACGCACACGACGCAGTCAGGGAACGAATTGAGCCGCTGCAGGAGCGGATTCGGGCGTTGGAGGACCATTTGCGGTCACAGTGGGCGCTGGGTCTATCGGATGAACCTCCTCCTGGATATTTGTCGGAGGGTGAGTACAATTCTGGGATAGATTTGCAGGGTGGAACTGACTGCAACGAACGTAGATGATGGTGTCCCTTAATTTAGGATCGAACTTCATATTACTTCGATCCATAGTATCGACTTGAGTTAGAAGCATTAACAGCGAGGTATTTGACATGCCAATAATTTTCTTCCGCAAACACCAGCGCGACCGTGATTCACGTTTTCTACTTTCATCAAACTCGTTTTCCGCGTCGACAGGCTCCGGATGTTGATTAGCAGCGCCGAAACCGAGGCAAGTGTCGACAAGAGGAGGATGACAGGGAGGTTATACCACCCTACTTTGTATACCGATACGTACCGTCGAATAGTGTCCGGAGTCATGGCATTTTGGTATTGCGCAAATTGTTTAAGTAGCGAATATTGTCACCGGTTTTCTCGGCAGAGTTACGACGATTGAATTACCAGTGGAGTGACGGCTGCTTTGAGAGACGTAGAGCTCTGATCCGGCAGGATTGGGCAACGTTGCGCGTAGGATGAAGGGACATTATGGACAAAAACCAGATTCCGAATAGGCGCTTGGGCGTCGGTCATAGGATGCAGTCCCGACACGACTGAAAAGAAATAGAGATCTCGATTGATGGAGCGCATGAATTGAAAGAAGAACAAAAGGTGAAGGAGTGCTTGATGACATGCAGCGAGGAATGCCGCCTCGAGGAGAGAAAGAAGGACAGGAATTCTCGCCGGTTAGCAACGGGAACGCAGTACGGAGCATCTGTTCAGTGGTTTGTAGTATCCGCAGAGTACCGGCCTGGAATCTTGGAATCTGGGAGAGCGGAGCGAAGACACGAAGGTTTGCGTGCTCTACAGCGCGATGCGACTGAGAGCGGACTGGTCGGAGCGTGAAAGAATAGCGACAAGATAAAGTCGAATCAAGGGAAGCAAGGCGGGCATTGGCTGGAAGATTCGAGCAGGATCGCTGAGGGAAAGCACACGACACGATACAATACGAAATATTGAATGTGGAGGGAGTGGGAAATGGACAGAGAGAGGGGACCAGACGAAGGTGAGAGACACGTAGACGGAGTGGGATTTTTCGATACCAGCGTCATGACCCATGCAAAAGCCTGAAAAAAGGGAATGTTTCGGAGGTGCGTACACTTGGGCAGGGATCCGAGCGGGGAAATGTTGGGCAGGCGAGGAATTGTGGACGGCCTAGGAGAGTTAGGGCGAGGCTAGAAGGAAAGGGAGAGTATGATTATGAGATTGCACGCAGTTCATACGGATAAGGCGGAGAGGATACACCCAGCCGCAATGCACCGAGTCGCGCGTGGCGCATCGCGCTAGAGAAAAATACAAGCCAGGCCCACAGACATGATTCGAGGTAGCGAGCGCGAGCGCGAAGAAAGAAGCCGGGAGTATCTAGGGCAGGAGAGGAAAATTGGATTGAATTGGCTTGGAACCGCCGCCGACAGAACGCAGAACCAAACCAAGGGAGTGATATAACAATGCTTAGTACAGCAGACAGAACGCAACGAGCGAAAGACGAAACGTTGAGATTTTGGGTGGGCGGAAGCGGGGCGACATGAGGAAGAGAGTTATATGCAGGGAGGGCGTCGGGATAATAGATGAAGGAAAAGAACGTGTGGGCGTGGACTCCTACGGTGGTGCGCGATAGTAGGCGATCGCATTATCGGAGGAAAGGAGTGCGCCACGCACGGTAAATCTTAATGGCACTTCGGGTGCATTGCGGTGAAGCCGGGGCGCGCGACAAAATCCAGAGCCAGAAAGGATTCAAGTATTCCAAGGAGTGCCCAACCAGAAAGGCGGGCGATAACGAGCATTAGGCACGAAAGGTATATCGGAAGAAATGGGGTTGCCGTAGAATAGCAGAATCATGATATAGCCGGAGAGAACGCAACGAATGGCAGGACAATGACAATATACTGGACGGAATGCAGAGAGCTGAGAGCGGAAAAGAAGACCGGAGAGAGAGAATGGCGTGAGGGACGTGCGGGAGGAGAGGGGAGAGACCGTGTCGGAAAAGAAACGCAGGGAAAGTGGAGGGGTGTGCGGCAGTACTGGATCCGGGGACGACGGCTTGAGGGAGCGGAAGGTGCAGGGAAAGAGTGGGAATGCACACGAAGGGAGCGTAGGGATGTAAGATGTATATGCATGCGCATGCGAGGAGTCGGGTGAAAGAGCACAGCCGGCGCACCAGAGCACGAGTGTGAGGCGTGCATGTGAGGTATCCGGCATTGGGCGCATGGGCATCTAGATTCGGAAAACGGAAAGCGGGCGCACCTAGTCTATCTGCGCCGATTCTCCTGCACGATTATCTCCTCGACACTCGAACCGCGCTCCCTTCTCCGTATCCATATCCAGATCACTAACACTGCGCAACGATCGCCAGGGGACAGAGCCGGTATGAATGTCGAGCGCTTATCGTCAAGTCGAGCGCAGTACGGTGGAGAGACGCGTGGGGCTGAATGGAGCTCTGGGGCAGCACTAGATTTTCGGGCATGGCGTTAAATGAACGGTGAAGCGTGTTATGTTCGTTGAAGGCAGAGCAAGTAGATTCATCGTCCTCCAGCTCGGATTCAAAGGCCGCGCTACATTCGCATTCAGGATCGTCTGGAGACGAAAAGGAGGAGAGGGCGAGCGCGAGGCCATGGACGTTAAAAGGCACGAGTGTACTGCCACCGATCGGCTTCCTGGTCCGTGTTTGTTCCGCGTCGGGCAGGCGGTCTAGGCTCCGCCATAGCGAGTGAGGGAAAGCGCGGGCAGGTGAGTTGGACGTTAGTAAATGACCTACCTACCTGGCGTGTTTGGGCTATGCACCTGCATTTATTCTTTGGAACTCGCGTGTGGTGCATTGGGTGTGATCGAACCAAACACCCCCCAAATTGAAACTATAAACGCATCGCATCACGCATGGGAGTGAATACCTTCATTCCAGGAGGACTTGCATGGCTGGTTATGTGAATGGATGGGTGCGTGTTTAATGATGTTCAAGACAGCGGACATTTCACTACGAGAACATGACGGTTTATAAGGAAAGGTAAGGAAGCGTTTCCGCAACAAGGCTGGCTTGGGGGTGAAATCTGAGGATATCGCCAAGAAAATGGGCGGAAAAGAGATCTCGACTACGGCCTATACCCTCGGGTGGAGTCGAACCACCCCTTGCCCGAAAATGTCACCAGCTAGGAATGAGCTTCAGTGCTCCAGGAGAACGCACGTCACCGAGCGCTCTACTACAATTTTAACATTGATCTCGGCGGCCCATTGTCGTCCTCATCGCTGTTGTTAATGAAATTTAATCACGATTGAAACTAATTGAAGATGGCAATGAATAAAAGAGAAGATTTCAAGATGTTTCTACCTCAAGGGGATAACAGCAGGTCCTGCATACAGTTGAATACTGGCAATGGCCTTAGTTCCGAGGAAGGTACAAAAACAATTATATTGGCGCTCAGACGTTACCAAAAATTGATCCATAAACTTTCACTACTCCGTTCCCAAAGATTGTGACCTCATTGCTCACCCGGTGGAAGCGCGTCGTAGGCCGGGCAGAGGCGCTCCCATGCCTCGGTCGGGTGGACCACCTTCGCAACCTCGTCCAACCCTGCGCCGATGACAGAGCCCAGGCCAACTGCGAAATGGTATAAAACTGGGGGTGCGTTAGTTTGCATTTTCAACGGCAAGCGTAAACTCACTGTGGCAGTGGACTTGAAGGACAGGAAGGAGTCAGCAAGAGTGTTCGACTTTCAGACTGGATGAACTCACAGAACCACGGGCCTGGATTACGATTCTAGCACAAAGCACTTGAATCGAAGGGATTTCAAGACTCACCAGGCTTGTCAGTCCTGAACCGCAGGATGATAGTGCCATTTCCAGTGATATCAACCTAATTTTATGTTAGTGTACCTTGAGAGGGCTGTCCACCACCAACATACATCACGACAAATGGGATTGACCGTATTGATGATGTCGGAGCCGTTAGATTTGACGACCCAGAAGTTCATCTGATGGGTCAATTCAGATACTCGTCCCGGTTCAAGTAAACTTTGAAACCCACGCCGTGCAAGCGGAAGGGGTGCCCTTCGTTAATCGCGCTGCAGGGGTGTTTAGGTCAAAGAAAGCAAGCCAAGTGTAAGCTTACTCGATAATCTCCACCTGGATGGTCTTGTTCGCCGGGAACAAGAACGTGTTCTCGGTCACGTTGAAGTCCATCTGCTGCGTCTCGCCGTGAAGAACCCTGACGAGGGTGGGCACAGAGGGTGAGATGTAGGAAATGTTGTTGATTTCCCACGCCGTGAGGCCCTCCGGCATGAACGTCCTGAACGTGAGGTTGAAGTCAGGATCTGGTGCCGGGATGGGGTCCAGGGGCTGCGTTTGGTTGCTCAGAGTACACACTAGAACTGAGAGCGGTGAAGCATACCACGAGTTCCCACTCATTGAGCAACACCGCGTCAGCGCCAGTTGGGCCCGCCGTCATGGGAGTTTGAGGCTCTTCGTCCGGTGCACCCTCGTAGCGGAGGATACCACGGCTGAGCGTAGACTGAAACGCGAAGCCATCAGCCAATACTCACGGTCGAATTGCTTGGCATACGTTGAGGTTCGCGTTAAGTGTGCCACCATTGATGAAGGCGTCTGCGTGCGAAAAAAATGTTTCAACATTCCTCCATAAAAGTGGAGGGTGACTTACTGATCCAGTAGTTCCCGACAACCTGATTGGCAGTGACCTTGAAGAAAATAGACATGGGAGCAAGCCAGAGCATCGCGTTGAAGCACATACAACGAAGGAATAGCGCTGGCCGGCATGGATGACAAGGATGTTGACTTCGTGGGGCTCGGTAGCAACACCATCGGCCTCAATAATCTATACAACACCGCGTTAGCGACTGAAATGGGTGTTCGTGCGAGTACCCTTCCCGTCATCGTGTCTGATGTTGAGATTCAGTGAATACTCGTTCGAAATAGTAGAGACTCACGGTTGTCAATAGAAACGTCAAAGTTGGAGCGCGCTGCAATGTTGATGAGACGGAAGCGGTAGCGCTTGCCCTGTACCACAGAGACTGCGGCATAATCGACCTCAGGTCCCCCGTTGTATCGGCCTTGAGGAAAAGAAACGTCGATGAACATGGGATTCTGTTAACTGGAGACGGGACGCACCCCTTGCATTGAACAAGCCAGAATCGGGCACAGGATTAATCTGCGTCGCGAGGTAGGAGACTAGTAAGGACGTCGAAGTGTTATGCCACCAATCGGCTATGCGGAAGTGTCGGTGCCTATTGCTCTGCTGCAACCCAGTGCAGGTAGCCCGCACTCACCGACGGTCAAAACCTAACGGCCGAGCGTCAGGGAGGAATCAATCAGAAAAAGAGGCACATACGGTGCTCGCGTCATCGATGTCTATGCATTTAGTTGGGTTTGGTGCTTTTATAAAGAAAAAAAGGTGGCCCACCATAGAGGTGCGCGAGAGGGTCATCGGGATCTATGCTTGCAAGCTCAACACAGCTCTCCGCCTGCGGAAGCAATGACGAACCATAGATGATCAACGTTCCCCGCAGACCATCGACGGCCTGCACGCTCAGCTGGCTGTGGGTGCGGATCAGCGACAGGAGGTGAAGGACGCTGGAATTCGTACCTGTGGTACCAGAAGCTGCCCGTCTGGTCGCCGCTAAGCAATGAATAGTCAGACAAATATCATGATCTTGAGACACGCCAAGTGAAGGCGTGATTACAGAGGGAGAGCTGTTATGTTCGTCAGTTTCGAAGTTGTTTACGAGGGAATGCGTTGAACTCAACTGTAAGTGTATGAGTCCCCAGGACCGACGGGGCAGGTGCTGGGAATTTGGAATGAGCACCGACGTTAAGGCAGACGGAAGGCTTCTACGAACGTGACGCCGGGTGACCCATCATTGAAAATGTTGTCGGAGTCGATGAACACACCATCAAAGTTCTACACGATATAAGTCGCTAGTCCAGCACAATGCGTGTGAGCGAGAAAACGCACTATGGATGTTGAGAGACGCATCGTGTCATTAGTCTAAACATGCACATTGTCACAAAAACATAGGGAGGATGGACTGTACGGCCGCCAGATTCTGACCAGCTTGTTGTTGACTTGGACGACAAGCGTCTGGCCCTTGGTAGCCACGATGGGGGGGCCGGGGAAGCTGGAAGCGTTGGCATGTTTAGACAGACATCAAAATTCAATGCGCGTCATCCTCACGTTCCATTAGCCAGGACACCAACTGGGTCGCACTTTAGCACAAAACCGGCGCCTGAAAAACGCAGCGACGTACTCCGAGTAAAACCGTCGGGCGCAACGGGGCCATTGACGATGTCAAGGGTGATGAACTGTGTCGGTGTCGCGGCCGGGGCCAGAACAGTCGCGCCGCGCACCGAGTTGCGGAAGGCCAGAAGGAGGAGAAAGGTGCTGAGCTGCATTATGACAAGTGTGCGCCTCATGACCTGCCGATTTATATGAAAAAATATTCAGACGGCGAGTGAAATTGCCTCAGCGAAGTGCGAGATGGGAATGAGTTGCGTTGCGTTTCTCACAGTAGAGTTGTGAGTTAGTCAATCAAACGGTGCGAATTTGCCAAGAAAACAATGATTCGAGTGGCCGAGTGCCAGGTGCTCTTGCGAGTGGTCCATCAAGCCTGTTGAAGAACCCAGTAAGTTCTCCGCGGACTGTCGGTCAATCAAATGGCGCGAATTTGTAGGTAGGTACATCAGCCTTTTGACATTTTGATTGCGGGTTTTCCGGGGTTTTCAGGTTGCCGGTATTCCCGACAACCTCACAACCTCAAATGACCCACAACTTGGCAGTAAATGAAGGTAATAAATGTTCCCAGAGTCACAAAAGGGGGCTCTGGAAACTTTCCAAGGACTCTAATATATCTGTTCCCCAAAGACATTTGTGAGAAAAAGCAAAATCCTGCCCTGGCGGGGGCTTGAACGGTCGAGATTGTGGGCTCGGGACATAGGGTTTTGACGTTGTCAGGTTTCGAGGTTTTCAGAGGTTTTTCGGGGTTTTTCGGGGTTTTTCGGGGTTGTACAACCTCACAATCAAAATGTCAAAAGTCTGATGTAGGTGGGGTGCCGGGTGCCGACTGCTCTTGGAAGTGGCCCAATAGAGTCGTGTCGGTCGTTGAAGAACCCACTAGGATCTCCAAACAAGAAGACCCCAGCCGACTTGCGGTGGTGCCTATAAATGACACCATTCATCCACAGTCAAGTCGATTACGGTGTCGTCTCCCACGTGAGAGCAACAGTGGGAAAAAATTGGATTCTTCGGTGCGTTTAGTGGAAGAGAAAATAGCTCAGTCCCACTCCCACTTTTCTTGTATACATGGGAATGACGGGGACTCAGGTAATTGACAATCCTGCCCTCGTCACAGGACGAGGCTTGACGCCCTGCGCGACATGGCAAGCCTCAAGCGCGGCAATGTTATTCCGAGTCGTGGTACCGGCGACACCGGTACTTGCAGGCCCAAAAGCATAAAGTACGAATTCGTCTGCGGGAATTTGACATTCGGGAGGAATTCCCTCTGCATTGGAGAAGGCCAAGAACCGATCCACGGGGTGCCCATAGTTCGTACCGCCTAGCCATGGTGCAGAGTATAGTCGCCGTTAGCTATGGAACCAGTAAATAATTGAACCGCGGGCGTTTTGCACCGAGCCCAAGTAGGTGCGGGATGCGGTGTATGCGATGTCGTTTACTGTAGTATTTCGACCAAATGTTCACGGGGTGTCACCTGTCACCACAAATGTTTGCTGGAAATGGTGTTCATTTCTCGGCAATCATGAGAAAATTACCATATATGGCAATCTGGCGAATGCCGGACCAAAAATTTTGGCGTTTTGTTGCCTATTTGGGCCACAAAATTGAAAAGTCACCGTCACCTAGACCAAAAATGTTCGGTTCACAACCCTCTGTCACCCGTCACCTGGGGGTAAAGGCCGTCGCAGGGCACGGCAGACCTCCTACTTGTGTTCTTAACATGCATCAACTGACACTGGTTGAACATTTCAAGTGTTTTTGGAGAAAATATGGGTGAAAATTTATGAGTTTTCACCTGTATTCTCAATCAAAAGTTTGGTGAAATTTTTACAAGTGTGTCATGAGTTTTTCACATCTTTCAATTTTTTTACCACATCGCTCAAAAACTGTTAAAAAACTCACGAATGTTTCATGCAATTTCTGGTTAACTTGAATACTTCAAGCAGTTGGAGAATGATTGATTCCAAGTTATCGCGGAGCCAGAATCCAAACATCATTACTTGGTACTGAGACTATACAACTAGATTCTATGAGGGACCAAGCAAAAATCAATGAAACTCTTGATGCTCGGCTAACTCTCGAGTCTCAAACTGTTTGCTGAAGTCAAAGCCCATGAAAGAAGCTTTGAACAGATGAAATGAATAGTGAATGACCAATGTTCCGAAATCCAACAGAAGGGGACCGAGATATCGCGCTGGAGTGTGAAATTGGGAGAGAACGGGCACGCGACGTGAGGAGGGAAGCCGCGCTCATGTGATCGCGAAGTGAGGTAATATGTCCAAATAGGGAACCGCGACCGACCATCCTGATTCCTGAAACCGAAATCGAAGCGTGACCATCTCGCATACCGTAGTATGGGCTGTTACACCCAAATCCCCAGACGAATTGAACGAAATCGGACAGTATCTCCCACATACATCCACCTGTCAGAGCTATAAATTACCGGCCAAGGCATTCCGACGGGGATCCGCTTTCCCGTATCTTCCTGCCCTCCACCATTACCCTACGCCACAACGTGAGATGCCTTCCTACGTCGTTGCCGGTGCTGCAAGAGGGCTTGGGGTGCGTCTTGCCTTTCGATTCGCATTTTGTGTGGTTAAATCGCTGTCGGTTGGCAGTTCGAATTCGTCAATCAACTCAGTTCCAAGAGCGATAACACGGTCTTTGCCCTGATTCGCAACAAGGCAACCGCGTCGACACTCTACGAGATTCAAGAATCGAGAAAGAATGCTGTAATTCTGGAAGCCGATATAACTGACTCTGTGGCCGTTGAGGTGCGGCCCTTCGGACAACCTATTCTTAAGAAACAAAGTGCCAAACTGCCAATTGATATTCAGGCAGTAGCTAAAGCTGTGGAGTCGTCGACGGGCGGGACGCTGGACTATCTCATCATTGTCGCAGCACTGGCTACAAACATGAACAAGCCCATCCTCGCATTGTAAGTCACCTGACCCTCAAAAGGCTGCCAGAACCTCAAGTTGAATTCCAGCGATTCCAAAGAAGAGCTGGATGATGACCTGCTCGAGCATGTAAGTGTGCCTCCGGACTCTTAAATAGCAAGAATGTTGAACCGCTTCCCCAGTTTCGCACCAATGTCCTCGGGGTCGTACACACAATCAAAACTTTCCTCCCGCTCCTCCGCGGGGGGCCTACGAAGAAAGTCGCTGTGCTTTCGACCGGCAACGCTGATCTTGATTCCGCACTCACAATGGCCAATCCAGGGCGCGTAGGATATGGGATTTCCAAAGCCGCTATGAATATGGCAATCGCAAAATTAGCCCTGGCGCTCAAACCGGAGGGGTTCGTGTTCGTGTCAATTAGTCCAGGAATGGTAGATAGTAAGGCTGGTCGGCGTGAGTCAGTCACCCACCGAATGTTTTCAAGCTAATTAATGCTTTGGTGCAAGGCTCACTGGAAGACGAAGCAGCTTTCCAGAAAGCTGCAGAGCGCATTAAGGTTTTCTTACCGGACTTCAAAGGGCCGATTACGCCGAAGCAGTCTGTCGATATGATGTTGGAAGTGATTCACCGGTGGACTATCGAGAAGACGGGTCAATTCGTGTCCCATTATGGAAATAAGCAGTGGTTGTGAGTCTGAAGCATGGCGTCCGATGTCCGTATGCCGAGGAAAGTAATGCTTTCAAGTTGACATTGTATCGCGAAAGAAATCAAATTCATGCCACTGTGCCAGCGTTCCTCGTTGCGAAACTGCTCAACAGCTAGCCTGCCGCTTCGCCGCTCAAATTCACCTTCCTTTTTGTCGGTTGCGGTTTGATCTCGGGAGAGGTGACATCAAGTTCTTATTCTGCGGTTTCGCGGATGAAGCGCGGGGTCGCGCCCCACAACCCTCCAAAATATGTCCTTGACGACAAGGGGCTCGAGCGAGTCATTTTCGTATTCATTTCTGAGCCGATTCCGTCTTTTTTCTTTGTCAAATGGATGACCCCCATGCCGCGTAGGTAGCCTTCCTTCGAACCACTCGCTCAATGCTCGATTCAGAGCCACGTTTAGGAAAGGATCCTTGAAAACCTAGAAAGAGATCCGCCCGCCCTATCCAATGGTGTCGCTTATGACCCCACTACAACGACTTGGACCTTGAAAGAGGTGAATGATGAGGCTAAGAAAATTGCGCAGAGGCAGCCAGTGAATTCAGAGTTCTTGAACAAATACTCTGCTCCAGACACCAGTTCCGGCGGCCGCTCAATGGCTACTGTACGTGCGAAGAGAGAGTCTCCGGACCTACTGTCATGCCGCAGCGTTGACTACGAATCCCAGGGTCCGGACCTTTGAACCTAGCCTTCCTAGTCATCCAGCGACGACGTCGTGACTATTGGCTCCACCTACGTATTTCCTCACTTCCCAATAAGCCCACGTCCTTACCATTCAAAATCAAGCTCGGGGTGCTGAACTTCCGGGGCGTCAAGAGCACCGGTCATGCATTCCCGACTATCGGATATCACACGAGCTACCTCCGCTAGGATGTTCAGGTTCTGAATAGTCAGCAGGTTCCTTCGTTAGCCGTCCAAAACCGCTGATTCATCCTTGGAATGGAGGCGCCAAATGTATTATCGGTTAAATGCCGGCGTGATGACTTCATTACCATCACTGCAGCACACTGGAACATACGTGCGTTCAGGTTCTAAACTGTCGGCGGGGTGGCGCTGTAAAATCTAGATTCGCCGATTCATCGGGAAATGTCTTCGGAGTGCATTACCGTGACCGACGGAGGCTGTGATATAAAATGAGACCAAGCAGAAAGAGCATCCCATATCCTGCGTTGAACAACCCTTGCTTCTCAATAATTCCAGCCATTAGCATGTCTGCTTTTCCCGCGTTCTCCTTCACCACAACCGCAGACGAGGTCGCCACTGCATTTGCAGAGGAAATTAAGGGCAAAAACGGTGCTCTCACGGCTGATGGGCGCTCAAATATATTTTTAAACGTTGGACAGTCTTGATCACTGGGACGTCTCTCAATGGGATCGGCTTCGAGACCGCCCGGGTCATCGTAAAGTATGCCAATCTTGTTATAATCACCGGATACGCCACCGAGAGGTCCGGAGCTTTCCGTTCGTGAGATCCACGTACTTACAAAAGTTTGTCTGCAGATTGAAGCTTTCTGAAGAGGCGATCAAGCGGGATATCCCAGAGCCAACGTTCGCCAGCTGATTCTGGACCTGTCGTCCCTCACTGCCGTCCGTAATGCCGCCGCGGAAGTCAACACTTACGCAGAGCCGCTCCACGTACGTAGGGTTGTCATTTTTTTATTATCCCCCTGATACCACTCCCAGGTACTCATCCACAACGCCACCGCCGCCATCGGGTCCTTCAAATTCACCTCAGACGGACTCGAGAGCCAGATGGTCACCGACCACGTTGCACCGTTCCTGCTGACGAAGCTGCTCACCCCGAAGTTGCTTGCCGCCGCGACGGCAAGTTACACGCCACGCGTCGTCTTCGTCGCGAGCCAAACGCACGCTTTCGGCACCGGCGTGAATTTCGACATGCTCGCGCATCCCGACCCCCAGAAATACACCAGCCTAGACGGGTACAACCAGGCTAAGTCGGCCAATGTCCTCACCGGGATCGAGCTCTCCAAACGCTCTAAGGGCGCGATCAACGCGTATAGTCTGCATCCTGGAGGCAAGTCGCAAAAGAACAGTCATGTAACAAGTGGAGATATTGATGTGCTCATGCAGTGATCTTGACGAACCTTAACCAGAGGAAGGAGGCCATGGAAAACATGCAGGCGCTTGGTTTGGGTTTTCGTCCCATTGCGTACTTTTTGGTCATTGATGTGACAATTTATGTAGGCTTGATGGGTCCTGAAGGACGCCCAAACACGGAAAACGCCCAGTGGAAGACGATATCTCAGGGCGCCGCGACGTAGGCCCAGCCCATTTGATACACCGCTTACATATCTCATATTCTCATTGTAGTACCGTCACCGCGGCATTTGACCCCCGGCTCAGCAGTACGTGTTCTTTTCAATTCGAAACTCAATTTTTTTCTGATAACACCCTACCTTCAGCTCAGCCTGGCGCCTATCTCGACGACTCGACCGTCGCAAATGAGAAAGTGGCGCCACATAGCTCGGATCCTGTGAGTGTTTATCACTTTTAATGGCTGGGAGCGGAGTACTCACCGCTCTGGACAGGCAAAGGGGGAGAAACTGTGGGCACTGACGGAGCAGATCATCGGCGAGACGTTCACATTTTGAGTGGCAGTACCTGCATAGTATTGATTTGATAATTAAAATTTCGCTTCTGTTTGAATTAGTGCTGGCAAGGTTCGGTTCGGTTCAGGTTCAGGGCCATTCGTTCTGAACGCCGAGCCTGAACGCAGTGTTCGGTTCGGGCTCCTCCCGAACCTTGAACCTGAATGCGCGTTCAGGTTCAGTTCGGCGTTCGAACACGTTCGAACCTGAGGTACTTCGGCCATCTCGGGTGGCTGAAATCTCCCTGAAAACATCATTTACCCACATTTTTCAGTGCTGTAGTGGTTTGAAAAGGGTTCTCATATGCCCTGGATAGTGCCGACACACCTACGGACGATAAATTATCCTCGCGCAAGTTTGCAAGAAAATTACGTGACACCAAACCGTCATCAATTAACATTGAATTGCTTCGAATTTGCCGCGAAGAGAACGTTTAGGTGTGTTCTGCGAGGACGAAATACCCAGGCTATGCAGTGTGAGCTAAGCCGAGCCTGAACAGTGGAGAAACTCACGTGAAATCACTCACTTGAGGTTCGGAGTTCGAACGCGCCTGCTCTCAACGGACGCTAAACCGAACCTTCAGTTCAGGTTCAAGTATTTGCTGAACCTGAACGCCGAACACGCGTCCGGTTCAGGTCCGGTTCAGGTTCGGACTGATTTCCGAACCAAACTTTGCCACCACTAGTTTGAATACAGCTTCGAAGATTGTGAGCAATGGAAGGTCCCGCTCTAGCAGTCCCGCCCGATTCAAGATCACCTTGGATTACGGCAGTGCATGCTTGAAATTCAACAAGGAGATGGCTGGGTGCTCCGGCCGAAAGCAAAGAACGCACAGAGTGTGGTCATGGTAAGAAGTTGGCTGAAGCAAATAAATCGGCCGATGATCCGAAATGCTGTGCACTTCATGGCTTGTCCCGAACGCTCCTCCACAAAATCTGCCTTCTGCGATTCCTCGATGGAAGCTCAACCGTGTGCAAAGTGGACCTGGGACGGTAGCAATAAGCATTAGTTCGGAATTATGCACCGTCGGGGATGCACGCTCAAAAGTTCCGCCTCGTCACACTGCAACCCAGAGGGCAAGTCTACACTAGAGCTGGAAGGAGGAGGAGGAGCAAGTGCGGTGGTAGCTGTGGAGTACGATTATCGTGTGTCTGACCCGTTCTCGGTCGCCTTTATTCTTTCTCGCGTTTACTGATTTCCGGTTCTGAGAGAATCGTTAGACCAGAGCGACGACCATATGCGATATCGATCCAGATTGCATATAGCGCACCAGTCTGAATCCTCGGTGGTGCAAAAGCAAGAATCCCGTCTTCCACAATGCCGACGTGCATGCTGGCATCACCTAAGCTGAGGTGAGCGCCCCTTCACCTTGGTTCCTGTCATTTCTGTTTCTCTGGCGACAGCGGGACGCCCGGCGCCATCGATATACGGTGCCCGGTCTGTCCTCTTATCTGGACAAGTCTCGCCTCCGGTTCTACCCGGATGTCTCACCTTTCCTCGTATTGCTCCATTGTTGATTCTATTGATGATTTTTTGGTTTTCATTTTGCTCCTCTTGATATTTCTTCAGCAGTGCAAGCGAGCGACCTTCATGAACGGACACCGGCGGCCTCCTGGCAAGGTTTTCCTAGGTGCCGTCGAGTCCTGCTTCTTTTCTTCATTTGCTTCGTGATCAGACAGGAGCTCGGGGTTCGGCGTCCTAGCTCGCTTCATACGAACACACACTCGTCGCTAAATCGTTGACACGCTGCAACCGTAGTGTGTATTCTTCCCGACCTTTTCCGTCTCATTTCCTGCTGCTCTTTCCGCATCCTGCATTCCAATCCTGGCCGACTGTCTTCCTCTCACAGCACCCACCCGTCCGCGGCACACCTCCCATCACAGCCCATATTCCAATTTCGAAGGCTGGACGCAGACGCGGGCGATGATGAAACGATTTCTTTTGGATTTCCGTGCGTACTATTCTTCATTTCTATATCTGATTGTTGTTTCTGCCGTTTTGCATTATCGCTTTTGTTGTCTTTCGCAGTCCGTCTCCGCAGCTCAGGCTAGCGGCGCACGCATCAAGTATGTGGCTTCACGCGAAGACGCGGATGCGGAAGTGAATGCGCGTGCGGATCGAGGGACCGAAGAAGGCTTGAGACTGCCTCTATCTCGGTGGTGGCAGGCGCGATCGCCGAGGAACCACACTTTCCATGCTTGCCTACCCACCGGACGCGCTACTTCGCGTGGAGAGTAGATCCTTGGACCCTTACCATTTCTTCGCGTTGCGGCGCGCCTACACATAATGGGGTCAGCGATGCGGATCGGCGTCGCGAGGCGTTACGGAGGAGGGGAGCGGCTGAGCATTTCTACCACGCCGGAACATCCAGACTGCTTTGACTGCGGCCGTACGCTTCGACCTTCCATCCGAGTCGAGGCGTGTGCGTTGCTGGATCCGATTCGATACGCAGAGTTCTACCATACAAACCATCGTGTTACTTCCCTCGCTGCTTCTGAGGCTCGACCCCGCGGCGCTCGCAGCTGACGCTAACTGCCCGTCACTCCTGCTTGAGAGGCTCGGGCACCCTTTCCTTCCTTGTCATCTGTTTAGTTTCCTTTCGTGTCGTTTCCTTTGCTCATTCTCTTTCGTTTAGATGACCGTTGGTGATAGGACAGGAGAAGCTATTCATCACGCCCTCCCCGTAACCCGTCTACCCGAGTGCTTACTGGGTGTTTGTCTGCCCAGGCGACCCACCTGTGTTGAGCAAAGAGGGTCGAGTTTCTTGAAATATTCAACTTGTCAACGATACGCGCGTTGACTGGTGCCTAAAATACGGTGTGTGAACGTATGCAAATCACGATTCCTAGTTGGAATTGCGCGATCGTTGTGTGCATTTCCCAGGCCACCCCGCACAGCCTGCATCAGTCTCGGCGCACACTCGGTCGGTTCTGTTTCATACATTCTCATGTTGTATCCTGATTCTTGCGTTAGCGCTCTTTCGCTGAATGTAATTCGTCTCATGACAAGGTGGCCGTTGTTCAACTTCGTTCCGTCACAAAAATTCATCTGCCTCGTTAGAATACAAGTGAACGTTTACAGTACGTTGCAATGAGTCCACCCTCCTCTCGAAAGTCCGGTATCTCGAAAGTCCGGTACATCGCCTCAAATACAGATTTTGGATTTTCTTGCAACTCCTTTCCCGGTAGTCCGCAACCAATTAATAACATCTAAGGGGAATAAAAAACTCCCAAACAACGCTGCAATATCTGGTTTGTGGGAGCAGGGATTGAAATTGGGCTGATTATCCGACTTCTTCGTCCTCGTTAGCTTGCGCGTTTATCCGTGCCGTTCTCATGTTCGTACTCGATTCATTCGAGTTATTTACACAATATACCAGCTGCCGACCAGTGGATCTTTACAATACACTTGTTCGCGTCTAACAGTTGCTGAACTTCTTTCTGAGCATCACCCTCCCGCAAAATTCGCACTAATCCATGAGGTAATGATGGGCTCTCAGAATGCTGCAGAAACATTGACAACCTCCTCGGTCGAGCATTTTGTTTTTTTGGGGTGTGTGTGTGTGTGGAATGTAGCACCGTATTCCTGAACAAGACATATAGAATTGGGTGCAGGATGCATAAGTCTTTGTGCGGTGGAGGGTGGAATCTGTCGTGTACGTAAATCACCGACCGCCTTCCGCCCCTCGAGTGGTCCAGGTGCGCGCCTACGATGCCATCTCGCGTACTATTCATATCTCCGAATTTCCGGAATCCCCGTCCCGCCCGCCAACCGCGTTACACAATCCTATGCTGCCATGATTTCATCCTAAGTTTAGATTCATTCCTATTCCCTCGACGTCGTCCTTTCCCTGCACGCCTTGACACTGTGCCTGCACGACCTTGACACGACCTCTGTCTACAAGCGGACGCACCATTTCGTCAACAGCGCGGCAAGCCAACGCAATAACTTTCAAAGTACCGCTTTTCTGATGCTCAAATTCAAGAACAGCTGAAATAAATATTAATCGACTCCTTGTAATGGGACAGCCGCTCTGACTACGATGCGTCCCGCTGTCTTTAACTCGCTGAAGAGTCGATTAGTATCACTAAATAATAGATGGGCGTGTATACAGTTCCGTATTGCACGTCATAAACTATCTGAAATTATTGTCCACGATTTCCCGAATCTTACTGCATTCATCCAAAAAACCGTCGTCGTTCCCGACAAGCACCGGACGCCCGTACTTTGCTTGGAGGAGCTTCCGATTCATCGCCTCAACGCTCTTGACCGTGGCCTTGATCTGAATCTTTCCGCCGTCAAGGAGATTGAACAGGGTCGTCGAGGGGAGCTTCGTCAGGCCCCGCTCGCACGCGTACAGATATCCATATTCCGCGGCCTGGATTTTGTCCGCCATTGTCACTAAGCTGACACATTTGATCTCTTCCACGCGGTCTCCCGTGGAGGACTCAACAACGGCATCGGCACGCCCGACAAGCGCAACCACCGCATCTCCGCCATGCGTCTTGATGTGCATGTTGTGGTGCGAGAATTCCACCTCGAATGAAACGCGCTCCGTGTCGGTGGGCGCCAGCTCCTTGAGCAGGAGCTTGCACCCGCGGAGGAAGTCCCGCTCCGTGATCCAGTCGTGCCGGTGGTTCTCCAGCGCGACTTGCCGCTGCACGCACCCGGACCGTTCTGTATCGCGCGCGATCGCCATGCGTGCCAGCCAAGACACCTGCTCCGGCACCGACTTGGTTCCCAGGTCACTGTTGTCTGCATTAAGTGTCTGGAGGATGGTGCCGTTGAGGCTCTGCTCGACGGCCGCGGTAAAAATGAGGCTGGTGACGTTGCCAACATCCTCGCAACGGCCCGCCTCCCAATCAGTCGTCACGACACATCTGGGCATAATGTGCTCCGGAAGAGGTAGAGTTGGTGCATCCACGACGATGGTGAGATGTTCTTCGATGAGCGCTTCGAGTGTGCTGCTGGGGATGTTGCGTGCCAGATCCGACACACAGACCTCTGCGGGTAAGCTGGAAGGCGGTGCAGTCACACCGAGACACGGTACGTCTGTCTCATCCACTGGGCGAAAGTCTGCATATTCTCTGATGAGGTCCGCACGAACAAAGGGCATTGTCGCGTGACTCGCGCAATGCACGAGGATCAATTGGTCTTTCGCTCGCGTGAGCGCCGAGAGGACAGCGTCGGGGCAGCGGCCTGTCGGGAGGTTGCGGCCGTAGTACTTGAAGTAACTCTCATCAAGTCCCAGGACGACCACCACCGGTCGCTCGAGGCCTTGAAACTGGTGGTAGTTTGCAACCGCAATTTTACCTCCGAAAACAGCGGGGTCCAACGGCGTGTCGTCTGACGGGGGCTGCACAATGTCGTATCCGAATTCCCTGAGTGTATTGAGCAGCTGCCCGGGAAGCCTGTTTTGGAGATTGCGTGTGGATGGCATGAGGATGGCGATCCCTTCACGACCAAATTCTTCGATAAGGGGGACGAGGGCATAGACGATGTTGTTGAGCATTGTAGTTTCGTTGAAAGAGGAGCCGTAAATGTAGATCGGGAGGCGCCCCGGCTTGTGGGCTGCGATGAAGCGGCCCTCCTGGCCGGAAAGAAAGACGTTGTTGATAAATGCCGCGTCATGGCAAGTAGTGCGGAACGCCCGCCCTAAGGTGAATGACTTCCACTGCCGGGTAGGCCCAAAGAGACCTCTATCTGCGAGTCCGAGATATCGCGAGTCACCGCCGAGTGAAGCGAAGAGGCTTTGGCAGGCGTTTCCAACAAAGATTAACCGCACGTCATGCGGGAGGGCCTTGAGGGCGGTGTAAATCATATAATACTCCTCGCGCGTACAGTCTTGGAATTCGTCAACCACCACACGTGTGTAGTCGTCGCCGCACCATTTTGAGCCCAGACCACGCCTCATAACTCTTGCCATCCCATCGCTGTGCCAAGCTCTTTCCCGAGGGAACAGCCGGTTGGCAAACGTGGATAAAGTTTCCACGGTTACCTGCTTCTGCTTACATCCAGCGCCCCAAAGGCGGGACCCGATCGCCTGACGCTGCAGTCGGCCCCGTGTAAGAATCAAAGTGCGTTCGTCAGGAGTTCCGGCCACGATCGCCTCGAGGATGGTCGTCTTCCCAACGCCGAATGGGGCGGCCAAGGTGATATCATGGGTTTTGGCGGCGCGGAAAATGGCGTCGTGTTCCTCGGTGAAGGTCACTCGGTTGAGGTTTATGTATGTTTGCAGCTGATCGGACCGCGCGAGACGCTGGCGTTTCCTGGACTCGGAATCGCTAGTGGGGGAGGATAAACGGGGGCGCTTCCCCAAGCTCCCATGAGGCTGAGGGAGCCGAACCGGGACTGGGAACAAGGGGGGAGTGTTAGACGGGCTAGAGTTGCTATCCATTCGCCAGTCTGGGTGCCCGTTTGTTCCCACTGCAATTTCGTCGTCGGCGCCGCCATTTTGGCGACCCTTCAACCAATAAGCTTGGGCAGAAAACCAAGGAAGAACCACCCACCGTTCGACCCGCAGAAAGTGTCGAGGGCCCACTGTGTGTCTCGTCCATGGTATATTCGCTGTGTGAGGAAGTTGTGGAAGGATGCAAGAGCCAGGCAAGAGCTGTGCTATGTGCTACCTCATCGGCTCTATCAGCGACAGATGTTCACCTCGCGGCGGTACCCAACCTATCCCCGCAATGTCAGACCAAAATGAAGCCAGAAATGGGATCCTCGGCTGAAGATGCGCTGTCCTGATCAGCTGAATGAATACTACATAGCATGTCAGTACTGTACATATCAGCGATACTTACGCCGTTGACAGTCCTGTAGTATTAGGAACAAAGGGTGACGGTGACTCCCAGCTTTGTCGAAAAGTACCACAATTCATAAAAGAATTCGGCGATGACGTTCGCTGAGCCTCGGGCCGTTCGTACGAGCGGTCGGACAGCATGAAAATGTTTCGAGAACGGTAGTCTGGCAGACGGTATGGATAAGGCTGTGTGCCATAGCAGCCATACAACATATACTACACCTCGTGGCTCCGGATCTTTACGGCAGTCTACACATTGATCAAATTACCCCGCCGACAGCCACCGCCTTGAAATCTGGGGCAGTGTAGGCCCGCGGACACCATCCGGCCGCGGATAGAGTAAAACAAAGCCATACAAGATGCACCTTCGCTTCGCTCCGGAGATGCGCTCACGGACCAATCAAAGAAGGGAATAAAATAAAATAAAAAGGAGTACACCGAAGAGTGCATGTGGAAATGATGGCAAGCTCAGGGGCGCGGGAAAGCCCAACATGGTAGAAATTGATTAATTTAAAGTCATTAATGGAAGAAGGATGACAGAAGAATGAAAGTAAGTGGCCAGCCGACCAGAATTCAACCACAATTCGCAGTTGCTTCGGTAATGCACACGGGATAAATCCCAGCTTGGAACTGAAAACACCCCACATCAGACTTTTGACATTTTGATTGTGAGGTTGTACAACCCCGAAAAACCTCGGAAAACCGGCAAAAACCTCGGAACCTCACAACGTCAAAACCCTATGTCCCGAATCCACAACCTTGACCGTTCGAGCCCCCGTTGGGGCATTATTTCCCCTTTTCTCGCAAATTCCTCTGGGGACCAGATGCATTGCACTTCTTAAAATGTTGGCAGACATCCCTTTCACGACTTTGGAGACATTCTTTTGCTTCTTTTGCGGTTATGTTGAGGTTGTGAGGTTGTCGGCTAATCCGGCAACCTGAAAACCCCGAAAAACCCGCAATCAAAATGTCAAAAGGCTGATGCAGACAAAACTGTGGAAAGGAAAGACTTGCGTACCACAGCCAAAAGAAATAGAAAAAGAAAAGCCCAATATCATTCAGACTGACTTTGGCAAATAGATATTCTATGCTTTACTGCGGATTGAGTCCCATGGAAGACACCAAAGAAGCAAGAAGAGACGAGTAGATATGTGCACATCCTTCATATATACTCAATGGCAATCCGACGATGAGACGAACTGTCGGCAGTTAAATGTTAAATCGCAGGAATTATGTGAGACTGCGCACATAGAAAATGGTCTCGTCAGAACTCAGCGCTGGAGGCAGTCATCATCGCGGGACGGGTAGGATATGTTCAATGAGAAATTGAAAATGCGGGCGGTCAGAACAGTAGGCAGCAGTAGCTCGCAGCAGGATTAAAGGGATCATAAGGTGGACGGCATTTTGATCCTGGCAGCGGAATTTTGAATCCCAGTGTTCTTGAGGTGTTGTTGAAAAGCAGTTTTGTGTGCAGTGTATTCAGACCTGGAGAGAGATAGCAGCTCAGATTCATGTCCTTCGGTGCAATTGAGGGATCTTCAACAGCAGGTGCACAGAACCAGATGAGGAGACAATCCAAGAAGGGTGCGGCAGAGGAAAAGCATGGGGATCAAATGAGGTGCAAAGGGTTGCAGTCAGGCGTAGATTTATAAAGCAGCACAGGGGTCTGACGAGGTGTGAGAGGAAAAAAGGCTGTGCACTTAAGCTGTTTAATCCTGAGACCAGTCTGTTGATCTGGAGAACCCCAGAATGGATTAGACTCAACAGCCTTTACCATTGCGGCGCATGTTAATTTCGGGCGTCGTGAGAATATCAATAGCAAAAGAGCGTGAGATCAAGATCTTCTACAGCTGCGGCCATTGCGGCGCAGCATGTCGTGGGTTTTTTGAGTGTTTAAATGCAGCGCAAGAACAGAGAAGAACAGGAGGGGTTAGCCCGTATGGGATGAAACCAAAGAAACACAAAGAACTACGAAGGTAATCGTTAAGGAACGGTTAATATTGTTGCAGTGGTGCACGATCACAGCAGGCTTGGGGTAAGAGGAAATCATATTGGGGATAAAAGTACAGATGAGCAGGTGTTGAACCCTGCATCGCAGCAGCCTCTTGAGAGAAGAAAACAATATTGGGTAGTATCGGAACACGTGTTACACGAGAAATTAAATGCACAGCTCGTAGTGACAGGCGTAGCAGTCAGCTGTCCCCGAGTCTTGACAGCAGGCAGCGATGCCGGGGTTGAAGCCGATGTCCGTCAACAGGCAAGAGAAAGAAGCGGACCAAAAGGGGAAGACACCAACATGTGCAAAGTGATGGGCACCGCCGAACGAGCATAATCTTAAAGAACGGATAATTCCAAAGATCTATTTTGCGAACCAGCCATCTAGAGAAAGTATTGGCCAGCACAGAGACGTTTTGGTGGCGAAAAATAGTGTAAAACAGGCAAAATAGGGCAAAAATTCGTGGTCAGACCTCCATGGGAGTGTCCGCAGGCCTGGCAGTCCCGTAAAACATGCGACAGCTCTCATCAATTACTACATGTCACATTCAGCATTTGTGGGAACCGTCGAAGCTAGGGAGGACACCAGAAAAACCCCACTTGGGTAATTTTATCTCCAATTTCTTTTGGCCATCCAGACCCCCGGCATTCGGGAGATTTCTGTCGGCGGCGTCTCACAGCATCCAAATTGGGCTCGATACTGATCATTGGCGGTGTCAGATACGGTTGAACAACGGTATTCTGATACCGGCGGAGTTTGAGATATCTGTGAGATCACCGCATTTGGCAGAGTAACAACGATTTTAGTGGGAGTGGGACTCGTCCAGTCCCACTCCATCACTTATAAAGTGCGACTCAGTCCCATTAATGGGACTCAACCCTGTCACGGAGTGCGACTGATGCCGAATGCATCCGAAGTGCGACTGATGCACTGATGGCAGTGATGCGTAACCGTGAACGGCACCGTATTATGGTACCGTGTCCGTGGAGCTTCCGTCACGGCAACGGCCGTCCTTTCGACGGCCGTTTTTCTAACATCTGACAGGACGGGACAGGTAACGGGACGGCCGCAAAAACAGTAACGGGTTGCGTCCGTTTTGTTTTGCTATTCATTGCACATTTTACTTGCACATTAATTCATTTTGACTGTGATATCATTGATTGAATGTTATCTTCTTATTACCACGCCAACTGAACCTTTTGACCGTGCAAACATTGTGGGGTTGAACCTCGGCAATCCGGCAATCATCTGGGGGCTTGGCCGAAAATTCCAATAAAATGTATTTGTCCTCGGATTCTGGCTCCAAAAATGTGGTACTGCATCCAAAAGATAGTCTCCTTACACTCGTCGCTGTATGGATCCCTGCATGAAATAGTACCCTGCCTGCTTGGTTTTAAACCTCAAATTAAATCACCCATTCAACAGCCATCACGCCCGTCATTCGACGGGCCGTTGGCGGAAGCGAAAATTCGCTGACAGGACGGGCAAGGCACTTGTTTGACGGGTGCCGTCAAACCGTCGCAACGGTTACGGGCGGAAGCTCTAAAGCCGTCGGCTAACCAGTCGCACTCGGGAAACCGAGTCGCACTTTTGATGGACAAAAGTGCGACTCAAACACATCAGTGCGACTCAGCGACTCCCACTCCCACTACTCTTGTATATACTCGCATTTGGCATGAATCCCCTGACCTTTAAGTTCAACGTGTTCCTACCTGCGGTGTTTAATCAAATCCCCACATGCCAAAAAGTGTTTTAAGAAAGAATACGAGTGGTTTCCGTCAATCTTGCATCACGATGCGTGCGCACAAAATTAACTGGTCTTTGATGGAACTCGGAGTTTTGAGACCTTTTGTTTGAGTTTGCTTGGTGAGCAGGGGATGGAGAAAACGAAATATGACTGCTGTTGAATGCAAAGAATGATATGGATGGTGTTTGGGGCACAGAGATTGAAATTACCTCCAAAGGAATCATCTCTTGGTCGCCGCGCTTCTCCTTCCGTGCGTACACGCGGCACTGATACAAGCTGCGCCTTTCCTCGAGCGCACGCTGTCAGATGGACTTGCACCGCCCTCGACCACAGGATCATCGGCCGAGCGCAGCACACCCGTCCGGGCGCGCGCCACTCGCACTCGGACCACAGCACTTTCCACGTAGGCGCCCCGTGGCATTGCGGGGTGCGTGTCCATCACTCCCGCCGCCATGGGAGCACGCCGGAAGCACACCGTTGTACCCCGCCACGGTCACGCCGCGCCCACATGCATAATCATCCCCGTCCGCGGCCCGAGCCATACGGGAATACCATTCACCACAAGCTGCTCCCCACGGGCGACTCCTCCTACCTACCCCACCGCTGCCACAGCGTCGATTTCCAACGAGAACGGCGGTCCACGCCAAGGCGCACTGTCTCGCGTCTCGCCGCTCACGCCTACTCCACGCGCCGCGCATCGTCCCGCAACGGATAGGGAAGAAGAAAGGAAAAGAGCTTGCTCAATGCCCAGAAATGATGCCGCATCGCCAAGAAGGAAAAGAGAACGGCGGCAGAGGAGAAAATACGCGCACCATCCCCTCCGCATCCCACAGCCCCAGACAGGCCTTGCTTGACATATCCTGATCCCATACCACCAACTGCGACGCCAAGGCGGTCCGCGACGCTCCCGTAGTCGAGGAAGTCCTACGTCGCGTCCGCCGGGGCGTACGATGAGTTGAGCGTGCGCGAAGGGGGTGGAGGGAGGCGACGACGAAGCTGCAGCGCACTCTTAATTAGCCGCCTACAAATATCAAAATAAGAAGAGGGGAAGCAATAAACGGAGACGAGAATCCGGAGAGAAGGGAAGAACGGAAAGGGGGAGAAGCCGAAATGCTCACAGATTGATCCTGCACCAGTATCGGGTGCGGGGCATGGGGGAGACAAGATATCAGCACATGCTTGGTACATAGTCGAATCGCGCGACGGGTGACATCGAAGGAGGTGAGTGGATTGAGGAGGAAGAAGAGGAATCAGAATTGACCTTGCCTTTGAAAGAATGAGAGATGAAGTGCTTACCGGCAAGGTCCATGAAAGCGAAGGGGTTAATGTCGAGCTCAAACTCCGGCTCCGGGTTATTCGGCGCGTGAGGAAATGAGCGTCGAGGGTGCAAGAGTGGGATGAAACCGCTCGCGGGTGGATTCGAATGAACGTACGTGTCTGGTTCTCATTATGGTCATCAGGAAACTCGCTCGGTAAGTCCTCCAGACTCTTCCTCATACTAGCCACCGAGCGACACGCACGGCGACTCGAGGCAAGGCGCGCTTCAAGAGGCTCGATGTGTAGAATGCGGCGTAACGCTCCCTCTCCAATATACCCTGGAGGACCTCGATTTGCTGGGTTGCTCGTTCGACGCCTGGAGTCCGAGAACCTGGGCCTGTAAAATCTCAGATTGGCGCCGGCATTCGGCCAGTGCGGCGGGAGCATCGCCCATACCATGAGGGGCTTGCTCAAAAGCCTGCGCGGCAGCCGCGATTGGATCCTGGTTAAGCATCAGATTGCCGGAATGCGACCCGCGTGCGTTGCTGGTGGATGCAAGGGCGATACGGAAGAGAGAAAAAAAAAAAAAGCTTCGGCAAATAAGATCTCTCGGTTTCTTGCTCAACCTTCCTCGCTAACAGTTGCTGCCCAAATGATAGCGCTGACGCGGCCGCAGCTAAATGCATGAGTCACCTCACCTGCTCGGAAAATGCTCGAAGGTAGACTGCGGAAAACGCTGCGCGATGAAATAATGGATGCGCTAAAAACAGCTTAAATACAGGGTTATTATTTTTTCGTGGAGAACGCCCTCGACTCTACTCAAAACCTCTAAATTACAATGGAGACTACCACGAACGGTCCGACCACGCTTGGGCTCGAACTCGAGGACAACGAAGTCCAGAATGAACCCGATCGCCTGATTAAAGACTATCTCGTTGGCCCCACCAAGAACGACCTTGTCGTGCATGGATGGACAACCGAATCCATTCTTTTTAATCACCTTGACGAAAATGTGGAGAAGGTCATGCATAAACCCAGTGCGTTCGCTGAACCTTTGTATGAAAATCCTCCTAATTCTTACATATCGTAGTGTCGACTGTCGCCGCGGTGATAGTCACCCGGGACCGCCTCGCGGACCGCCCTTCGGGCGCTGACGCCATTGCTGACGTGCTCGAGGAGCTGAAACTGGTCGATAAACAGGACATTGTTGTCATTCCGCCTACACCCAAGGTCGGAGACCCCAACGCCCCCATCCTGCCCCACACGAACATCCTCATCTGCAACTCATCGGACCTCGTGGACAAGATCACGGCCGACCCTTCGAAGGCTGTCGTCCACACCACGCGGAAGGACCGCTCCGATGGTTTCACCTTCTACCTAATCCCCGCCTTCCCAGAGCAAACATGGTACATCGGAACTTTTGTTGGCCTGTCTGACCGAGTCACCCGCCTCGAATTTATGTCTGCGCTCTTCAATAAACTGGTCGGAGACCGCGCAATCATCCAGATGATCCAGGACAACCATGACCGTGTCCTCGAGGCAAGCAACATCCCCTTCGTAGTACGGGTTCTCTTTGAGTATGCGGACACAAAAGTGTGCCAGGTGCGCGACAGATGCTCTTCGCTATACTTATTGTCTAATAGCTCTTTTGGATAGGTATGGATGCCCGGACGCCAGGGCCGTGCCCCCGAGCGCCAGAATGCAGTCCGTCTCTACATGCCGGCTCCTTCTCTCAATGGCGCTGCGATCAAGGAATTCAAGGACTAAAAAAAAGCTTCGGCAATCACCGTCATCATTCAATGATGGCAAACAGTAGCGCGTCTGTCCCAACTTGGTCCCAACCATCATGATGTTGTTTTCGTTCTCGTTCTCCCTCCTGCACTCCCAATTGGAATAGCTAGGAGCTTATACAACTCATGCATCAGTCGCTTCCCCCTTTTTTTCTCGGTTGATTACTTATCTCCCGGCCCAAGCTGCCAAGCACCGTTTACCTGTAGGCTGCCACGCGCCGCCGTCGAAATGCTCACCAAACTGGTTTTGCCAAGCACTATGGACCACTTCTTCTGAAGTGTTGTCGCTTTATATCCACCGCTGTACCCATTCTGGGAAAGATACACGGCACCCAAGTGCTTGTTCGAAATCGACCCTCCTTGGTGGCATGTCTATATTCCCTACAAGACATGCCTTCGCTTCGCTCCGGCAGATGTACAGGCGTGGACAGGTGTTGTACTAAGGTATGCACAGCCGCCAAGAGCCAGCTTCCAGCCAGTAAAACGGGTCAAGACGTTTGACGGAATATTTCTAAGCAAGAAGGTACACGAAGTTCTAATCGGGAAAGCCTGCGCGTGGGGCTAGTTCAACGGCGTCGAATTGAATCTAATGATGTGAAGTATTGCCGACTATTTACAGCTGTCAGGAGGCGTAACAGAAGAATGAAGATATCTGTAAAGGGCCGCCTCCGATACGATGAATGATTTCTAGTTCTTGCGCACTGAAAATCCAAAAGCACAGACTATGAGACAGCAAGCCTATTAAAGGTATGTGTACCAAATCTCCCTCCCGTTCAGAAACTTCATTCGTTCCAGACATCTGGACGGCTTTCGTAATAGATAATGTTGCGGCCAGTGAGGATGCTGCGAAACACGTGTCAAATAAAATGTGCGAGCCAACATGACAACCAAATGCCTCGCAGGGAATCGAACACCATAAGCAGGAATATAGGTGGTGGTTCAAATAGATCTAGGGATGCTAGAGTATAGCAGATCGGCGAACAAAGTATCAGATAAGGTACAAAATCCACCCACTCGATGAGATCACCGTGCCCGGATGAATATCGTGGATTTCTGAGTTGCCAAAGCACTGCGTCCACGGCCGTGACTTGGTCAAATTTCCGAGATAAGAGTTGTCTGCCGAGGTCTCACCAATGTAAATGCCAGAACCGAGAGAGCAGAGGCTGGTTGAGGATGTGTACCGATTAAAAAGCGATTAATGTTCGTCTGTTTTCTATGCTCCGGAGAGGACAATTAGATGAGTGAACTGCTCAGCTTCCAAGAGCACTTACCTGGATCAGTTAGACTTGTGTAGTCTGAAACTAAAGATAAGCATCAAAGAAATCAAGACCAAATGAACGCTTCTGACGCGTGAACAATTGTCGCACATGACAGAATATTTCAGTGACTCACCTGAGTAATGTTGCCGCGACTCCAGACTTGAGCCGACGAAGTCGACTTGGAGTCGCCGATTTAAACCGAGTCGAGTCGAGTCGTTTTATCGACTCAAGTCGACTTGAGTCGACTTTGAGTCGGTCACAGCCGAGTTGTACAGTTCGTCGAAAAAACGCGTTTGGGGACAAATTGGGGACATGGTCGAATTTTGTGACAGGAGTGACAGAGTCACGCTTCGTGACATTACGTGACATCGCCGTGACAGCCGATTTTTTTTTTCCCCCCCTTTTGCGTTTTTTCAACCTCCAGAGTACTTAGAACAGGTTTCTGGAAATTCATTCAAGAAAAGTCGACTCAAGTCGACTTACTCGACTCGACTTGATTTGAAATCGACTTAGGCCGACTCGACTTCGAGCGACTCGACTTTCCGAGTCGTGGCAACATTACACCTGAGTTCTCGTCATTATCTGTAGCGATTGGAAAGATTCAACGGTAATTCAAGTGATGTCAGAGAACAGACTTCAGCCGTAGAAACCTACGACCTTAGCTGCCAATGTCACAGACAGGTGGTTCAGTCTTTCAAAGACTACAGCATTAAGAATTTTTGGTTTAATAGCTGTTCAACAGCTCTATTGTTTAACAAAATCAAGGTTTAACAGTAACGGGCGTCCCAAATATTCTACTGCAGTAAGAAATGTAGCCTCAGGGACCGTCCACTGCAGACTGTTAAACTGAACACTCGCTGAATGTAGTTTTATGTTGAAACAGGAGTTGATTAAGCAAACTTCATATAGATTCTTGGGGCTACGGCTGCGAAGAGAAGAAGCGACATGGTCGAAGCTCGCATTATGATGGGCAGTAGTAGAAATGTAGGAACCCGAGTTCAGACCTGCTGCAACGCCCTGGTCACACTGCAGCTATTACTCCGAAAAGCTTGCGCAGAGAACCTCCCGCTGCGAGGATGATTGAGCAATGAAGGAATGGGAGATTTGCACCCGTGCTGGGCCGGTTATAAGGGACTATTTTCAAGCCCAACAACTCGCATCTTCTCTTGGCAGTTGGGTGATACTTACTAGGCGGACCCGGGTTCATCATGCTTCCCTGGTCGGTCTCGAGCAGGCGGGGTACAGCCATTGTGGGTCTGAAAGGTTCCTCCAAAGATTTCGAAGGGAGTTTGCGAAAGTTAGACTACATAGTACAATCGTAGTTCATGCATGAGTCAAATATTTCCTGTACCTCGTTGAGATCACTCACTACCTAGACTGTCAGTAAAATTACGTTCATAAAACCGGCTCAATTGAGGTCCAGCCACGAGGAGTCAAGAGTACAGACCATCGGGATGGTAGCAACCGCAGAGACATTCAGAATGTATTCTGTCGTTCATGCTCCCCGGAGAGATGCCAAGGCCAATGAGTTCCCGCAACGCTCATGATTCGAGTTTCAGGAAGAATCAGAAATAAATCGGAGGGTGCTATATGGTACCTCCGACGAGTGCGAGTGCTGGAGTTAGCCACGATCCGCTCTTCCTCCATTGCTTCTTTTTATGTGATTACAGAAAATGCAGGAAGGAAGGAAGACGTATATTTCGTTCTATCCCGAAGTCCTGGCTCTAAATAGTTGGTTATTGTTTCATTTATTCCCGATTTCTGGCTATTCACGTTACTGTAGAATTCCACAACGGGCAACCGGCATTCAAACCGCCGATTAAGGGCCGGTTAGTTAATCCGGCCGTGAGAGCAGAGAAAAAAAAATTGGAGCCCCAATTTTTTCATGAGCCTTAAGCACGGGCGGCCAATGACGAGTGGGCCCGCGCGCTCGAGACGCATGCGAAATTATCAAATTGGTGGTATTTGTCTTGGCGCGGCTCTGACATGAGATCCTGGTACATCGTGCCTTTCCTCTCTGCACAACGATGTGATTTAGTGAAATCCCACCTATACCTGTCACTGGCAGATCTTCTTTGGCAGATGCCAACACAGCTTCTGTGCGGGTTTTAAAAGACCCCCAAGGTTTCTGCAGTTGCCACCATGATCATCTCTTTTGCTGGCGGTATCGCACTCATTTTCAACGTCTTGATGTCCTTCTCCACCGGACTGGCGTCCGCGGTCCCCACCAATATAACTATTGACGATACAAACAGCACATTTTGGACCTATATAGGCCCGTACAATGATGTGACGCCCAGCACACCGGTCCCTGGCTCTCTTGTCCAGCCTAACCCCGAATTGGCGTATAATAGGACATGGCACGATGGCGGCACCCGTAGTGGCACGTTTATATTCCAAGGTTTGCCGCAATATTCTTACTCTCTTTCAGTGCGTGCGTTTCTTACACCTTGTGGTAGGCTCCGCGGTCTACGTATACGGTATCGATCTCCCCTACGAACTGGCAGGCAATATATCATTCAGCATGAATGACCCTACCCTTTCAGTTTCGAGTTTCCACTATGGTGGAACCGGATATGAGTACAATTCACTGTTTTTCTCGGCCACCGAGCTGGACGATCGTGTCCAGCACACAGTCGCATGGTTGATAAGAGGGAGTTCAAACGGAGGAGGAGGGTCCGCAGTGTTCGATTATGCTATAGTCACTGTGGATCAGGCGGACACAAGCTCAGCCGCTAGCAGCACGAGTAGTACGGAGATAAAGTCATCCGCATCGTGGGTTTCAGTTCAGCAACATAACCTGTTTTTGACCGATGGTAACTGTAGGAGTTCCAGGTTCAGAATACATTTCATGTCAATCTGATTTCAGCTCATCTGGTTACAGCCTCGCGCCATCCGTAAGTCCACCTTAGTACGGAGATCAAGTCATCCGCATCGTGCGTTTCAGTTCAGCAACATAACTTGTTTTTGACCGATGGTAACTACAGGAGTTCCAGGTTCAGCATACATTTCATGTCAATCTGATTTCAGCTGATCTGGTTACAGCCTCGCACCATCCGTAAGTCCGATCGTTAGTACGGAGATAAAGTCATCCGCATCGTGCGTTTCAGTTCAGCAACATAACTTGTTTTTGACCGATGGTAACTGCAGGAGTTCCAGGTTCAGAATACATTTCATGTCAATCTGATTTCAGCTGATCTAGTTACAGCCCCGCACCATCCACAAGTCTGATCGTTAAAAGCCCACACAAGTCCGAAACAGGCGCCATCGTCGGTGCCGTGGTTGGCGGGATCGGGGCGTTGACCTTTTTTGGAATTGCCTTAATGTTCGTGCGTCGCTCGCGATCCACAGTTCGACTCGACCCGGAACCCTACCACAACACACCGGAGTTGTCGATGAGTGGGACAGATGCGAATGCGATGGGCCAGTCGGCTCGGCCATACCTGTCACCTCATGGTCAGAGTGGACCAACCCACCCTTTCCTCCCCGGCAAAGGACGACTCAAAACGTCGGAGGTCTCGAGGGAAACAATGTATGACGCGCCGGCCTTAGCAGTGTCTTTGACTTCCCCAGTTCCTACAGGTGCGTGGCTTGGAAAATCTCCTAGACATTTTTGGCTGAAACTACATAGCGCTGATGGGTTTGCCGCACGATCCCAACCAGCTGCAGGCAGTGGAGGAGCGGCTGCGAAATCTTGAAGAACTTATCAGTGTCTCTAGCCCCCCTGCGTACATTTAGGTTTATCTGGGAATCAGGAATCCTAGCTGGAAGATTCCGCTTGCGGAGTCTGCGATTATTGAATAAAGCGGAATTTGGCGCATTGAAAGTAATGCACCATATATCCAACTCAGAATCTCTGGCAGTGTGCTGAAACCCCTGTTCTACTGCTGCTCGTGGCATCTGATTCGTGTCCGTATTCTTGGACAGGGAATTCTCAGTGCCATCCGCATCCAAGTTAGATTATGGGCTGTATGAACGCACGTACTTAACCAGGACCGCGTTTCATGCCCGTGACTAACGACCCCGCATTTTGTCTTAACAAGCCCCTGTGTGTTCCCATTTTCCCTGAATGGTGACCATCCTCTGTAGCAATCCAACCCACACTCGATGTACCTACCCGTCGGGTTTATGGGCCCGCAGGCATTCACAATTTTACATCAGTATGAAACCCGCAATAGTATTTCTGATGCTCCCTAAAATCTAGATCCCCTTACAACATTACTGAGAGCGACTGTGCATTTCATACAGTACTGTGTAGTCCTACCAAGGACTGCATAGCAGACTACTGAGTGCTACCCAGCCAATATACAATCCTACTGAGTGCTACCAAGGCAGCATGCCAAATCTACCAATGCTACCAAGCCACCTACCAAATCTACTTGTGCTACTGGCGCTACCAGAAACTACCAAGAAAACAGTGCACTAGATAGCACTAGGTGTATGCAACTAAATAATTTACGGTTTCCGGATGTTCGTCAACACTGGGTCCCAAGAAAGGGCACGGAATGACTACAAGTGGCAATTTTGCTTTTGCTGGGGACGACATCGACTTTCCTTCTCGGCTTCTGGAGCTGTTTGGAGTGTGCGGGAGGTTCGAATTCTTTGCGGGTTTTCCTCGATAATAGGTTCATTCAACTTGAGCTGGGCATTCGCGGATTTCTTCCGTCTTGTCTGCTCAATGTCTTTGATTTTAATTTCCTTGGGGAGTGAATCTCGCGCGCGGTGGGCGTCGCCCGTTCGCGTTCGGAGTCGCATTGTTCGGGTCGGCTGAGTCCAAGGCTGAAATATCCACTTCGCGCTTGGCGAATGTCTACCCACTTGGGATGTCTGTCTGTGTAACCAGTCGCAGCCGATGGCACCCGCTGAGCGTTGTCGACTCGATAATATTTTCTTATGAAGCGCCATTTTCTCTTTCTTCCTGCCTGGCTTTCCCTTCTTGCGAGCGCGCACTAATCCTTCCTTCTGCATCCTCTTTCCCAGGTCCAGCCTTGCCTACACCCCTGCCTAGCCTTCGCGATGGATATGCCATCACCCACCGTGTCCCCCACGCCATACTTCGTGCATGCCTAAGTTCCCAAAGCAAAAACGCCACCCAAGCTGCAGAAAGATGGGTCTCCCGGCAGGATAGTCAAAAACTCCCTGATGGCACTCCTTGCGCCTCAGGTGCGGGAAAGGTGCCCCAAAGGTGCCCCAAAGGAGCGTCCGTTTCGGCTATCCCGAGCTGAATTTCCCTGCCTTGTTGGGTGAGGCCAACGCGGGGTGCGTGGCGTGACTCGTGCTTGATTGTTTTATTCCTAATTCCCCCGGAAGTGTCCCATCACCACAATTTTTTCAGAAAAAATGTGTCTCTTCATACCCAGTCCAAAGTGGATACATTAGCTCACACCAATGTTGACTCATTTCCTCTCAGAGATCTCACTATGCAATAAATTGCAGTAATACATGTGGGGTTTGCAAAAAGCTGATCGGCATTGGTGATCCGTGGTAATTCTTGCCTATTCAATGTCTTCCCATGGTTTTCGGAGCTCAAACTCCGGCTCCCGGTTATACGGCGCGTGTGGAAATGAGCGTCTAGGATGTAGACTCGTAACCAGTCTGCCTACAATCAGCAAAAACCGTGGCGAGCACTTTGCCGTAGGCAGACTGGTACAACTCGGGGATCGGCAAAGAGCTGAGCCCGGAGTTTGAAATTTAGTAATTTCCCACGCTATCTTTGAGAACGATCATTGATTCCTGGTTCAATTTTGAACCAATTCTTTCGGTTCAAGTTGTGTATACAAACGATAAATGCATCCCTTTAAGTCTTTCTACTCAAAATTACATTTTGGGACACAGTAATCCCACAAACTTCGAGGTAGTTTTAGAAGGGAGGGAGCGTGGAAACTCGCTTAGCGGTTGCCGAAGCGATGGCGTCATCGATTTTACGCGATTTTAAGCGAGTTTAGTGTGGGAAACCACTAAAATTCAAACTCCGGGCTCAGCCCTTTGCCGAGCCCCGAGATGTACCAGTCCAGTAATACACGCGGAGCGGTCATTCGGCCGATCGGCACTGTTCGGCACTGGCTGATGGCGGAAACCGGTGCTGCGAGCCAACGAGTTCCAGTGGAAATCAGTGGTCCTCGACGAGCACGCATTTGCTACTGGCTTCCACTGGAAACCAATGGCCCACAGTCAGTGGGATTTCCACTGTATCACACTGGTTCCCAGTGAATTATGATGTTACATGTGTATGGTTGTGTCCAATTTCCTTCGCCGGCTGGTTCACACCTTCGGTTGTACAGGACACAAATTAATCTGGGCATGCACTCAATTCAACAGCCATGACCTGAACCAAACTGGGCAGCAGGAGTTTTGAATTTTCCTGAAGAGTTCAAGACCACCTATTGTAATAGATTCATGTCAAAGGCATTGGTAATATGCAGTGTCCAAAATCCTGAACTTGAAATCCAAACACTTGATTGAAATATACATTTTGACCTCCATTAAACTCCGGAGACTACCATCGGTTTCCAACGGACTACACTGGGAAAGTTACATCTAATAGTCCAATAGAAACCACCAGTGGCCATCGTCCGCTGAAAGCCAGTGGAGATCAATGACTCTGAAGTAATGTCCACTGGCAAGCCATGTCAAACAATGTCCACCAGCGGCCGCCGGAGTACACCGGCGGCCAACGGCGGCCGCCAGTGATTCTTCCAGTGGCGCGTGTATTACTCTACCAGTCTGTCTACGACAACCGTGCCACGCCACAGTAGGTTGGTTTCCCGTAGGCAGACTGGTTATGAGTCTAGTCTAGGATGCAAGAGTTGAATAAAGCCGCGTGCGGATGGGTTCGAATGAGCGTACGTGTCTGGGTCTCATTGTGTGGTCAGGAAACTCGCTTTGTAAGTTCTCCAGAGCCTTCTTCATACTAGCCACCGCCAAGCGACCCGCACGCTGGCTCGAGGTAAGGCGCGCTTCCAGAGGCTCGATGGTGTAGAATGGGGTTTTACGCTCGTCCAATGTACCTTGGAGGACCTCGATCTGCTGGCGTTGTTGCTCATTCGACGCCCAGAGTCCGAGAATGCATCAGAGATTTGACATTTTGATTGCGCCTTTTCTCGGCTTTTTGGCTTCGCAACGCTAGCCGACAAGCTCACAAGCCAAAAGGTCAAAGAAATGCCATATCTAAAATCATGAACCGACCTTGGTAAAGAGAGCTGATCATTGTAGTGGTCAATCCCTTCCCCACCACATTCAAATGTAACACAATATTGTTGGTACAAGGCAGAAAAAAAAAAAATTTGTAGTCAAATTTTGAAGCTTGTGATATCCGGACATAGGCTTGCATACTTGTGATCTTGCGATCTTTTTCGTCCTTTATCGGCCTTTATCGGGCTTGTACAAGGTCACAAGTTATTTGTCAAAAGTCTGATGTGAGCCGGGCCTGCAAACTCTCAGATAGGCGCCAGTATCGCCCATGGCGTGAGCGGCTTGCTCAAAAGCCTGCACTGTAGCCGTGATAGGATTCTAGTTAAGCATAAGAGTGCTAGAACACGACGCGCGCTTGACGCGCGCGCGTTGCTGGTGATGAAGGAAGACGAAAAGCTTCGGCAATCACCATCATCATCGGTGATGCACTGGTAACGCGTGATAGTGATAGTGATAGAATTATACACAGCATGGTCCAGCCTCTGAACACTGTGTTCCCAAGGGTATGCCAACGCGCACAAGCCTCTCGCGTCTTCGCCTTGGACCCCAACTACCCTCCTTGACGAGCTATTCGTTATCAGAACGTCTATCAAAAGTAGAATCCGAAGTGGTAAGTAAAAGAAACCGATTATTATGCTACGGTAGCGTCAAACTGAGTAGGGTAAGAGCGGATAAAAGGGGAGGCCTCTCCAATAGAGTGAGTGACGTTGTATGCAAATTTCTTGACCAGGAGGACACAGTCAATCAAATTCCAACCCACCCTAATGGGCTACACAGTGACTCGATTGCAACAGCAGAGAGATCAAATTCCGAGACTTGGGCGTTGGAATTTGGGGCTGCTGAAAGAGTCTGTCTCAGCTTGGTCCTAACCATCATGACATTTTTTCGTTCCCTTGCACTCCCAATTCGTTCGAGATTCTGATTGCTTGGAGCTTGCACAAGGCATCCCTTGTTTTTCTCCGTTGACTACTCATCTCCCGGCCCAAGCGCCGCCGACGGCCGGCGATATGCTCACCAAACTGGGTTTGCCAAGCACTGCGGACCACTTCTTCTGACATGGCGTCGCTTTATATCCACCGCGGTACGCATTCGAGCAAAGATACACGGCACCCAAGTGCTTCTTCGAAATCGACCCTCCTTGGTGGCATGTCTATATAGTCGGTGGTGCGTTGCTTCCTTCAAGGCCGTCCCGGTCAAACGGACCAAAATGACCATCGCGAGGTGCATATGGCATTTCAGAATTCCTTTTTCGATGCTGACTTTTCACCACTTGGATGTCGGCCGACAACGTACATCCGAAAATTTACCGCCATCTATGCGCCAGCGGCTACATGGTGATGTCAATGCACATTTTTCATGCGGTTCTTTTCCTCCGCTTCTCCCTCTCGTGCGATCCTCTCCCTCACGTTCGTCCTGTGCTACTGGCGCCATCAACAACGTAGCTTTTTCGTTGATTGTTTGGTGTGTGCGTGATGGAGTATGCAACAGATTCAGGGTGCTCCCCACGCCTATCACTTTGAGCGGAGGGTCTCGTTTACGTCCGCCACGTGTCGTGTCGTTGCCGTTTTCCGTCTTTCGCTGTGATGGGGATCCTGGATGAGCCCCTCGTAGTCGTTAGTCGAGGATCTCCACATTTTTTTCTTGACCCAGCTCATGTAAATCGTCTCCTGCTCTCTGTCTCCTTCCCCTCTCTGTCTCCTTCCCCTCTCTTTCGTGCTCTCTCAATACTGTGCTGCCCCCGTGGTTACGAAGCGCCTACAATCATTGGGATGATATTGCTTTGGCCGAGACTCTGGCCTGGATGCCCGGTCAGTGCTAATCTGACTGGCAGCGTCCACCAATGGCCGCTAGGAACCATCGGTGGCCCACGGCGGCCGCCAGCGAACTTCTCAGTTCCGGGCATAGCCGCCGCGGTGCCGGACCCACATTGGACCCACAGGTGACAGGACAGAATTGACCCCCGCCTTCACTCCTGGAACCTTCACCCAAACGAATTCCACTCACAGCATGAGGGCGGCACTCTTCCTCTGCCTTGCGGCTCTCCTGACGTCCCCCGTCCACGGTGTGCTCACAAACCACACCATCGATGACGCCGGGCCTTTCGTACAATACAACCCAAGCAGGGAAGGAATTTGCGTCGGCTGTGTCGATCCCGGGGCCAACTACGACGTTACCCAGCTTTTCAACGGGACGGTCACACGGGTGGCGGGGTTGAACGTCTCCATCGTCATGAACTTCACGGGTACGTACTCGCGGGGTGCATATTGGGAAAGTGTACTGGAAAATAAATCTGATGCCTGCTCATTCGCAACAGGTGTTTCACTCTATGTCTCCTTCGTCGGACCCGCGCGGACAGAGGGCTACCACGAGACGTGCAATTTTGTGCTCGATGGGTCCTCCGAGCTATACGTCTCTGCTTACGGGGGTCAGGTAATCTACAACTCCCTTGTGTATCAACGCACCGGGCTTGAGCCTGATAGCGAGCACATATTGGCTATCCAGACGAACACACTCGACGGGGGGGAGATCGACTTCGATTATATGGTATTCACGCAAGTAATTTCCCTCCACCAGTGGTGCATCCGAGTCTCTGATCTCCCTCGTCCCGTCTGCAGTTCGGATGATCCAGAAACAACGGCCAGCTCTGTCCCATCACCAACATCGTCGACGGCCTCAATAGGCATTTCCCCGACCGCGACAAGCAGCTCAGCTGCGACAGTCTTCATCCCTCGCAGAAAATCACGGGTGGGAGCCATCGTGGGTGGGGTCATAGGGAGTGTCGTCGCCCTACTTGCGCTGGCTGCGCTCCTCTTCTTCTACCTGCCCACTCGGGAGAAATCCCACGACCCCCCCGGAGAAAAAGCGCTCCCTGCCTCCACTCCCGCCCAAGAATCGTAGGCCGAAGACCTATTCGCCGCCACCGCGGTCGAGGCGGATCCGCGCGTCCTCGCAGTGCACTTGCAGAGGCTCACGGCGGAGGTGGAGCGCCTTGCGGCGGACCGCCCCGACGCGCGGAGCAGCGTCGCGTCGGACACCACCGCCACGTCCAGGACCGTGGACGGGCCCACACGCTCGATCTCGACGCTGAAGCGCGACCAGATGTGTGCCATCCGGGACCACCAGTACGGGTACTCTGGTTCGAGTGTGCGGGACTCGCTGGTGCATGCTGAGAGCGGATTGCAGCTCACAGCGGAATCGGTGGATGAGGTACCGCCCACGTATGAGGCCCGCGGAGTGGATGAAGGAGATTATCTGCGTTGGCTAACCTGAAGAGTTTGGAACGGCGGCGGCATTGGACCACGGGACGTGCTTGAACGAGCGGGTTCCCACTTTGATTTCGAAAGTATAAAGATTATGCGTAGGGAGTTGTACAACTATATCCAAATTGTTTTACATTGAATTTTTCTTAGCACATTATCGTACTAGCACTATATTGGAGAACCCGATTGAAAAGGATATATATGCTATTTGATGAGGTTCAGTAATTTGGACCTTTGGTGAACCTGAATCCCGAATCGAACTTTTCCAACAATACTTAGGAGATCGCTGGAAGATTATGTAAGACAACGTCCGGAGTCCATCGTAGTTCAATTAGTATCTCAGATTTTGCGTCGGCGGTATCTGGTCAGGGTTAGATGGGTGTAGGCACAGACATTAAGGAAGCGGTAAGTCCCGCCATCATCAAGCCATCGTGATCCCGAGGTGGCGATGCCTGTCAAACGTCGTTTCTGCTTCGACCAACCCACGACGATTGTTCATCGATTGCCAGGAGCCCGCCCCGATTCTGCAATAGCGAGCCCACCCGTCGCTTCGCCCTGTGCTGGTAGTTGGTAGGGTAGTAAAGACAAGACTTGGTCCAATCGGGTCATCCGACATCGACGAACTATCCTTCTCTTCTTCCCGTATCGACCCTTGCTACAACGCCGGAACCCCAGGCGCAAGGATGGAATCGTCGCCGTTACTCTCAGTACCCACTGAGCTCCTTCTGGCTGTGATCGAGGCCATCGATGACGCGGCATCGCTGCGCAGCTTCGCCCTAACCTGTAAGCTCGCCCGCCTGCTCGCCGAGCCAGTCCTCTACCGCGCCATCCTGGTCACCACCGGCTCGCAAGCGTCGTGCCTCACCAAAGCCCTGCAGCAACAGCAACTGCATACACGTGCAGAGCTCGTGCAAACGCTGGACTTGCGGGCAGCGTACAGCAGGGACGCGGACGTCGAGGTGCTGACGCCGCTGGTCGGGACGATGACGCAGCTGCGTGCGCTGTCGATGGAGAGTCCATTCGCGATCTGGACCGGCGCGAACGCCCGGTGGGAGCCGCTGATGCAGGGCTTCCGCGCACTGTTCCTCGATGCCCAGTGCGGCGCTGGCCTGCAGAAACTCGAGACCTGTGAGTCTTTTATTTGATCTGTTCTGGTCGCAGGCGCTGACAGAGCCGGAGTGACCATCTACTGGTCGGGCGACGCCAGCCGCTTCTGGCTGCTTAGAGAGTTCAAGCCAATCCTCACGCTGCCGGCGTTGCAGAGCCTCATCGTATCATGCGCCGTCCTGGACGACGACCTCATTGACGGTCTGGCTGCCTTCGCTGAGACCACGCCCTTGACCCATCTCGAGCTGATTGAGTGCTTGGTATCACAAAAGGCGCTGACTGCTGTGCTGGCACTCCCTCGTGCGTTGCGGTCCTGCCACCTGGGCTTCATGCGCCACTACACGTCCGACTCCAACTATCACTCAGCCTCGCCCGAGCAGCAACTCAAGGCCTTGCGCCAGCAGTGCCACTCGCTCCAGCAACTCACCTGGTTCCACAAGGACTTCGCTTATGACACAGACATCTGTCGAGTGTCCACCGTCCCCGGGAACGGCCTGTATGATTTCACTGAGCTACACAACCTCACCCTCGACGGCGCCTCCGCGCTCCTCCTCTCGACCCTCCTCTCCGAGTGCGCGCCGCCCAACCTGGACCGACTGCGCATTATCCGCCACGACGAAGGCACCATCTTGGACCACCTCACCGACAACATCGCCTCCACGCGCATCCCAGGCATCCCACCGCCTTTTGCGCTGCACACCCATCTCCCCACGCTCCGCCACCTCGATATCGTCTTCTTGACCCCGGTCTACAATACCGAGCCCCTCTGGGCCAAGCCCGATCGGCGCGACTGCGTCAAGCGCCTCGGAGAAGACTACCACGCCCATGGCATCTGTCTGGCCATCTTTGTCGCCCACCGGGGCGCCGTGATCCCGCCCTACCGAGTAACAACGATTTTAGTGGGAGTGGGACTCGTCCAGTCCCACTCCAGCACTTAGAAAGTGCGACTCACTCCCATTAATGGGACTCAACCCCGCTACAGAGTGCGACTGATGGCGAATGCATCAGTAGTGCGACTGATGCAATGATGCGCAATCAATCCCCGCTCATCCCCGCTCATCACCGATGATCTTGATACTGATCTGTATCTCGGCCCCAATTCAACATCAGCAACACTGGCCATGCGCTCGCGATCGCTGTACCGGATTCCGTTGTGGCGCAATTTTACGCAACGGCAACATGTTGGATTTTTGGGGGAATTTGTCGGATTGTGATTAGTGTGTAGTGATATTCATCAGCCCCCGGCCCTTGTAGGCTGTTAAATGAAGGATATTGAACCATGGCAAATGATTCTACACATAAAAACGAAGCCTTTGGCTTCCTAATACTTTGTGCCATTGTGCCCTTGAATTTAGTATTCCGCGACCTTTGTTGGCTGGTGTGTGGTTGATGACGGTTGAAAGTTCGTTCCAATTTACTAATGGGCTGTTAAATGAGTAACATCTGAGGACAGAGATCTGTTCTATGCATGCACAAGGAGCCCCTTGGGTTCCTAATACTTCGTGCCATCGTAGCATTGAGTTTAGTATTCCGTGACCTTTGTTGGCTGCTGTGTGGTTGATGGTGGTGGAAAGTTTGTTCCAAATTTTTGGTAGGCTGCTAAATGAGTGAAATCTGAATATGGAAATCCGTTCTATACATAAAAAGGAAGCCCTTGGCTTCCTAATACTTTGTGCCATTGTAGTCTTGAATTTTCTTGGGATGCCTTGGCAGGTAGGCTTACCTGAAAACTATCTTGTCTTCGCGTCGTCTAAATACTGATACAGGCGCGCGGCCCGGTAATCTACGCGACGTCTGGGGGCTGCTGGAACTTCTTTGGCAGCCCCCTGATTTTCCGGTGGCTGCCAACAAAAGGGGGGCTGCTAAATAGAATTATTCCGTCAATTTGGATGCCAGTTGGCATCCGTAGCCGAAACGTCGGCACTACGTGCGCCGATCTTGTTCCCATCAAAGCCGTCGGGTAGCGAGTCGCACTCGGCTACCCAGTCGCACTTCTGATGGACAAAAGTGCGACTCAAACGCCATCAGTGCGACTCAACGAGTCTCACTCACACTAATCTTGTATATACTCCGCCCTACCTGTTCGGAGAAGAGGCGCCGTGCGAGGAGCCTGCTTACCGTGCCGAGAACGCCTGGTTCTCGCCTGAAATGACAGAGGTGGAACACTCTGCTGAGTAGCCAGGGATAAGGTAGCGGACAGACACTTACGGTTGCCCCACGTGATCCGTCGTTACATTACCATATTGGGAACGGATCGACCGAAAAGGTCGGAAAACACGAATAAGTAATCCACAAGAGATGGAGTAAATAATTTGACACAACAGTTTTGTGGGAATCGGTCCCATATTGCCATCTGAGGTTAAAGATCCGCAAAATCTTCAAAATTGAGCGGCTAGTTCCCAAAATGCTGGTTTGTAGCAATGTTGATCATATATTTGGAACTAGTCCTTCAATTCTGCCCTAAAATTCTCAAGGAAAATTGTGAATACCCTCAACACATATTTACACAAAACTGTTGTGGCCGATTTCTTATGAACCGCCGAAATGTGGTGTGAAGCCGGGTCGAAACGTATTCCGTCCCAAAAAGGGTATGTGACCGTAACATCACGTGGGGCAACCGTAAGTGTCTGTCCGCTATCTTAGTTGGAACAGTTTGGTTGGGAGGTAGTTACGTATCTGTCGCTGTCGGTTCGTTTCCTACCTGCTTGACTCTCACTCTTTCACTCACCCTCCCCGAAGGAATGCTCCATATATATCGTCTCCCTCCCTCCCTCCTTCCCTCCTCACTTTCATGTCTCTCATCATGCTCCTCCTCATGCCTCATCTCGCTCATCCTCCCCATCGGAATGCTACCTTTGTTTGAATTAAAATTGCGCTGTATTATCTATCATATATCACGGGGCATAACTGTGAATGAACACTGATCGATTAGGGTAATTAGATGCTACTGTACATGGAAGAAAGGTGCTGCATCAATTTTTCTGTGTAAATTTCGGATGTATTCCAAAAGAGCTTGTAACGACTTGGTCTCATCCACCGTCATTTTACGCACCCCAACCCAAATCTCTATTTCTGGCTTGAAGCGATCAACGTCCCCCTCACTAGATGACAATGTGGCCAATAGGGATACTAATCTAGTTGTGTCGATTTCGGCGGAGTCCCGACGGATTGAGAAAATGATGGAAGTCGTCAGGAGTCCTACCACCTCGTCCGCGCCCCCCGCTTCTCTGCTCTCCATTCGAATCCGCGGCATGCTGACGCCCGCCCCTTGGACGCTGACCTGGAATTAGCCCGCGCTCAATGCACCGGAAGGCGGGCGAGGGAGGGTTAGGTTAGGGGGGTGGGCCCTGCGAGTCGCGCGCCACGCCGAGTGCGGACCGCTATCCTTATGTCCCTATGCAACACTGTGGCTTACGCCATTTTGAGACACGGCGGCTCACGCCATTCAGACGGGCTAGCGTACTGTCCGCGCGCACCGTCCTTGCTGCTCACTCGCCAACACCACCCTCTGCGCACCCGGCGTACTTTACGCATATTCATGTGTTTAGAGATTATCCAAGGATCAGTGCACATCCTTCCGTAAAGTAACCATTTGTACTGCAATCAATAGCTGAAGAAACCTCTGGTTCGTGCGGATACTGTATGGCCTTGAAACGATGGAAAGTTGACTTCGGCCAAATGATGAACATGCCGATGTGCCAAAAATACTTTCCTAAGTCGGAGCTTACGTTTGAGGCGGAAAGTTCGCAAGTCGGACAAAGAGAGAAGCGTAATTTTATAAAGAGAGTGATGATCAGATTCCCTGTGCAGAAGCCGTCATCAAAGCAATGTTCAGATGCTACTGATGGTTGAATGTCATCCTCAGTGAGAATCTACCGAGTAACAGTTAGGACATCAGATCGGCCCAGACTCAGCAAAGAGATTTGCACTTGAACATTACCAACTTACGGAATCTTTCAACGCTCATGGATGATGCGTAGATTCGTCCAGCCTGCGACACAGGACAGTCGTGAAAGTAGTACAGTATTTTGATGGTCCTTCACACACTATCACTCCTTTACACACTTTGACATATCTCTCTCAGTTGTATGCCAAATATTCTGGTATTTTGAGAGTACATTTTCTCATACTACATGAATGTTCCTCAAAAAGCACAATTTTTTCAATGGAGTGGCTGGCAATATTTCAGGTGTGTACATCAAAGAATTCCCAATTTGGAAGGAACACATCTTTTGGAGTAACAACGATTTTAGTGGGAGTGGGACTCATCCAGTCCCACTCCATCACTTAGAAAGTGCGACTCAGTCCCATTAATGGGACTCGACCCTGCTACGGAGTGCGACTTATGCCGAACGTATCCGAAGTGCGACTGATGCACTGATGTGTAATCAATCCCCGCTCATCGCCGATGATCTCCGTATCTCGGCATTTTTCATCCCAATTCGGCGACACCACTGCTCACCACACCATCTCGATGGATCCTTTCACATTTCATTAACAGATGAACATGTTGCATCACGCACTACGCCACGCCGGGGTCCCATGTCCATTTTTTTGATCCTTCTCTCCCTCCCACGCACGATGCATAGCTAAGTAGGAACAAGGCAGTCTTTAACTCCTTTCATAGCAGATTTTCTTCTCAGTGCGGCCTGTCTCGTGTTCAGCACTGGTCCCTATTTGTCCCTAGCATTTCTCATTATCTCATTTATACACCTACATCTGCACTGCCTCTCAATTCAGACAACATTAATTCACCATTCTTGAACGAGATGGTAAAATGGCGATGTGTTTACCCCATATATTTAACTCTCCTCCGCCCGTCCTCCACCTGGATCTCCACTCAGCCTTGTCAAACGACCTGTCAGAACTACGGCTGTAAGCTGTTGAATTTAACACCTTTTCGCGCATTCCAGCTATAGCTAGCAGGTCTGGTGGCTTAACAAGCTTTTATACACAGTTCAAATTTTCTTTTAAGGTCGTCACTTTTCTCACTTCGCAGAACAACACATTTTTGGAACTGCGGCCACGTGCTATTACTCACACCATAAAATTGAGCCATTTGCCTCCATCCTCCCAGCTTTCAGCCTGTTCAATCTCCAGCTCTGAGCCTCACCTGACGTCTGTCTGGTCTGGGATGTCCTCAACATTTCAAACATCAAGAGGAATCAATGTAGTTCAAGGCTGCAAGTATTCTGGCTACCACCTACAACTCTCAACCATCTTCTGGATATACTATGCTGCAGCTTTTTCCGATGCCCGTCTCGTGTCAAGCACAACTGTGCGTAATACTGTTCCTGCCAGATTGATTAGCCCAGTCCCATCTCCATCCGCGATGTTTGCCCAGGGTAAAAACCAGTTGCTTGCGTGCTTAACAGTCCTTTCCTCCTACCTTAACATCGGCAGTGCCTTGATTCTCCAAGCGAAGTCGATTTGGACGCTTTCAAATTGTCTGTAATGTTAAATGAATAAATCCATTACAATCCTTTTTCACTCCATTGCCGGAGCGGAGCACGAGCATATCTTGTTTGGGTTACGGAATTCAACTTCCGGCACAGTGCGCCGATCTCGTTCCCATCAGAGCCGTCGGCTAACCAGTCGCACTCGGGGAAACCGAGTCGCACTTTTGATGGACAAAAGTGCGACTCACACACATTAATGCGACTCAGCGACTCCCACTTCCACTATTCTCGTATATACTCCATCTTTTGTCTGCAAAACTGCTCTTTATTGGGAGCGGATTTCAGTCTACTTCTTTTTCGTACTATTAGATGTGCATGTTAGGCATCGGCTGCTCAAGGTTTTGTGTTGATTGAACTCGTGGTGGGTGAGAAAGAAATGTCGCTTTGTGATGAGTCGTGACAGCCTTTTTCCATCTCCTTCTCATCGACTTTTCTCGGCTATCATTACACCCGGCTGAGTCTTTAAACCCCGGGCGCATCATTTATGGTTGGGCGCGCACTATCCGAGCGTGTGAAGCGCCAGAAATCACGCCGAAAAGAAAATACAAAATTACAAAATGCTATCGACGAGTACAAAATGGAGCAACAGAAGGAGGGAAAGAAGAGAGGATTGAGGCCCATTGCTGAGAAGCATGGAGTCCATTTCAAGACCCTCAGCAACCTAGTGAACGGAGGACAATCAATGAGCGCGTTTAACGCGTCGGAACAGAAACTCACCCATGCCGAGGAGCGCGTTCTCGTCGACTTCATTGGGGAATCTGCTGATGCTGAACTACTGCTGTCACACCAAAACATACGAAACCACGCGAACGCGATCATCGCTGGTCGGGATGTGCCGGGAGAACCGGTGGGAGATGCGTGGGTCCCGCAGTTCCTCGATCGTTACCGAGACGAGCTCCAGACCCATTGGAGCAAGCCTCTAGCAATGGAGCGTGCACGCTCCTTGAATCCCGAGGCTGTCAAGGCTTGGTTTGATCTGGTGGAGAAAGAGTGCATCAGTAAAGGGATCAGGCGGGAGAATATCTACGGGATGGATGAAAGTGGGTTCCCACCTTCTAACCAAGGACGCCAGCGTGTCGTCGGCCGCAGAGGAACTAAAACTCAGCACAAATCTGGTGGTGCTAGCTGCGAGAACGTTACCGTGCTGGTTACCATCTGCACAGATGGTACAACACTACGGCCCACCATTATTTTCAAAGGGAAGAATTTCTTGAAGAAATGGGGTGAAGATAATATAGCTGGCGCATCGTCACCTTAGTGTGGCAGCATGATCTATCAGCTGCCTCTAACTAGCGCAAAGCCGTGATGTATGAAAACCGCTAGCTTAGAGGTGCGTCTGATACATCACCGCAGAGTCCTTTTAGCCAATATTATATTATTCATATCTACAGGCCCTGCCGTGCGCCAGGACCATCACGAGTGTTCTAAATTTGGACGACGTTGATCAAAACCTCCCGACGTCGCAATCAAATGCGATCAGAAGTCGTCGACGTCGCCAGCAACGATGGCCACCAAATATTGTCCGAAAATTATGAGAAAAATTCGGTATATAGCGCACATATATACAACATACGAGGCAAAACAACAAGTGGAATAGATGTCCTGTTACACCATGAATCAACCTTTTTACCACATTGCGCCCTGCAAAATCTCAATAACCTACTGATGACGGAGGCGACGGCGAGGGAGAGGTTGGAGAATACTTACGCGCAGTGTCCCGTAGGCGCGCGCCACATCCGCTTTTCCCCCTGTAATGGTAGCTATGCAACTGCTTGCGCGCAGCACCCGTAACCGTGTTGCCCGCGCTTCACGCATGCACGGAGAGCCCTGCAATGGTGAGCGAGGGGATACCTTGCGTGCACCGCCCCATAACCGCGGGGGAGGCGCTTCGCACACCGGCGCACGGACGGATACGACCTCTGCGATAGTGGGCGAGGCGATCGGCTTGCACGCCGTGGCGCACGCATGAACGCGGCTCCTGCAATGGCGAGCGAGGCAACAGCCTGCGCGCACCGCCCGTAGCCATGGCGCAGGCGCTTCGCATACCGCGCAGGCACAAACAAGACCCAGCAATGGCGAGTGAGGCGGCAGCTTGCTCGTACCTGGACGCGCACTTCACACACCCGCGCAGGCATGGACGAGAACCTGCAGTAGTGAGCGAGGCAACAGCTTGCGCGTACCCGTGCACGCGCAATTCGCACACCGGCGCACGCACGGACACCCCGTAGTAGTGAGTGAGGCGATAGCTTGCACGCACCGGCGCATGCACTGATGCGGCCCCTGCGAGCGAGGCAACAGCTTGCGTGCAGCGCCCCGTAACCGTGCGCACAGGCGCATACACAGACACGACCCCTGCGATGGTAAACCAGCGCACGTAGTACGTTCCGTCCGGCCCAGGGGCATACAGCATGAATTTGACCCTTGTGTGGTGAGCGAGGGCGCGCAGTATATGCCGCCCGGCCATGGGGGATAAAGCCCAAACACCCCGGGGACATTTCATGCAGCGATACCAAGGGAACCGCGCTCTTAATCGGGTTTGGGCCCTTGTGTTGCTGCACGCGCAGCTCAATCGATGCAGGCATACACCCGAACCAATCCTATCAGTGCGGGGTGAATTTTGAATGTCAGTCCCCTCGAGCACCGTGTGTCGCTGCAGCAGCCGGCCGTGCAGAAGGATTCCCCGCAAGCGCACGGACGCTGTGCTACAGCGTAAACCCAAATGTCGGAACCGGGGCCTATGGGCTCTGCCACAGCACACTACGTCCACCCAGATGACGAGCCTCTGCATTGAAAGAAGCTGGGAAAGAAGTACTACTCTTCAATCATCATGATTTGAAACCTCCGGGTTTGATAGCTGCCCACAGACTAAAATGCGGCGAGGACCGGGTTTATGAAATCCTCTCAATAAAGTGCTGGGCGTTTCCCGCAAGTTGGACAAGAACTAGAGGTCGACAAGAGCAAAAGGTACCGGTAGCAGGTTGTTCACTGGCTGAAATGACCTAGGAAAACGGGAAGAGACTCGGAGATGTATATGGACCAAGTCCTGTAGCAAGTGGTATGGTGGAATACCAGAGATAGCGAGTTTGGACGAAGATGGTGGTGGTGGAGAGTAGAAAATGTCACGTTGGTCACGTCGGGTAACGCCTCCGAAAGCGCGGACACGGCTCCGAAGTGGGCGCTTAATGAGCGCTTAACGGGTGTTTAACGCGAATATAATGCAGGAAACCCCCTAGCTATTCTCAACATAACCTTACATCAATACTGAATATACCATAAAGGCGCGTGTGCGAGACCCTGGTCAATTTCCGCCATTCTAAACCCGCGGAAAGAATTTACTTCGTGAACTGATGTCCGTTGCAACCACCCCAACCTTTCAATTTCGCACTTTCCTCCTCCCTGGATACATCTAGGTCGTTTTGAGTGCTGGGAATGAGTATCTGGACATTAGGGAATGTAAAGATGAGGGTAGCAATCAAAGACGGGAAGTGTTGGTGTCGTCCAGAAACGTCGATTGAGAGCCAGGTAAGTAGCATTGCTTAAACAAGAATGGATTCTGGTCTCAATGTCAGTTCGCGATCTATTTCATTATATCTCTTCAACAGTGTAATTTAAAATCACAAAAAAAAATCACATTGGATAGATGAAATACACCGAACTCGTATTCTAAAAGAGTTGAGGCATTCACAAGAGCCGGTTGAGGTATTAAAAATGTTGCGTCAATCAGTTCGCGAGAGAAATCATCTCGCGAACTGATATCAGTTCGCGATATCAGTTCGCGAAATCATCTCGAAACACTCGCGTTCACCTGCGCAGTTGTTCGTTCAGGGACTTAACAGTATATACTTCTTCAAAAACAACTCAGATATCAAAGAGCGGAACAAAAAGGTAACATAATTGGCTGTATCAGTTAAACAACCAAGGACATATTGATAAACTACACCAATCCGTGCACGCAGGCCTGCAGGAGGCAAAATGGGCCTGGCAAGGGGCACAGGTACACAAGGCGGGATGGGGGGCAGGCCAGAGTGCCCTGGGTTGGCTCAACAGCGGCGGGTGGCGGGCGGGTTCGCGCCGCATGAGGGTGCGCCATGCGAGGGCGGGCCAGCGCGCACCAGGTCAACGCAACAACTGCGGCGACAAGCGCATGCGCGGCGCCCGGGGTAAATCCCAAAGAATCGGCTGAGCCCACAAGTGGGCCCAGCGACGGCGTGCACGGGTACGCAGTGCGCAGTGGGGGCAGGGCAGCGGGCGCTGGGTTGGCGCGCAACAGCTACGGGCGGCGTGAGTGTGCGTGGCGCCTGGGGAGCATCCCGAAGAAACGACTCGGGCCAGGGGTGGGTGCGGCGCGGCGCGCGCTGGTACGCAATGCGCGCCGGGGGTGGGGCAGTGTGTACTGGGTCGGCGCAACAGGGGCGGGCGGCACACGCGTGCGCGGCGCATGGGGGGCATACCGAGGAAGGTGCTGGGCCCCTGGGATACGCCTGGCGCAGGGTGCAGCCGAGCAGAATACGCGGTGCGAGCCCGGGCAGCGAGCAGCGGGGGCGGGACAGCAAGCAGACGCACGGCAGTGCTGGGGTGGGTAGCACATGCATACCGCATGGCGTAGGAAGGTGTGTAGGAACGCGGGCAGCGTGCTGGGCTGCTGAGTAATTTTCGGGGGGTCGTGGTGGGTGGGTGCGCAGTAGCGGGCGGGGCGTGCTGCGGGTGGCGCTGAAATTTCGGGGGCAAGAAATATGGGTACGAGAGTTAGCTCCAGTGTATTTTGGGAGGAATTGCATGCCAGGGGATATCAGGAGACCCAAATCTATTCCAGGGAAAGCGAGGGCAATTGCAGGCCGTCAGAGCGCTTTCACGAGCTGTTGTTTGGGCGGATATTCCATCGAAAGTCAAAGAGACAAGTTGTCGACTTTCAGCCCGATCCGCCCCCAGGTGCAGCTTTTGTGTAAATTTCGTCACATCGGCGTGGCCAGCGCAGCATCATTTCCGGGGGAATCAGAGCCATTCAAAGCTCAGGAAGCGACATCGAAGTAGTGAGGACTCGGAAGGACAGCATGGCGAAGGCACAGAATTGCAGTGGGGTGCAGAGGGTAAGGAGAGCCCGTGTGGTGGAGGAGCAAGAGCGATGATGGAGAATGATTGGGAAGTAACAAATGTAAATAATCACCCAATTTGGACGGAGTGATGCACCCATGTGCACGGACCATCAATGGCGGGAGGCGCATGCGCGGGGCGGGGAATGTGGAGCGGGATCATGGCCGAGGATGCTGAGCCGATGTATCAGAGCCTCCGCTGACTTAGAGGCTTTGATACATCATCGTTCTCCGCTGATCAGGGGAGCGCTGATAGATCAAAACACCGTATACACCTGGCATCGTAAGTCCTCTCAATCAGCAATACAGCTCAGGGTACTTACATTGCACCCAGGATCTGCGTTTCCGAAAACGGATGGACAGATGGCGGACTTGCGTATGATTGGATCCAAAAGGACTTTGACCCGCAGACTCGGGACAAAGCCAACGGCGAGACGCGTGTGTTATTTATGGATGGCCACAGCTCCCATTACACCGCTCTGCTGGATTATTGGAAGGCAAATAACATCATAGTTTTGGGGTACCCACCTCACTGCACCCACGTGCTTCAAGGTCTTGATGTGGTTTGCTTTGCGACGATGAAGGAATGCTGGAAGTTCGAAATCAACACCTTCAAGGAGATTCATCAGCGTGCTGTAGACAAGGAGGACTTTTGCGGCGTCTTCGGACGTGCATTCCTCAAGGCGTTCACCCCCGAGCTCGTGAAGGCGGCGTTTGCAGCAACTGGGATCCACCCATTCAATCGCGACGTCATCAATGCGAAGCAGATGAAGCCGAGCGAGGCAACATCAACGCATGCGGCCTTTCCGCTGCCCCAATCGAGCCCCGTTCGCGCCGTTCTGGCCGCGTTCCACAGTCACGAATTTACGCACCGTGATTTGTATCCCGATTCGTCTCCCTGCGCAGGCCCCTCTACGTTCCCCGGTTCCCTTTCCAGCCCAACTCCAGCCCCACACGACGTTCCGATTGATCCAGTACTGCTGTCTCCGACACGAAAGCGACATCTTGATCCCACGTCAGATCCAGATTTGTTCACGCCTTCGAAGCGCATGCGTTTCCTTGGTGTCGGCATGGCTAGCACGGCGTCAGGATCATTTCTTGTCACAAAAGCCAAGGCGACACACCTGGACATTGGGAAGCTGGCAGCGCCAGTGTTTGAGCGGATTCCAGATGTCGTGCGTGAGCCAGACTGGGACGTGCTTCACCGGTTCGTCGCCCTGCCGACGTATACGCGTGATGGCTTGGAGGCACGGTGCGAGAGGTTGGAGAAAGAACTCGCGGATGCTCGCAAGTTGCTTGGTGTCCACCAGGCGATATCCGAGGGCCAAAATGCTCAGCTCATCGTCCAGGACTTGACTATGGGCAAGCTAAAGCAGTCTCTGTTTGAGAAGGAGAAGGGGAAAAAGTCTGACCGCATCATTTGTTCCCGGGAGGCAAAGGTTGGCATCTGACATCGGACGAGGTGATTGCACAGAAGCGGGCAATGGAGAGCGCGAAGGCGAAGGAATTGACGGATAAGGCAACGAAAAAAGCGAAGAGGGAAGAGAAAAAAGCAGAGAAGGAGCGTCTTGAGGCGGAGTGGAAGGCGATGCTGGTGGTGCACGAGGAGAATGTTGACGCATGGGCGGCGCAATGTTTGGAGTTGAAAATAGCGGGGACCAAGGCCAAAGACCTCCCCAAGGAGCCTAAGAGGCCTCTGAAGCCCAAACCGAAGGAGTCCGATGCAGACGACGATGATGGCAGTGACGACAGTGAGGGTGATGTGGCATAGATTAGAAGGGTCACGCTGTGTAAAGGATCGATTTGTGTGACATAAGTGATCTCCGTACAATTCCGACAATAACAAATCAAGGCTTGGCGGTACAGCCTCTAGACTTTAGGAGAACATTTTCAAGAACCTATTCAACAATCCTGGCAACTTTTCAGGTGATCAATACACCAACAAGTGGAGATTTTTAACAAACAAGTTCTACTGTGTAAAGGACCGCCAAAATACTGTAGAATCAAAATAGCAATGTGTTTTTCTCAATATCGATGTGCTGATAATAGCCAGCTGTTCAAGATCAATACAAGTACAACAGTACACCTAGCCATTCGCTTATTCAACGCTTCAAACATTTGCGAATTCGCGCAAGAACTTATCCTGCTACCTGACCACAATATCGACGTGCGCCTTTGACATTGGCTCGTCCCTGTCCAACCATAAGTACTCTTTCGTGTAAAGATTAGGTGTGGGACGTACGAAGCCAGGGCGAGAGCCTGCGCCTACGGACAAGGTTATTAATGGTCCGTCCATTGAAGGGTTTCTCTGCGAGCTCATCGAGCTCCGCCTCTGACATGGCGGCCACTTTGGCGGGATCTTCAAGTAATACCATGTCCGTGGGCGTTGAGCGTCCAGACCCGTCGGCTTTTTAGTCTGCACACCCGCAAGCTCAAAGAACTTGCGCCAGATGACTCGGCGGGAGTGCAGATCGTGCTCCGTGTATTTGATCGCTGAGGAAATTATTAATGTACGGCCCAGTATAAACAATAACGACGTACCGATAGAAAACCGGGACAAGAACGCAGCATCAAAGACCTTGACGCGGTTCGTTTTCAAGAATAGCACGCCCCGGTGGCATTCGAGGACCCGCAACACAACCGATACCAAGGAATTGCGCTCGATCTGTGGATGGTGGGATGACTATCTTAATCACACTGTGCCCAAAGCGATGCTCATACCTCGTGCAGGCTTCGCTGTTCTAGTAAGACCTTCGATAGAATGCGCCGTCAGTCGTAATACGCCGCGTCCCAGGCCGTGGCGATCTGTACATACCCGTTAATGACCTTGCCTCATTCCAATTTCGAGGACGTTACGTCGAGCATTGACTTGAGTTTTACTTCTAGCTCAGAAGGCTTAGTCGACAGCTCCGATGTCCCGACAATGTAGAGCGGCCGCTTTAAATGCTCAGCAACAGCTTCCGCAGTCAAAGTCTATGCTGGGGATCAGGACAACAATTACGTAAAGATCGCAACATGCACACCTTGCCGGTTCCCGGAGGGCTCATGGAGGACGCAGATCTGTAACGGGTGGGTACGAATCATTGACAAAATTGATGAATGTATGGTTAACAAAGTTACTTGGAAAAACTAACTTAGCCTGACAAAGCTAACTTTACTTTACTCGTGGCAGACAAGTAAAGTAAAGTAGGCACAAGTAACTTGTAAGTAACTTAAATAATTTATAAGTAACTTCAAGTAACTTCAAGTTAGAAAAATTACCAGCATGCTAGAGTAATTTAACAATTCTAGGGGTCGTAACAAGTGTTGATTCATGCTCCTACGACCATAACTTGACGAACTTGGCTGCAATTGATGCCATCTGATGGCATAAGTTACTTTTACTGATCGCATTGATCTAACTTGGCGGGCCAAGTTACTTTCAAGTAACTTGAAGTCATTTGGAGTTACGATTAAATTTATCTGCATTGAGCTGAAAAGGATGCTAAAAAGGTACGGATAGGTCAATGGCAACACACTCGCTTTGCGTCCTTACCAGTGATCGCGCCGATCAACACAAGCTTGTTTTTTCCGCATATTTTTGGCAATGTTTAGGGGCCATCCTCGTTGGGTAAATATGGTTAAAACACAGTCTCGGGGACACCCAGATATGTATATACCACCCGCATACTTTATTTCAGCCTTACACCTGCACCAACCACCTTGTCTACTTAATTGTCTAACTTGAACCAAAATTTCGCGCTGTAAATTCAAACCACATCCTCACAGCGTTCCCAGGAGGTGTAAAAATGTTCTTTGGCTATTCACTGTACTGTGTTTTGCTCAGAAATGTCTTGTGCAGCGGAATACTGAGTCCGGCTCGGAAGCGACCCAAACCAACTTCAACGGCACAATCTTTGTAAGCACTGGTGGTACACCGATTTAAGTGTATTAAAGAAATTATGGTTGCAAGTTCAAGCTACGTACCATGTACCTGCGGCAGAGTTCAACCGACATTGAACTTGCCTTCAATATTTCAGCAATCAGGGAACTGTTCATTCGATTTAATGACCGCTTAGCCAACATTATAGGTGCAAGTTATTCGAAGAAAAACAAGAGATTATCGAGGAACTGGCTAGGAATGCAGCAATTGAGCTTAATATATATATACTGTGTTTGTTCTGCATCACTATACTCAGTACCTCTGTGCATTCTGCAGAAATGGACAGCCAATACACTGGATGTGGTAGACAGAATATGAGGGCAGTCTTTTTGTAAGCAGAGACCGCGAAAGGAATGAAATGTTCGTGACACATACATGATTGATTTTTGGCAAACCTACAAGAGAATGCAACATCGGAGTTATCGTAGGAAATACTATGAATCTACTCTCTTTATTAGTTTAGCAATGTATCAATGTATGGGGTAGGAAGGCACAGGGCGGCAAAGCAAAAGACCAGAATATATACATGCGTGAGGTTGAAGCAAACCGAGACTGCAACAAGAAAACTGAACATAGGATGTTCGGGGGCCAGGAGGCTGAAATTTAAAGGGCAGCTCACAAAAGCAGCGGCAAGGAAGGGCATACAATGGTAGTGTTTTATATCTGCCACTGTGATTCGGCCGCAGTGCGAAAGATGGAGCAGCGTTACAGCAAAGTGAGAGAATAACCGCAGATATTGTTTAACTTTGATTGAACAACAATGAAAGCACTCACAGACACTGTGGCAGAGTAAGAATGATAAGTCCTGATGTTTAAAGCGCTCTTGAGGTGTTATGAAGCCTCTGGTGGGATCGTTGCACCGTCTTATCAGAACCGTATAAGTTAGCTGTCAAAAAGTTAGTTTCGCCAAGTGTGGGAAAAGTACCGTAAAGTTAAGTAAAGTTAGCCCCGCCAAGCTAAAGGGGCGATCAAAGTTAAAGTTAGCTCTCACAAGTTACTTTTTTCACTCTCGAGTTCCGGGTGACTTGAACAAGCGACTTAATGAGGACCTGCAAGACGGTTAAATACAACGACGAAATAAACATCTCTGCATTTACCCTGGTCTCCGGATCCAACACGAGATGATCCCACGCATTGTGGTCAAATGAAACTGGCTCAATTTCGGTGACGTAAAATCTAGACCACATGTATGATGGGAGCGGTCGGCTGCCTTCAGACAGTACGGAAAACTCGCTTACCTTTGTGGTGAGATTGAAGCCATGAACGCAACTAGGAAGGAGCCACAGATCTTCCTCGGGAAAATCTGGCACCTCTTGGGCCCTAAATTGTTGTCGGCGTCGGAATGTTAAGCAGAGATTGCATTACTTACAAGGGACGGATATAGCTGTGGGGATCGGCATGTCCAATTCCATCTACTATGACGCGATCCTACCGGATTCTGGGGTTAGAAAAGGTCAGATGATGGGATATTCAGGCAGACATTATGGTCTGTGAAATGACAGAAAAGAATAGTGATAGGCGAGTACAGAGAACGAAGACCATTGTCTGCACTTACAAGATCGATAGTGGATTCCGGACAGGGCGGTGTACAATCGGCCCCGGGCGATTAACTCTGCCTCCATTTCTGGTGTTAGAGGTTGGCACGGAAGGGAGTCCAGGTCTCTAGTTCCCTGGAATGAGGATTTAGGTAGAGCGTCTGTAATTGGTGGGGAGCCAACGAACATGGTAGAAAGAGATGGCGTATGAGACCGGTGTTTCCAAATGGGGTTTCCCATCCCACGAGTAAGCATTCCCCGTCAGATGCACAGTCATATTGACCCTATTATATGGGTTAGGGCGACACAACATATCTTTCAAAACGAACTCATTGTAGATGCGGCGCTCCAAGCGGAAACCGGAGGCCTGGGGGTGACATGTAAACTGAATTTGAAACCGAAAAAAGACAGTATCCAAGTACCATATTGATATTATCCGGGTCCATGCAATACCGCTTCCCCAGTTCGAAATAAAATATCAGGAGCTCGAATTCAATGCAGCCGTCCGCAAGTTGGAGAGCCAGTTTTGCCGCCCTGAGTATAATTGATGAGCATCAGATATCACGAATGGGATTTGCTGTACTTTGGGCTTGTAGGGTTCCGGGAGATAGTTGGTCAATACAGACAGGTGCTCCCGGGATTCGCTCAAGAACTGATCAATAAGAATTTCCGGGTGCAGAGCTTAAGGGCGCCAGTAAGTAAATCTCTACTTTGGAGAGAAATGGTGCCCATACCGTTCCTGGCTTCCTGACATCCGAGAGATGCTGCAAACGCACGCTTATCCGCGATATTCGACTCTGTGGCCTCTGCTCTCAAATGCAAGGCAATGTCTTCGATCTTGGATTGCAGAATGGGAATATCAGGGAGCGTGGTGTCCGTAGAACGCTCAGGAGAATCTTCATAAAATTCGTCTCCATAAAATGTTCTAGAAATCAAGAAAATTCAAGGAGCCGTTCTTCCGAAAAATCACTTTCCTTTTTGGGATGGCAGGTGGGTCGGACCACCAATAATTGGATCCCATGATCCTGCAGCGTGGATGCCTTGAGGCATAAGGTGTGTTCAACCCTTTACTTCGTTCCCCCACCACACACCCATACTATGTTGTCCAAACGAGGCCGTGGCCATCCACAAAAGGTCAAACGAAACATATCTGGCCTTCGGAACCAGAAATCTCGCCCTCCAACCCCTGAACCAGCACCTTCAAAGCCTTCGAAGCCGGAATACAGCCCTGACTGGCCCAATGAAAGTGACGATGAATCTGAGGCAGAGGAGTTTGATTTGGCCAATGAGGATGGAATGAAGTCAGACATTGATGTTGATTCAGATGTTGAAGTGGAGAGAGAGGGAGAAGCCTTTTCCTTGGCTACAGAGTTCCTCGAACAGTTACTTTCACAGGCAGAAAGACGAGGTGATGATGCTGATGAAGAGGAATGGGTACCACCTCGAGTTCGGTATCAATGACAGCGACGCAAACAGGGGAAAAAAGTGTGTATTGTTGCATGGATCACTAAAAGATACTCTAATGCTTCATAGCTCAGGGCAAATACAAAAAAAATCCAGATGTTGGATCTCGATCCAATTGAAATGGTACATTTTTGATTTGTTTGACCCTTATTCAATTATTCACGGTATTTTCACAGTACTGGGGATGGGTCAAGTATCGCTACCGCCAGATTGAGAAAAACACTTTTGATCAAGCCAAGACAGCAGCCTTCGAATGCCTCGATGCTTGTCCAACTCGTCTACCTATCTCTTCAAACTGAATATTTCTTGGAGATGCCTCCAGACATGCGAGCTGGTCCTGTAGTTATTCCAATCATCTTTGTTCTCTGGTGGTGCATTCCGAGGGTCCGTTGGCAGAGGGCTCTGCCTACCCCCGTCGGCAGAGGGTAGGTAGACCTGGGGGTAAACCGAGTCTGCCGCCATAGGTTGACCTCGGTATGTGACCATGGCCCATAGTAACTCACATTTTTGCCTATTCTCGTCGCTGCCAGATTATCCAGTAATGATCATCATGTCATGGTTACCATCACAGCCGGCACATGTGATGGTCATCGCATATTTGCCGCAGCCCGGCAGCAGCGAAGCAGTCGTGACGGTGTCGACTCTCGAGCTGCTCTTTGAGGTTGTTGGTAAACTCGGTGGGGTGGCAGTATGAGGCGAGCCCACATAGCTCCAGCTTTCCACGTCAGGGCTAAAGGTGGACTGGGGAGTCTGGATATTGGAGCAATTACATAAATCTATCAAGAGCGCCAAGCAGGTGCCTCGCAACGCATTGGAGACCAAGCAACCAGGCAGAGTCAAGCAAGAGACAGTCTCCTACCCACCCTCACGTTCCGGGGTTGGGGCAAGACAGAGTAGGCGTAGATATAAAATGAATTACAATATTGAACAAACTCGTAATACTAATAGACAAATTCATGATAGCCGAACATATTGCTTCCGAACCTCAACTGCCCCAACCCCTCCACTGGAGTTGGGTTTAAAGGAGATTTTGCCCAGAGTTCTTCACTGCACTCTAAATCTGCTGAGACAACATCATGCTCGAGGCAAATCAATGCACCCGCTGTCAAATGAGTGAGGGGGTCCGCAGCTTTCTCGATGGTGGGAACAATTGTTGGAAAGTTAATGTCGAAGTTGTCGTATGCGTACCCAACAAGAAGAGTCTCGCCCATGTCACGCAAAGTCTCGACAGTTTCACTCGATGAGGAGTGAATCCCGTAGGACAAATGGATATTCCCATGTGGGCGAGGGCCTGGATGACCTTCTCGGGTGTGTTTGTGGAGTGCAGGAATATTCCGAAGACACTTTCAAGGGCATTGCACTTTGAGTTGTGACTCTGCATAATAATGCTGATCATCACGGTGGTTTTCTACTAGACTTCAGTCTTTGGTATAGAAATTGAAGGACAACACAGACAATTGTTCTTACGGTCTCGCGGCGTTTTTCTTTCGCTTCCTTGGTGGAAATACTGCTCGCAAACTCGCCCGTGTCATCGAATTCATCTGCGTCACCGAGACCGTCCATTATTTGGTCTCCATCGAGATCTTGGTCATCCTTGGAGAGCGAGAGGTAGAGTAGGGACCACAGGTCGGGAGCCAATTTTTTCATGCTGGCTGCCATCTGCTCAATCTTCAAGTCCTCGAGCTCTGCAGCAGAAGCATGTTCGGCATTAAAGTGCCAATCACCGTTTGCTGTCAAGATTTCGATAGAACCAGTCGTCTTCTTCTGAATAGTTCTGCGCGCCCATGCATAGATCGAGAGTGCCGAGAAAGAATTTTCAGAGAAGGCAACAACAATGCGCTCCGAATTGGCCAGTAAACTCGTAGTACATGGAGGAGTATATACAAGATTAGTGGGAGTGGGAGTGGGCGAGTCGCACTGATGGTGCTCGAGTCGCACTTTTTCCATCAGAAAATGGGACTCAGTTTCCTGAGTGCGACTGGTTAGCCGACGGCTTTGATGGGAACAAGATCGGCGCACGCAGTGCCGACGTTTCGGTTACGGATGCCAACTAGTCATCCAAATTTGCACCTAATCTTTACCGCTATTAATCTTTACCATAAAAGATGTATGTGTATGGACTCCTGAAAGAACCCCGCCAGTTTGGAGCGAAACACATGGGGTGAACCAATTAATGTAGTTGACTACCACCAAGTCCGAGCTTGGGGTCTTCAGTCGTGAATTCATTGTAACCTTCCATGCAAATCCAAGTCATCCACACTCATTCACCTTCGCGGGGTCGGTGTGGCCTACTGTGGTATTTCGATCGATTCGGCATGGGTTGTGACCCGTGACCGAAAACACCGATTCGGCACTTCGGCAGCCAGCCAATTTGGGCGTGACATCCTCAAAAATTCAGCAATTGAGACAAAAAAAATAGCGAATTCTGCCTTTTTTGCACCTCTAAGGAGGATTTGGCCCAATGTCATGGATTTTACATTCAGCACCGGGCTGTAAGGGAAACCTCAGCTCGGTGCGGGAGCGCAGGAACTAGCGGGAGAATTCGAAGAGAAGAAAGGATAAGGATTCCCATGCTAGGCGAGGTTTTTATAGGTACTAGCCAGTAGCACGTGTCCGAAGTGATCGGCAGTGGTCCCGAGCTTGATCGCATAGCACGTTCCAGTGAGAGCGACCTGACAAAGGGGAACAGAGGGGAACGGAGTCCGGAGGGACAGGGGACGACATTCCAGGCAAAGGTGCAGCCTGAGGTTCCGGGCAGAAGGCCGGATGGTCGGGCTAGGCCAGATGCAGGAGGGGCGTCGGACGAAGGATCAGACGAGGCAGTGGGGCAGTGCGATGGACCGGAGCTGGACGGACGGACAGACGGATGGGCGGTTCCCCTGACACAGGCACCATGAACAGTGACCGAGACCAAAATTCGTCGCGGCACAGGGGTGCGTGACACGTGACCGCCGAATTGATCGAAATAGTACAGTATACTGGATCCCGGGAATTCACCACCTCAGAAGTGTTGTATTTAGAAACAAAACAACGCTGCCCCTACACTGAATGAGAACGAGTTTTAATAATTCTCATCGTGGCCGTGGTTCCATAATGGACCGACAAAGTCCTGGTGCGAGAGAGACTGGTGTTACGCCCGTGCAACTCCAGGACCACTCCCGACTACATCCGGCTGCCTCCAGCCTCACCTCCGGCATTCTCCGCCACTTCCGGATCTTCATCCGAACCTCCGGTCCTCCGATCTCCGTCTTTCGTCTTCCGTCTTCCAGCTCCGGCCTCGGAAGTATCACAGAACTTCCTCGAACTCCCCACACGACACCAAGTCCATGCGGTGACGTATCCGATGGTTTTCATCAAGTCATCCGACTCACCATCACACCTTATGTCCTTATGCACTATGCTCCACATGCTTTCCTTTATTGTCCTTATTGTTATACAACTTATCTTATTGTCTTTTAGTTACTTCCCTCCGCATCCGGACTTAAATATTATAAATACGTAGTACAGTCTTGGATGTACCTTAGTTTGGCTATAAACATTCTTCCGGTCTAATCTCCTTTGGACTTTCATCCAAACATTTACTCCGCACCAAACCCACTTCCGTTCAAACTCCCGAACTTCCGATACTCCTGACTTGATGTTGTAACGTTACCTCTGTCTTCGGATAACTTGTCCGGTAGTCTTTCCTTACTTCCGCCTCTTCCAGCTTCCTTGTCTCGACAACCTACCTTTGTCCGATATCCGGACGTGACGTCGGATGAAGGACACTTCTTGTAGTCTCGGCTCCGATCCTTGCCTTGACTCCGGCCTTCCGGATATCTGTCCGGCCTCCACTGAACTCATCCGGCCGACAAGTGAAGTCCTTCGATCATCTTCGTTGTCATCCTTCCCTATTCAAGTTGCCAGCTGTACAATCCTCACTCGCCCTTAACCCCCTGTGGTGTAGTGGTTTCGATATCCGTAGTTCCGGATCCCACATCACTGACCTCCGTTAACTTCCACACTTCCGTTCGCATCCGTCCAGCTCCGTCCTCCGGCCTTCCGTCCTTCCGGCCCGGACATCCTTCATCCGGAACCTACCTCCTCTCCTCCTCTCTTTCCTCTTTTCACGACACGGATATAACAGTATAAATAACAACTGGGAAAGTGAGCAATGTTTCAGTCAATAGTGATGAAAGCGCACCGCAGGTCATGCTCGGATTTCCTAGAAGGCCTAATCGAATGCAGATGAGTTAAAACTTCAAAGGTGACCAAAAACTTACCCTGAACCACACATAGACAATCCTGCCAACCTCAGGCTGCTTGAGTACCAGCGCTTGATAGAATGGAAATAAAATTCACACCTGTCCGAGTCTTGGGATGCACGCAGGTACCTTCGTCCAATAGTCAAATGAACGCTGCACCGCGAGGCAATAGCACCGATAATTTCACCCTGTGTATACATTAGAGCATGACTGTACAATTGCTATGAAAGTCCGCCATGTTTGGGACCGGCCTGGCGATTTTGGACAGGAGATCAATACAAAGCGGAAGAGTGTGTGGGGGAAAACTAAAGAGAACAGCGCAGCATGAGATACATTTTGCAGAGATTTTCAGTGGTCTCGAGGAACACTCGAGCCTAGAATCCTCGGGTATTTGAGGCGAACAACTGAGCAGCTTGAGCTAGATTTGACTCGAGATGGTACGGCCGCAGAACGCAGGTGCCAACGGGTACTGAGTACGCAGACCAGCTGCAGGTGCAAGGTGATTTGTGGTGGGGGGGGAGCGGAGTAGGGGGATAAGGCAGTAGTGAGGGATGTCCGCAATGATGATGGGGGAAGTGAGGAAGTAATTCATGCAGGTGGCTCTTTTTGAAGTGTGCAACGCCGACATGGGTATGAATGGCACGAACGGAGAGGGAAGCCGATTTGGGCAGCTCAGAAATAGAGCGGCTTGACGGCGTGGTCCGTAGTAGAAATGAACAGCCTCGAACAGCATCCTGTCAAGAAAGGCTGCATACGCCGTACGGAGATCATCGGCAATGAGCGGGGATTGATAACGCATCAGTGCATCTGTCGCACTTCGGATGCATTCACCATCAGTCGCACTCCCTAGCAGGGTTGAGTCCCATTAATGGGACTGAGTTGCACTTTCTAAGTGCTGGAATGGGACTGGATGAGTCCCACTCCCACTAAAATTGTTGTTACTCAGATTGGAGGGAGGCGAGCTCGAGCAGGGTGAGAACAAAGTCCGAAGCTGTGACCTTCTCATTGCTGACATCAGTAAAATTACACGTTTCTCTTTGAGGTCTTTGAGGTCTTTGCAGAGTTCTCAAAGACCTCCAAAGACCTCAGAGACCTGTCGAAGTTCAGAGATGTGAGATCTTTACAAAGAAGGTTCAACTAACTCTGTAGAGACCTCGGATCTTTGCAGAGTTCCCTTGGATCTTTGCAAAGTTCTGGACGGCCTGCAGGTCTCGTCAGAGTTCTCCCCAAAGTTGCTACAGTTCCGCTTGTAAGACCTTATCCACAATTCAGAGAGCACGATAAATAATCAATATATTCTTGTATTGGCACTACAATTTTGATCTATGGACGAGTATACCGAGCCTTGCAATTCGAAGCGAGCTGCGCAGGGATCACGGCGCTGGACAGGAAGGCGGCTGGGGGCAGCTGGGATCCTGGTGCTTGATGTACTTGACAGACGGCGGCTGCCGTAACATGATGGGAAAACCTGCTGTAACGGAACTGCAAGTGACGTCGAGAGAAGGCAAGCAAGAAGGTACATCGGAGGACAAGATTTGCAAGAGAACACGACAACAGAACATGATGTGGTTTGAGGATGAAGGGGCGACGCAAGAAAGCGATGCAAGAAGTATCACGACATGGACGTTAGACTGAGTGCGACAACAAAAGAGAATATGGTGAAGGGGCGCGTCGGAGAAGGGGTGCAAAAAGTGTGACGGTGGGAATGCTTGCTGTGGACAATTGAATGGGGAGAGGACTTGCGCATGACTGACGAAATAGACATCTTGAGTAAGAGCTCCGAGATGAGGCACACCAGGTACACGGTACGCGAATCGGGCGTGGCACAGCTGTCGTGTGGGTGTCCGCTTGACATATTGTGAGGCGCAGACGGCTTGAGAGGGGCCAGTGTCTTGAGCGCAAGGATCCAGGACTGAGATATTCAATGACGTGGCAGTGTGGCAGCGAACGAATGACCGCGTCAGGTTGGCGTCAGGCCGGAACTGGACAGGAGGAGCTGGTGGGTTTGGTTGGGAGGAGATTTCCGAAATGGATGGCCTGTGCGGTCACAGGTAATGAGAAAGAGAAAGGAGGGTGGGGGAAAGGAAGAAAGATGTCGTACGATGTGAAAAATCACGGAATCTATGGTCGTGTTTGGTTGATCGACAATCTTTGATTGATCCGAGCGGAGTTTGAAGGACTTCGCAACAAAAATTCGATTTTTGGAGAGATTGTCTTTATATTCTAAAACCCTTTGAACCATTCTCAAAAGCCTCGGCAATAGCTTGAGGCAAGTCAGCGAATATACTGCAACCTTGCCCACGACCACTGCTTCTGATTATATTCCCAGAGTTCTCGAGGTAACAGAGTTCACCCAAAGACCTGCTCAGAGTGCAAAGACCTTCCGCCAGAGTGCAAACACCTCCGGCCAGAGTTCAAAGACCTTTCCCCAGAGTGCAAACACCTCAAAGAGAAATGTGTAGTTTTACTGATGGAAGGTTTCCGCGATGCGGTGGATCTGGCTTTGGGACGTGTACGTCGACATCGATGAGGCCGGTGGTGCGCGACCAAATGCGGAAGTGATGGCGGCGCCGCCAAGCGGGTGGCTATGTTGTCTACGTCTGTTAAATGCCAGCCTCCGTGGAGGGGTTGGGGCAGTGGAAGTTCGTGAGTATTAGTGTCGGCAATCAGTAATTTGTCGTTCTGTATTACGATTATACATAATACAGTGAATCCGCTTTGTGTACCGCTACTGTGTCTTGCCCCAACCCCGGAACGTGAGGGTGGGTAGGAGACTGAGCAAGAGAGGCCATAAAGGTGGTGAGAAAGGTGGTGAGCTCAGGGTGGCAGACTGGAACCTAGGTAGGCGCACTTGGTGGACCCGAGGTCGACCAGACGTCAGCACAGATAGGCACAAATGTGCCGACGTGGCGTCCACGGACTTTGCCGATCATGATCGGCCGGGGTCCACCGACGTCGTCCCATGTCAACCGACCCTATGCAGCGTCAACTCTCCTTCATGTTCCGTCCTCCCAGCACATATCCATTCTCTCTGGTGATTATTTTTTCTGCCGCTACCGCTAGCATCTGGGGTGGTGGTTGAGTTTTTCAATATACTGTTTTGCTCAACCCTTGAGCTACTTCATTTTTCTGGTGCTCGGGTTACTTGGCTTGGTTTCTTTTTCTTTTTCTTCTTCCTCCCTATGTTTTCCTTCCCTATTTCCCTGCGGTTGGCGGTTCGCGGCTAGATCGGGGATGGCTCGATCTCGATCACGCACGCTCGCTTCGGCTCACCTGCGCCTTCGGGCTCCTCGTCCGACGTCTTGTTACTGATGTGACCGGACTGTGTATTTCATACATCATTTCTCAAGTGATCGTTTCCACAGGTGTCCACGTCCACATGTCCCAGTCTGTCGAGTCGTCGATCACGCGGCCGCCTTATCGGCGTCTGAATTCTCATCGTGCCTAACGACGTCCATCTTCTTTCCTCATCACTACTAACCTTGAGCTATCCTCTCCTGGCATGCAGACAGCGATCGTCGTCGGCCTCTCAGCCCTAGCGGTCTATGTAGTAACACTCGTTCGAGAGTTCCACAGAGCAGTCGAGAGTGTAGGGTACGCCTCACTTTTGCTGTACACTGTACACCATCCAGCCTTTTTTCTGACGCGAATCTCTCAAGGAACCATCCGGGCTTGAGACACGTTATAAGCCCCAACACTGTGTGCGTGTTCCTTCTCCATTGTCGATGCTCTCAACTGAGCTGTTTTAGTCTGGGTAATATGGCGCGTCGGATTCGTGGGCTGAGTGCCGGTCGTAACAGGCGGTGGTTCACGAAGCATCTAGGTGAGTGCTTCAACTCAGTGAGCTAGGCTGGAATTTATGGGCAAGTTATTAGACTTTGAGGAGCATGGCTGGGACGGAATCACCGTTGTATGTCTCCTGCAGGAAAATTTGTGTCGGCATTTACATGAATAGGTCGGCGCGTGGCCTCGTGCACAAAAGGCCATCGTGCTTGCCGACACAGCTGCTATCAAAGTATGTTCCAAACGACACCCGGTTCATGCTTCCCTAAATCATTTCCTGTAGGACGTCACCCTATCCCGCGCTCGATTCCCAAAGCCGGTACATCAGTACGAGGCATTGGTCTTCTTCGGACGCAACATCGTCGCATCGGAAGGCGACGAGTGGAAGAGGTACCGCAGGATTTCTGCTCCCGCATTCTCCGAGAAGAACAACAAGCTCGTGTGGGATGAGAGCGTGAAGATCATGGCCGATATGTTCAACACCCAGTGGAATAATGCGGATGAGGTTACCATTGACCACTGTGTTGAGATCACTCTAGCTGTGGGTATATTCGTTGTCTTGCTGAATCTCGCTTTAACTCTGTTCTGTGAGATTGCGCTCTTCGTCATCGGAGTAGCGGGTTTTGGTCACAAGGTGTCGTGGCAGGAAGATACAGTTGTACCTCCGGGCTATACAATGTCGTTCAAGGACGCACTCCACACCGTCTCTACGGAGACTATCACGAAGCTCATAGTCCCTACCTGGGCCATGGGTCTCACCAAACATCTGAGACACGTCAGGGCAGCCTTCAATGAACTAGATGTGGGCTTCTTGAATTTTTAACGTCTTCTCATCCAAATAATTCATCACCCTTATTTTCAGGCTTACATGTTCGACATGATCAAAGCCCGAAGGGAGTCTGAGAAGAAGGAGGAGCGGTATGACTTATTCAGTCAACTTTTGGACGCGAGCCAGGAGGGGACTGAGGACGGTGGTGCTCAAATGTCTGATCGTGAACTTGTTGGTGCGTCAACACCTGCAGTGTCGTTTCTATGTATCTTAATGCTATATGTAGGGAACATCTTCATCTTCCTTTTGGCTGTGAGTTCAATTTGTGTGCTTCATTCTTACGCAATCAATTGCCTAGGGACATGAGGTCGGTGTCGGACCTTTGGTCTATACGCCAAGACATACTGATACGTTTGCTGCAGACAACTGCCCACACTCTGTGCTTCACGTTCGCGATGCTCGCCCTGTATCCCGAGGAACAGGATCGCTTGTACCAAGAGATCAAGAGCCTGATACCCGATCAGAACAGGCTACCCGTGTGTTACTTGTCGTTCTCCGGATACATTTATATACTTACGAATATGGCGGCTCATCCTAGACGTACGACAAGATGAATTCGTTCAAGTATTCCATGGCGTACGTTCCTGCTGCCTGGGGCGTTGTTTCTCTTGACTGACATTTGTTGAAAATAGTGTCTTCTACGAGACTCTCCGGATGTTTCCGCCCGTCAATATCATCCCCAAAATGTCTGCCGAGGACACATCCATTGTTGTAGGCAATTCTGATGGGGCCACTACTGCCATTCCCTGCCCCACAGGCACGTACGTCACAATACACACGCCCGGACTGCACTACAATCGTATGTTATTTTCTGATGTCCAATTGGCATTGGCGCAACACTAACGGGAGGCATGTTTCATCGGATCTGTAGCTCGCTACTGGAGTGATCCATCGTCATTCAAACCAGAAGGTTCCTAGGTGATTGGCCGAGGGAGGCATTCTTGCCGTTCAGTGCTGGTAGGTGGATTCCTTCTGTTTGTTCTTTTTTTGCGGTTGTCTCTGAACATCGTCCAAGGACCTCGTGCTTGTATTGGACGCCGGTAAACACCTTTATCACCTCAGACTCGTGGCACACACCTCACCATTTGATAGGTTCTTCGAGACGGAAGGCATCGCGATCCTTACGATGCTCATGTCGCAGTACAAGGTTGACGGTGAAGGGAAGAACCTCAGTTCGCCGGCGAGACGTTCGAGGAGCGCAAGACGAGGGTATTGAACTCAAAGCCGGGTTTGACGATGACGTGAGTTGTTTTCATTTTCACCCACTGAAGCTCAGCTTCCTGGGTTTTTTCCATGACTGTTGGTTGATTGTATTGGGCAGGCCGATCCGTGTTCCGTTGACATTTACGAGGAGGGCATTTACGAGTGATTAATCAGGATGTAACTATAGTTATTCTCCTTTTGGGGAGCAAAAAGAGTGATAGCCGAGCCTAACCGAGCTTAACCGACTGGATATCATTGTTTCCCGTTCCCACATCTAATGACAGGTGGGGCGTGGCTATACCTTTTCCAATTTTTGAGTCTTGAGGTCTGTCTTTCTTCTCCAAGCAAGCTCTGAGTGGCTGTGTGTTTTCCCAATTTCTTTTTTATTTTTATTTTTTATTTTTTTTGGTGGCACGATCGGACCAAAGGCAACTAACGATTGGTTAGCCCCTGTGGTTCGCGTAGGGGTTTCAAGTCCAGAGACTCGAGGACAGAAAGAATAACACACCAACCAGAGAAATGCACCGTTGCACGCCTGTTTGAGGCAGTGTGGGGCTGCCGGGCTAACCAATCCCTGCGTTGTTACGTCGCTGGAGTTGGCTTTGGGTAAGCGCCCGACTACCCACAAAAACTCTGGATGTCCTCAACCAATTGGCTGGTAGTCTACTCTCGTCATCTAGCACACCAGTCCAGGTTTCCTGGACCAATTTCGGAGCCAGTTTTT
>WIQG01000322.1:0-167225 GCA_014925785.1 Mycena galopus ATCC 62051
TCGACATTTCAACAGGCCCCCCAACTGAGCGTGACTGGGACGAAAAATTCGAAATTCAGTGGAAACAATGCTGTTTCATTAGCCAAGAGCCCTAGTACATCATAAGAATATTTGGATCCAATTCACCTTACCTTCTTGATTTTTTTTTCATTTGTTTTCCTCTGGCCTGAATTTGGACCAGGACACAGTGGTTTGGCATGGAAATACTCCATAGAGGCTCAAAAATGACAAAAACTGTAAAATTTTGGTGTTCTGAAGAGACTGAGCACTGCACAGATTTATTTTTGAATTCATACTGATTTTCCATCCATTTTCGTGACGTTTGACCAATTCGACACTCGCCTGCACGCCGCGTGACCTGGAACAAAATTCCCAATCGAAAGGGGATGTATAATGCGTGACTGTTGAATTGAACGAAATAATCCAGTACGTGGAATGGCGAGCGCGACCATGTAAATGCTGAGTTGGGCCAATGTAACCAACAAAGAAATATATTGAACAACGTAGTAGGGAAAGGTCAAAGACAAAATGAACCCGTATTTTTACTGGAATTGATGGTGCATAATCACCTTATATCCCAGCAAGTTGAACACCCTATTGCTATGAGGATATCCGTAACTCACTTTAGTAGTTTGTACTTCAGATTCAGTGGAGGCAAATTCATGGAACAAGTACAGATACACACCGTGCTGAACTGCCTTGCGGAATCGGGCCAATTCCCGTTCATTCATTTCTTCTACCACACACTTGAAGGTGGGGTCATCATCGAAAGCGCGGACTCCAGGATCGTCAAGGTTGATCAAGAATTGAACACTAGTGACTACCAGAAATCAGATTACCACTGTCCTCAGTCGTACGGTAACAATGGGCGTAGCGTTCGGTGAGGGGTTCTTCTGGTCGTCGATGAACAGCTGGAATGCCCTTGAATAAAATTTCTGGTTAGGAGGCAGTAGAAGAGATGGAATGGATGGAAGACTTGGGATCCTAGTCTGGCCAGATATGTTCTGGGCTTTGAATCATACATGGCGGCACTGAGGTTGCTGTCGTTTAGATTGGCATGTATTATACGTGAAGATGAGGGGTCTTGCAAAATTTCAGCATTATCGGACCAGGTTTGAAGTCACAGTGAAAAGTCCAGGAATCAGCCCTTTGAAAGTTGCTCGGATTTATCAACTTCCCGATTTGGGGGGGGTTGTCCTGTGTTTGATCGACGATGATCGCTCGCCTCTTGCAGCTTGCTTGTACTATCGAAGGGGTACCTTTGCAAAATATTTTTGATGGGCATTGTGTGTGAGCATCTCACCCCGGATTTCTACAAATTTTGGGATCTAGGGAGCCATACATATGAATCCCTCACTTGAATATTTTCAGGCATATTGGTGGCCTGTAGAGGAAGCCATGAGGTTGCCGAGTCGAAAACCTCAAAACACCACCTTTGCAAAAATGATGGTCCGCCAAATTGGCAGAACATCATTTCTGATGGATTCCATCAAAAATCAACTCTAGATTTTCCTTTGGACTCCCATCCACGTTGTCAGCTCCAGAAACCACATAGGAAGGCTCATCTAGGACATATAAACATATCATCTTTATTTCAAGGCATTTCATCAGGAAAACTGACCCCCACTTGATAGTGCTTCCTAGTACTGGCCTAGATACATAGCGACACCTAGTGTCTATAGTTACTACCCCCCTATAAAGGTGCTAGACTAGCAATAAGCGACACTAGACAACACTAGGCGAACACTAGGTGACACTAGGTGAACACTAGGCGACACTAGGCGAGCGCTAGGGCGGCGAACACACACATAGGCCTGCGTTGAAAATCATATAGCCACTTAATTTGCAATGTGGACAATGAGAAAGAATGTATATTATAAACTACAGATACATGAACCAACGGAACACTATGCAAACACGGACTAGCCACTGTAAACTGTAAACTGTAATAAAATGAAAGAATCTAAATCAGAGACATTAATCCTCAAACGGAAAATACGGGACACTCACAGAAACAGGCTCGGGAACCGTTCCCACTCTGATGCCATGGCATTCCTTCTCACAAATCCTGGTCACATGGCGGATTCTCGACGCCAATGGGCTCGAGACATATCAAGAAATTTGAGGATTATGGTTTTAAAGAACAGCTAGAAACTTTGAGGGATTGAGGGACATGTAGACTTGAGAAAAACTCAAGAGCTTGACGGATGCTTGAGGGACTTGAAGCCTTGAGGTATGCCTGTGGCGTTGAGCAGATCAGGGTGCCGCAGAGGTTGCACAAGAGAAGCAGCTGCCGAAATAGAAGTAGAGTATTTGAAGAGAGCACAATCAACATGGAGGAAGACGAAAGGGCATGCTGACTGAGAGAGAGAGATGGGGGAAGAAAGAGAGTGGGCACCACACGACGTCGTAGCGACGTTGTTCGTAACCATGTCGTGATTGCCAAGCACACGTGCGTCGGACTTTAAAATGGACTAAGAAAGATTTGAGAAGTTGTGCTTGAGTTGTGCGTATTAAATCTTATTGACAGAACTGTTGTTTTCAGACTCGGAGGTAGCTTAAAAGGTAGGAGTAGCCCAGGAGCGCCCAGTGGTGCGTAGTATGCGCATAGTGGCAAGCCAAGGTACACTAGGCTCTAGCACTAGGCGAGTGCTAGGGGATCACTATAGACACTATGCCACTAGGGCCAAATAGGGCTCACTAGGGCTCGGCAACGGTTTTCCTGATGTTGACTCAAAATTGCCAAGGATAGATCAATTTTTTGCAAAGGTACTGACTTTTGCGAAGGTACCCCTTCGATAGTATCCTGTCTCGGTAACCCAGAAGTCCAGTGTGATCTGCGTGATTGAAGTCGGAGATTGAAAAAGAAAGTGCAGAGATCACACCGGAATCTCTGCACTTTTTTTTTCGATCTCCGACGTCAATCACCAAGGGGAAATCGGGATTCGAAAATTGGATATAGGGTCGAAAAGTTTTTTTCGGCCCTGAGTAGACCCCCCCTCCTTCCTTATAGGGAAGGAGTTTCCCACCCCTGGGGCCGGGCCGGCTTCTCCGCGCACAGCCGCCGCTCTCCGGCTCACTTCCTACCCTTTCCTTGGACTTGAAATGCTTTTCTATACCATCTAATGAGTGCAGGTAATAGATTTACACTCTGCACCCTGACAGCTCAACAATATTTCTGACCTGAGAAGTGATCACAGTTCACCTCAACTTGGCTCAAATCAAATCAAATCACGCGAAACGTTGGTACAAACTGATAAATCTTGTTCTATACAGTTGCTGGACATATATATGTGTTCATTACAGCCAGACAACACCCCTCTCATGGTCTATGAGCCATTTCAAGGCTCAAAACTTTATATACCGAAAAGTTTTTTTCAGCCCACCCTGGACCCCCCCCCCCCCCTCCCCACGTACGGAATTTGAATCCCGAGTTCCCCTTGTCAATCACGGTGCAGTCCGGATTGTCACGAGAACGGCTGGGTTACCGAGACGAATTCTGTGGTTGCCGTCGGCACTTGTGTCCATGTCGGCTGAGGAGTTTTCGACCTTCAGCCGCATGACAGCTGGCAGCTGAAATCAATACTTTGCTGTACTTGAGTATATTTGAATACACCAGGCCTGTATCCATATCATATCGATATTCATATTCTGCTGTATTCATATTCAGATGGATGCTCCAGACCCGTATCATATCTGTATTCACTTGAATATATTCAAAATTTAATTTTTCATATCATATTCTTGGCCAGGACTAGAAAGGGGGGGGCAGGGGGATAACTTAGGGGTCGCGTCGAAACAACTTTTTTCTCCTTGGCAGCATAGACCAAGAGGAACTGAGCTTCCATGGCTGGAACCAAGCTGGAACGACGCAGAAAACGACGTGTTCAAGAGTTCCGAGTGCGGCGGACAAACAACTCGGTGGCATCTTGATCTCTCATCCCACGAAGTTATCCCGCCCGGGACTAACCTTATCTTGTTCTTTATTCACGACACTGCGGAGCCAGGCAAACTCTATGACAGATGTGCCGTACGTGGTCAATTGCAAGCCTCAGGAAACGGAAGTAGTATTTTTTTTTAACGCACCCACCACAAGAATTGTGGTTGACTTGAAGGGCCGAAAGGCTAAGGGCTGAAAATCTGGGAGTCGTCGCATACTGCGTTCAACGCTCCTAGACCGAGGCTAAGTATGGACGCGGCTAAACGGATATCAGCGATTGATCACGAGCCCCGGAATTCACGGCAGTATCAACCATAATTATCCGTTAAGTATGTCGCACATCACATGTGGATGGTGCAATAATAACTTGAATTCCTCCTCCATGAGTGCGCCATTCCCTTCTTCCACAGAGGTGTGCATCGTAGGTGCTGGGCCCAGTGGGCTCGCTTGCGCTCTGGGACTTGCAGCTCGCCAAATCCCATTTGTAATTGTTGATGCGCTCGAGGCGGGACACAACAGCTCGCGCGCAGTGCTCATGCAAGCAAGTGCGCTCGAGGTGAGCGCGCCTGTGTATATCCCTCACCGTTGCCCACTACATGATACAGGCCCTCGCAGCTGTACATCCCCAATTGTCTGCAGACCTTGTGTCTGGTGGGATCCAGTCCAAGACATTGACGACTATCGACCTTCAGGAACGGCTGGTGTTTCGCTTAAATATGACCAATATTGCAGCGTACACCAAGTACGCGTTCTCGCTACTGATTCCGCAGCACAAAGTCGAGGACCGCATGCGGGAGTACGTGCACAGCGGCGGAAACAGTATTCACTGGCGAAAATGCGTGTCCGAGATCGCGGAAATAGCTGATGGCTCGCAGTATCAGCTGCGGTTCGCGTCCGGCGAAGTCCTCACAGCGCGGTACGTTGTCGCGGCGGACGGTTCTAAGTCTTTCCTCCGGACATTTGCTGGTATCCGATTTCTCGACCCATACACGAAGAAGGAAGCCGGTCCTGGGAAAAACGACCTGTCGTTCGTGGTCGCAGATGTACTATTCGCGAGCCCACTGCCGACCAACGTCCCAAGGGACGGTCTACAAATGATGGTCGGTGCTGGCGGCGTTGTCCTAACCGCACCGATGCTGGTTTCGAATCCATCTTCATCTGCCGGCCCTTCAGCCCAACACCTCTTCCGGCTCTACCTCGGAGTGCCCAACGCTCCGCCCCGCTCCCCGGATGCGGCCTTTCTTCAGGCCATTTTGAACGCGCGAGGCCCAGGTTCGCATTCGACGCGGCACCCCGTTCCGCAGATTGCCGAAGTCCTCGACAGCTCTCGATACCGCACGCGGCCGGCACTAGTGGATCGCTACGTGCAGCGCGCCAAGGGCGGTGCGTACATTCTACTCGTCGGGGATGCTGCCCACAAGCATGGGCCCGCCGGCGGACAGGGCATGAATATGGGGATCTGCGACGGGTGCGAGCTCGCAAAGGCAATCGACGCGCACCGCAATGCCTCCCTCGAGGCCGAGAAAAGCGGCAATAGGCACGATGCCGTCGAGATTTTGGATGCGTACTCTACGCATCGCCGCACAGTCGCCAGCCAAGTCATCGACATGGTGGAGAGCATCACAGAGGTAGAGAAAGGAGGCGCAGGGTGGGGTCCCTATTTCCGGGTCAGCGCTTTGTGGCTTCTCTTCAAGGTGCCATTCGTGAATAGCTTGCTTGCGTGGAAAATCAGCGGGCTGGGCCACGCCAAGAAAACCTGAGATGTCGGCTCGTTCACTTATTTATAATATATAGAGTTATGAGTGTAGCCTTATGGTGTATGAGGATTCGTTCTAAATAATTTCCCCCCCCCACCTTGACGTTCTCTTCTTGGATCGATTTCTGAGCTTGGCGGGACTCATTGAGCCAGTGTGGTTTCAAGGGACTAAACTCTTTTCAGATGCGGGCGGTCAACTAACTGTACCAGTTGAATGCAGAGTGCGTATACCATACGTAAGGGTCGACGAGCCGCATGGTAGGCAGTGGGCACGGGCCTGAATAAATCGTTGGTTCTGAAGTTGGCTCCAGGAAGGACTCGCCTTGCGCATACTTGTGAGAAGCCTACGAGCCCAATTCGGCGTTGTCCCAGTCACATTGCTCCACCATCCTCTCCTTAATGATGCCAATCCGAAACGAAATAGCATGTGCATCGCGGATGATAAGTCATGAGATACGCACGCACATTATGAGACGAATGGCCTATCGTGCCTCGTAAATCATTCCCCTCCTTCGTTCTCCAACAATCCGTCCATCTTGCTTACCTCAAGCCGTCAATCATCGCCCTGCTACAGTTAAGACGAATCCCCTTTGATCGGCACACACAGATGCTGCAAACCCGGTCAGATGTCGTTCGCCCTGTCGAGAGATACCGAGGAAGGGAAAACGGGGCGAGGGAGGAGGAGAGCAGGGAAGAAGGGCGAAGATGGAGGAGGAAACGCCGAAGGAAGACAGAAAAGGGGGGAGAAATCTGCAAACAAGAGGGAAAACGCACATTTTTCCCATCCGCATGCGGCCGCTTGTGCACCATCGTCCGACAATCGTAGCCATACCTGCGCGTTTCATGAATATCAATGAAGTCGAAGTAAAATGCGGGGGTGAGCCGCACCAGCAGTTCTCCGGCGGCACCCACCCGCCTTGAAAAACATGAAATGGAGAATGTCAGTACATTGTCAAGACTCAACACTAAAGAGGGCGGAAGCAAGGACAAAGGACGGAAGCACCCTTGACTCGCTCCTCCGACAACCACCGCAACACATGCTCCTCCAGAAACTTGGTCAGACACGCCTGGCATTAGCTCTTGTCCTTATCCACCCATCCCACACCGTCCCAGTAGTCGGTCGTTGGCGCACAGCGACGTCGAAAACGCTCAAGATCTACGCACCGACCCAATCGTCCGGCGCCAGCTCGTTGACCAGCATCTGCGCCTGCTGAAAGGGCGCGCGCGCGGTGTCAAGGGGCACTGTGACCGAAGTGGTTTGTTTAGTCTGTTTTTGAGGAAGAAGCCGGCGGAGAGGGTGAGACGGTGACAGTTTGTGGGAGTAAATAGGACGGAAGGATGGAGGGAGGGACACGCACCGGCTTCTGTGAGAAGGCCGAGCCCACCAGGGATAGCGCATTGCGAGCCAGGATCATCGCAACATAGTATGATGAGAGACGAAGCGCACGCACACGTATCGTTTGCGCCTCTAACCTCATCCAAAGTCTTCCCCCCGGGGTTGTCCTCGTTCGGCGGCGTGACCTGGCGCGCGGCCCAGATATACCGAGGGGGGAGGTCGTAGTACCGCTTGTAGAGCAAGACCTCCTTCTCGCCGTCGAGCTCGTACAGTGGAAGGCGATGTCGTCCTCGATGGCTTCGCGATCGCGGTAAAAACGACCGACATGACCACGTGCTCAGCGCCGATATTTTTCCGCTGTTGGCTGATCGGCTTCGCGCCCACGTGCGCATTTAGGGCTGGTGAAATTGGACTTGATCTTTGCACGACCAAACTCGATTATGGAAATGGTTGGTTTTCCCACCTGACGACTTCATGGATGTCAAAAAGATGAAGTAGTATATGATCGTGCTCATGTCTGCGCCAAGGAAAGCACAGATATACCGCCAAAGAAGCCAATTTGCTTCAATTGCCTCCAATTGAATCTATTTGGGTAGACCTAAGTAGGCAAACCGGTCGGCGTACCCTTGGTCTACTCCGCAGCAGGTTCGGGTATGGGTTGCGATTTTCAACCCGACACAATACCCGCGCGGGTAACTCCACGGGTCTTCGGCTGACAAGAGCTTAATGTGTATTGCTAGCGCTTTACAATTAAAGATGTTGAACTAACTGAAAATCTTTTCTAATGTTGCGGTGCTCTTCTGATGAATCTTTTCAGCCGGCCACAGCTGTTACTCCCCAGCTCAACGGTAACATCATCAATTTCAGTACCTTCCAGAATCTAAGCGCCGTTCATAAAGAAACCCGGGACAAGGTTTCCGACTATCTGGCAGCTCCCCATGTCAGAACAGAAGATCTTTGTTTTTGGGAGTGAGTCAAAGAAGAAACAAAGATGCCACAAAAGTCTTTCAAACCTTCGTCGCATCAACTGATGCACTACGGGCTGAGTGCATGTAACGCACTCGGAAACCGAGTGCATCGTTGTTTGCCCCCAGTGTGAAGTGGTGGTGGAATCATCGGCGCGAATATCCTGTTCTGTCTCAGGTTGCATTGGATTACCTCAGTGTTCCTTGTGAGTTGAATTTAATTTTAGCTTTTCACTCGCTCACATATAATAGCCACTTCCGTCGCCGTTGAGCGCGTCTTTTCTCATCGCCACCGTCTTCTCGAATTTACTCGGAACTGCATGTCAGGTGCATCTTTCCGCCGACAGTTGTGCTTGGGGTCTTGGGGTCGTAACAACTTTATTTGAATGCACGATCTGATTGCGGTATGCACTCCCAAGAAGCGTACACGTGCAGAAGTAGAGTAAGATGACGAAATTATCGAGATCTCTGACTAAGATAATACATGTTTTGTACCTACATGCGCTACTTCTTGCTTTTTTTATTAGTTGGAAACCGCGGTTTGACCCGACTGGTTTGAGGTACCGCGGGTAATGCGGCACCCGCGGGTAACCCGTACAGATTTGAGGCCCCCGGGTTGGTCGGGTACGGTATTGATGGATCCGGGTTCGGGTTGACCTTTGAGTACCCGCGGGTGGACCCGTGTTGAACCCTACACGGGCAGTGACCCTCAGTGTTTCAACCAATAGCACCAGACTTTTTTCGTACACGTGGCTCGCCAGCTTTCTCCTCTCGCCGTCCCACTTGGCTGAAGAATTCCTGGCCTCATGCTCGTGCGTCTATCTACTGCCCGCTGCGTGAAGGTATATACCACTTCAATTGCTTTAGTTCCCAACACCAACATCGCACCTTCAAGTTATTTTTTTTGTCCGCAATCTGTGCTTCAGTGTTCGATTCCCGGAGCACACGCATTTTTCGCAGCCCGGAATCCCATCGAATTTTTGTTACACCCTAGAAGTTCGCGTCTTTCTGGTCGCTTTTAGGGATTTCAATAACTCTGACTCTTGCGAAATCGCACTCTCATCCTCCAAGAACATCGGCTCGTTTTCTTGACTCAATAATACCAACTCGGGTGGTGCCAGCGAATGCATGCGCGTTGACGTCCCCCCTGCTTTGACTGCTATCGTCATCGCTTTCAAAGTTCAGCTCTGGATTTGCTCTCGCATTTCGCTCACATCCTTGGCCTCTCCATAATGTAGAGTCCTCTGTTTGTATCCTATTGCCTGCCTTCAGGCCACGTTGACGTTCGCCTTTGAGAATTTCAAGGACAGCCTCTGAAATCTCAATCCCAATCTTAAATAATAGAGACTTTTGGGTTGCTTTTCCTTGACTCGATCGTTCAAGTCCTTATTCTTACTTACGTTTAGGGATACCAATGATGGTGGTTCCGACGAATGCACGACCAGAGTTTTCAAGAAGCGCAAGATATCATTTTTCCCCTTTATGACGACTCTCAAAATACCAAGAAATGTGCCGGCTGTGTACCCAAATTTCTGTGCGCTCCATTTTCCTGTCTCGGAGCCCGATTATTGCACATGCATTAGAATGGCAGTTTGGTGTCTGTCACCGGTCCCTGTGGCGAGTCAACCTCAGCTAAGTTGAGATAAGCGCCATGTACCCGTCTATTCTTGATGATGTAATTGACAACAAGGGAGAACGCACTGCGGCCAGATAGATCAACCCAACCGGATGAGATATTCTTATAACCACCCACCTCGCCGCGACGAGGACGACATTGAAGAAGAAGCCGATCATGTCCGACGTCGTGCCCGCGACTACAGGAATACCGGGCTGACTGTTGCGGACCGAGGGCAGCGCGAACAGCAACCCAGTGGCCATGGCGATGAGCGATGTGTCGGCCTTGCGTCCTTGGAACCACACGGAAATTGCCACGGTGAAGACCCCGCCACTCAGGCACCACATCACTGCGCCGGGTTAGATCTACCGAGACGAAGGAAATCCGAGGGGGCACAAACCCAAGATGATGATGACTGCGAAAGCCTTGGTGATGGGGCTGCGACTAACGGTTGTGGAGATCCTGACGCCCGAGCCATCGTCCGCAAGAGCCCTGAAGGTTGTCTCGATCTTGAATCCCTGAACCGCGCCGGCCGCGTAGATGGTCAGAGGCAGCGGGCTGCCGTACGTCGTGTTGCTGGGGGAGGTGAACGCATATATGTCATATTCGATCGTGAAGACATCGAACGGATACCGGTTGACGTCCCCGTTCTGATGCTGAATCAAGATGGAACGGAACAAGGAGAAAATACACACCAAGACTTGGGTCTGGCCAACAGACGCGACCATGACGGAGTTGGCCTGGAAATCGTTCGTCACACTCTGCAGAACGAGTCGTACTGCGGGCAAGTGTTATGGTCCTTGCGTTCCGGGATTTCTTCCATGGACATACCAGGAACCGTCGGAGTCTGGAGCACCTCAATCTGCGTCACATTCTCGGCCCGGAGATCATTGAGCGGGACATATGCGAGGTTGAAGCCCAGCTGTGCATTGAGTTCAAAGATATCCAGCAAATATACTCCATAGAGAGGGAACGTACCGCGGTCGACCCCTTGCTGGGATCGAACGAATCGAACGAGAAATCGATCGCGAGGGCCAAGGGCGAATTCGTCCAATTGGTGAACTGATTTGCTTCATCGGTTGAGTTGACGTCCACGCCGAATGCGTCTCCTCACCCGTCAGCGCGATCCCACCACGGGATAGTAGATTGACATACTATATTTACTCTGGAGGTTCGCCCCCTCCTCGAAGCTTGCCCACCCGGCAACCGCCACGAGCGTCAATAGCGCAGCGGCCAACGCAAGAAAGATAGAGAACCAGCGGGTATTTAGGCGAGGCATGTTGAATTGCAACTGGAAGAAAGAGGTGGTGGTCAACACAAATGAGAGAGAGTCAAGCGATATACCTCTCGCATTTGTAGGGCCCAGTCCTGAACCATCATTCCATAGCGGCGCGCAGTGGTCCACGGTTGACAGACGGCATCCAAACGAAATCACCGCTCATACCCGCATTCAATGTCACCCAGGTCTGATACTACGGAGTGCCCACCCGGTGCCACCTAGTACTGGTATTCAAACGAAATCACTGCTCCTACCCGTATTCAATGTCACCCGGGTCTGATACATACGGGGTGCCGACCCGGTGCGACCGTACTGGTATTTGATCTGCGTTACTTCCTTGAGGGCGGGTAGCTAGGTAAGTAGAATTACCCGGCACGAAACCGCAAGGTGAGGTGACGAGATTAGAGGCGCGCGAAGGTACGATAACCCCCCACATGGGCCATGGCAAATGAAACTTCGATTCAAAGGTTGGAATTAAAATTTGGCGAAGCTTTTCACTGCTTCTGAATGGCGTGGTTGTCGAAGACCTTCAACACCAGCATAATACCCTCCAAGACTCTTTGCTTGTTAATTAATGGAAAATAACGATACATAGCAGCTGCAAGTGATGTATAAAACGAACCCTCTATCCCCTCCAAATCGCCATCGTCAACTGAAAAATTCGAATCACTGGCGGCCCCGCGTCCGCCTCTGTGTTCAAACGGTCCGATCGTGATCATAGCGGGATGTGCGCTCATGCTGTGGCGGCGACGGTGGTGTTGCCGGCGGCGGCGTCGGTGGAGGCAGCAGCAGCAGCGGCGGCGGTGTCGGTGGAGGCAGTGGCAGCAGCAGCGGCGGTGTCGGTGGAAGCAGCCGCCTTGATAGCGTTTAAGTAAAAACAAAGGGATTATATCTGGTAAGGTAACTTACAGTACCGGTGAGGGCACTGCACGCGGTGGTAAGCGTTTGCTCAACTGTGCTTATCTTGCTGACGATTCCCTGGGCCAGAATGAGTACGCAGAACATGAACAATCGGTCACCGGACTTACGTTAACGGTGTTCAGGGCGCCGGCAAGGCCGGTAGTGCTAAGAAGCAGACGATGTTAATACGCGATGGGATGCGGAGGAAGCAGACGTACCCGCTACCCGCGAGACCAGCAACGGTGTTGAGGGCGGTCGTGATGTCCGAGGTAATGCCCTGGACGTTGGCGAGATCTGCGCACTGGTTGGGGGCCGTGAGCACCGTCATACTACGAGCAAGCAAAGGAGCTCCGTACCACTGTCGCCAGGTCCAGAGCTCTGGCCTGCTTCTGTACCGGTGCAGCACCCGCCTTCAAGACAGACGTCGCCAAAAGAGCAAGAACGAAAGAGGCAGAAGAACGGAACATTTTAGAATGCGACGAAAAGAGTAAGAAGGAAGGTAAAAAAAAGGGTGAGACCAAGCTGAAGATCAGGAGGTATGCAGCCGTCTTTTAAGAGGTTGTGCGAATCGCATCAGCCTGTTGTCAAGCAGTGTGATACAGCAGGAAGAAAATCACATTCAAGTGGCGCCATGCGGTGATCACACCGGAACGGCCGAATCCTGAACCTTCAAGGTTCAAGAAGTATGGCAAGGCCTGTGCCGTGCACATGGTGGTTGCCAGGCTGACAAGAGGTGCTGCTCAGCTGCTGTGTCACCTTGGCAACAGCAATGTCTTGCTTAGGCCGCGACGTAGTTCGATTGGTATTTTCCGGAGGTCATGAGTACGAATTTCCAACAGACGTTCGATCAACATCTCGGTAGCTATGACCACTGAGAGCCGAGGCGGGGTGAAGCGCCATGAGGAGTTTCAGGGAGGCTGCGCCGGAATGAAGCGTCAGACCTTCAGACGCTGCCTGACTTGGAATGGGATGGAGTGGAACGAAGCCGGCGCGGGTATCCAGACACCTCAGATGAAGACGCAGAGGCACCGGGAGTAAGATGAAAAGCTGCTTAGTAGTAGTCCAAGCGGCAGAATGCGGGTCGAGCGTTGGTCGAGCGCAGTCCAGGGAGTGGTCATGCATGAGACATGTGAGGAGGAAGCGGCAGGACGAAATGAAAGCCCAGTGATGGCCTTTGGCGCCAAAAAACAAAGGGTTAGTGGGAAGGTCGACGCGCTCGCCGCTGGATGATGAGAGGAAGAAGCAAAGACGCGCGGCCCGGTTATTTCCGAGTGACGTTGCAGACAAACAATTGCAAGCACCTCGTCTTCTTCGCCGCGCTCGCGACTGCCAACAATCCAATTTTGGGCGTCGGCCCGTTTATCCCTGCGCCAGGCTCCACGCCTCAAGCCTCGCTGGAATGTCTTCGCGCCAAGTCCCTTCAATGGCCGTTCCGGCACCTTGGCCCAGCAGCGGCAGGGTGGTGCGAGGCGTCTCCGAGGAGAGTATTCATTCCTAACCCTAGTCATTTCTGGCGTGGGATCGCTGACCATCATCCTAGGATTAGTTTAGACTGGATCGGGACGCCATCCTCGAGAATGAAGTCAGGGTCTTCATCTTCCGGCACCGCAAAGCAGCGCCCCTCCTCCCGGCACACCGCTGCCGCCCCGCTCTCATTTGTCACTGCGTACTCATCGGGTCCGCGAGACATCGCAGACTGCCGCGTCCACCGCTCCTCTGGCCCCACCACATCAATCGCTGCATATGGTGGTCGTTAAAATTCGTGATGGTTGGCATCCGTCCCAGACAACGGAACGCACGACCTTGCCCACCCCCGCTATCCGCCCCGGGATAATATATCCTCTATATTCACCTGCCAAGTGTCGTTCTGCATGTGCCCTCTTTCGCGTCCTCCGTTCCATCCTCATCATTTCTCGCTGAGCCTTCCATCGCCGTATCTTCCAAAACTCCCCTCCCCGCGGGCAAATTATTCACATCTTGCCGCGGCTTTCATGCCACTCCCTCGCAACTCATGGGTGCGTTTCGTTTCTCTATTTCTCTATTGTTCTCTTTCTTTCATGCGTTGGGGCGTTACGCCTCATGTCTACGGAGAGAGGCGAGTCTGGCGTTGTGACGAGTAATCTCTCCTTCATGTTAGGTGACGTCCCTCACATCAACCGCGGCAGCAGCGCGTTTCGGTTCCGTCTGTCGTCCCTACAGGACCTTTACGGCTCCTCGTCTCGTCTGCGCACTGAATTCGTTTTTCAAAATCCATGTCGGCGGGTCGCCAAGAGTTTTCACCAACATATGTCGCGTTCACCTGCAGACCATGTGTCCTCCCGTTGACGTTCTATTCCTTTACACCCACGAGATTTTTCCGGCAGCCTTTGGGCTGATCGGCGTTCTAGATTTACGCCCGTGCAGAAGGATAATTAAAGAAGCACGAAGAGAGAACATGGCGATCTCGGCGCGCATGGAATCCGGTGGCGCAAAGGACGCAATTAGAACACAAGAAAAGAGGTGCGCAAAGGCGAAAAAAAACGAAATTAAGAATAAGCCTAATCTGTGTCAATGAGGAATTGCGAAGGATTTCGTACAACTGCATCGACCGCAGATGGTACTTCAAGGGACGGAAGAAAGAGACGATCGAACAAGTCCGCGGGCCGCGATGATGCGGCTTGAATGACGCTCAAACTCCGATAACTCACCGGTCGTCCACCAACGAGGAGTTGCGGGGAACATAAACTGACGTGGTGCCGGCGGTCGTCGCCAGATTCAACGGTCCCGAACGACGTGGCGCTCTTGATCTTCGGGCGGACTCCCCGGCCCTCAGCACTGACAGCACATGGGGACCAAAACTTGAGCATATGACAAGTTCTCTGAGCGAGCGCTTTGAGCATATGACGGCCGCTGTTCAATGGATGTTCGTAATGTGACCAAACAGATTTTCCGGGGTTCGGCTTTAAATTGCTCCACAGTAGCAAGGTAAATCCAGATTGCCCGCTCATCTATCATGTTCGCATTCGCGAAACTCTCGGTCTTCCTCCTCCTGGTTCCGTTCATTTCTGCGTCCCCTGTGGAAGAGCGGGCCACCATTGATACGACGAGCCACTGTGGTGAGTTGCATCGCTGAACGGGCATTCGATCCGTGTGTAATTTCCCCCCCACTCTAGGCCAATGGGACACCGTTGTTGCCGGTTCATACTCGCTTTTGCTTGACCAGTGGGGCCTATCTGGCGCGAGCTCTGGCACTGATTGCGCCTCGCTGACCTCTCTCAACGGCAACACTTTGGCGTGGCAGACCACCTGGACATGGGTAGGTTCGTATACTTCGTGCTACTCCGCCCGCCCTCGGCATCATTCTAACCATTCCAACAGGCGGCACAGGCGTCAAAAGCTTCACGAATATCAATGTCAACAACGGAGTCAACCAGAAGGTAGGTCGCTTTCCGTGGCGCGTCCTTCAACCACTAACTCGTTCTCCAGCTCAGCGCTATCACGAGCATCCCCGTAAGCAAAACACGGCGGGGTCTTTCTTGAGCTTCTTTTCATTTCTTAAAAGGCTTTCTGGACTTGGTCCCAGAGCAGTACCGGTACCATCGTCGCCGACGTGGCATATGACATGTTCACGTCTACAACCTCCGGTGGCTCTGCGGTCAACGAAATTATGATTTGGCTTGCCAACTACAACGCCGGGTATGCTGCCCTGGTACCTCCAGTTCCTGGGTGACTCATCCCTTCTATTTAGCCCCATCTCGGCTACCTACAGTTCCTCCGGACAGCCAGTGTTCGTCCCTTCCTAGCAGTATCTTGTGTAACTTTAGTTCAAACGCCTATTCCAGGCCCGTCGCCTCTTCCGTGTCATTAGGCGGTCACACGTGGAACCTCTACTTCGGCTCGAATGGTGCGAACAACGTATACAGCTTCCTCCCCACGAGCGGCACGGTCCCCAGTTTCAACAGCGACATTAAACTGTTCCTCAACGTACGCTGATACGCTGAATACTAACTTGATCAAATTCTCACTTACCATCTTTCGCAGTACTTGACGACTAACCAGGGCCTCAGCTCCTCGCAATACTTGACCACTCTCCAGGTATAAATTCTCCGGTTGAAAATTTGAGTGTTTACTCAAGTTACTTCCTTGTTTATTTAGGGCGGAACTGAGGCTACGTCGGGATCTGCTACGCTTACCTCGTGCGTCATGCTCTGCACACTGCTTGATTGCCATCCCTAGATGACGAGCTGGATTTGAATAACAGGTCGGCCTTCAGTCTTGTTATCAATGGCGCCGCCGTTACCACCACACCCCCGACCGGTACCAGTACCAGCACTACCCCACCGAGTTCCACTGGGGGCACCGCTGGCGAATACGACCAGTGCGGAGGTAAATACCCCTCTTCGACGTCATCGCGCTCCTGCTAACTCGCTCGTTCATTGTAGGCCTCGGCTGGACAGGACGTGAGTATTTATCTATCCTCTGGGTTAATATTCGCTCAATTGGCTCACTATGCTAGCCACCGTCTGTGCTTCACCTTTTACTTGCCAAGTTGCGAACACATACGTAAGGCCGCTTCGTTGCTCATCTCCCGAACAAATCATTAACCTTGTTGATTCATCAGTACTCCCAATGTCTGTAGTGGACGGGGGCCGGAGAGTTTAGTTCGCTTCGTGTCATTTCTGACTGTCGTGTTGCAATTCAACAAAATGCTGCCTCGCTTGCGTTCTAATACCAGAGGGTTTTCTTCTCGGCGTACTCGATGGACCAGGTAAAATTCTTTGGTGGGTATTCGAAAGATCGTCCATTCTAACCGCCGGATTTTGCGGGAAACGGCTTCTCGGAAACGGCTTCTGGATACCCTGGTTTTTGGCCCTCGGCACGCTTGAATTTGTATCGGAACCTATGCATCCTTTTGAGAGCCATGAGTTTTCGACAAGTCCCGCTTGTGGTGGAACAAAAATGGGCATTCGAAAGATCAGTTATGCTAACGACGGGCCTTGACCGGAAACGGCCTTTGAGTGCCCAGGGGCCAGGGCTTTGGCCCTCGGTACATTCGGATTGGATCGGTCCCTCCGACGACCGATTTTCCATCGCCCTGGGAATGGCGGGATTGCCAAATTTCAGGGTTCCGACTTTACGGGGATGAGATCGGGAACTTGAGACGGTACCGGGAATTGCAATCGATGTTGAATGTTTTTTTTTGTGTCCAAGTAAGACCATGAATCTGGGTAATTGGAGCGGAAAATCGGGTCCAACCGGGATTCGATGCGCCGTGGATGTTTCAAACCCAGTCAAAAATTGTCGATGGTCCTCCGATTGTTGAAAGCTGGGAAAAACAATTTATAAACCATTTGAACCTAACTTACCAGCACAAAAACGAAAACGGAAACGCAGTCTGTTGCTACCAACTAACTACCAACCCTTGAATACATAATCACAAAGTTTTCGGGGATCGATGAGGTTCCGACAACACGTTTTTCTATGACGTTTCCATACGAACTACTTGTTAAACCGGAGGCAGAAGGATGTTTATTTATGGGTTGTTTGTTCATGTCTATCCAAGAGGACGATCAGCAACAGAAACGTCTAGGCCACGTCTAGACTCCTCCATCAACCTTGTTTTGCTTGCGGCTTCGTTATCGCAAAAACGCCCCTCACCTCATCGTTGACACTCCCCAATATGGTTCTGGCAATGTTGGCAGCGGCCGCAGCGGATTTTCTGACAGAATACACGGTCCACGTCATCACTGCGCTTATCGCCGTGGTCGCCACGTACTTCGTCTTGCAAGGACGCAGGACCGCCCAAGTGGTGGACAAGGCGAAAGGGGAGCAAAAGCAAAGAGACACACCGAAGTTGGGCCTCGGAGAGGGTATCACGGATACGACGGAGAAGGAGACGCGGGGAGGAATGGGGGAGGTGGTGAAGCGTAAAATGACAAGCGTTGAGAAGGGTGGAAAAGGCCACGAGGGCAACGAACAAGGGGCCGACGAAAAGGAAGGGGAGGAAGACGACGACGGAGAGTGGGGTGCGGAGTGGTGGGAGGGATACATAGGAGGGTGGGGAGAAGAGGGGCAGTTGTTGGGATAACTGAGTAGTTGGCCCTAACAATGGATAATTTAGGATTCCGACCCTGCGAAACTGAACATGAAAACTACCAGTGATTCGTGACTTGTCTCCCGAAGGCCCTGAACGCTAAAAGCCCTTGCATGGGGACCGACAACGAGCTCATTTTGAGGTGATTGGGACGTTGGTCCCGCATGTCGGACGAGGAGGTCGGGAGTCGAGGAGGTCGGGAGTGCGAGGTGGCGGGAGGACGCCAGAAGGCGAGAGAGACGAAATCAATCGGATGACGAGATACTTGCCATTACTGCCTGTAAGGTCGCTCGGAAGTTACCGGGCCGCCCGTCTCTTTGCTTCTGACCGTCATATCACCCTAACCTCTTTCCCCCTGAGGCATCTCCTCGTCCTTCTCTGGCGCCAACGGTCCATGTGTTGCCATTGCGGTGATGTGACGAAAGTGGTTTCATTTCCCGGCAGCTCCTGTAGAGACTTTTGGCTGTAATGCTTCGAGGCAGTACTTCTCTCGATTGCCAGGGTGCATTTCGGCGGGCTCGGATGTAGCTTCACACTGGAAAGTGAAACAAATCACCTAAAGTGAATTTGTATATTAATTTTTAAGATTCACACCTACAGTGAAACTGTTAGTGAAATTTTAACTTTCATATACAATGTCACGTGACCTGAATCTGTTACTGAAATTCAAAGTTTCAGACATATTTTCAAACTATATGAATGTTAAAATTTCAGTTACAATTTCAGTGCAAGAGTGAATCTTAAAAATTAATATACAAATTCACTGTAGGTGAATTTTCCTATTTGTGCACTGGAAACCTCCACCACAGTCAAACCACACCAGAATAAGACATACATGGGGAGAGAAATAATTTCACCCACAATGAATTTGTATGTTAATTTTTAAAATTCACTCTAGCACTGAAATCACAACTGAATTTTTAACATCCATATAGTTTGAAACTGTGCCTGAAACTTTGAATTTCAGTAACAGATTCAGGTCACGTGACATTGTATATACAAGTTAAAATTTCACTAACAGTTTCACTGTAGGTGTGAATCTTAAAAATTAATATACAAATTCACTTTAGGTGATTTTTTTCACTTTCTGGTGTGCTTTCTGCCCTGCTTCCGGTGCTTCTAGAGCGTGTGCCTCCTGATGAGGGTCCCCCGAGCCACCTGCGCATTTTGGCGCTTCGGTCCTATCATGTGCCTAACTGTGCCCCATCGGTGGGTAGTACTGGGATCCAAATGCCGTGTCGATAGCCATTTTTTTCTTTTCGCGATTATGGCTGCCTTCTGTCGCGAAGTGTCAACACTCAGCCGGTTTAAGTAACTTTCGACCTATGCGCATTCCCTTCTCTTAGGCCCCGGCACCATCTCATAGAAATCACCGACAGCTGCTGCATTGTCGTAACTGTTTCTCGCAAGTCGCGCTGATTGTTCATACCGTCCCGCACGCGAACCTTGAAAGAAATTTGGCTTCTAAGAAGATCTGATGAACCAACGCCTACCTCGCAACTACCCGCTCAGCGCCGTTTATTCAGCTCATACATCGCACTATTGCTATATTGGTTCAACGTTTTGAACAGGGACGTAACTATGGTATGTTGTTCGTCCTGTCTTGCAATTGCTTTCTCTTCTCCGCATTGGTGTTGTCGAATCTGATGGTTGATGATTGTAGGCAGCGCATCTCGGCCCGATTCCATGCTTGAGGACGGGTCACCGGAATTCGTAGTTCACTCATTCAGACGCGTCGCATTAATCAATGTCGCTGACTATCATTGTTCTCCCCACTTCGCTGAAGGCGAGTCTCGTCCCTAACCAAGAAATTCGAGCGCAACCGAACCATTTCAAATAAACGTATCAAATATGGAAAATGTCTGCGAAGCGCCCGACTGTCCCGTCAGTCCAATGCCGCCGCTAAAAGATCTGCAAAAATAGGGGTTCCAAAACCGGCTGATTTTTGACGTTACATGTGCTCCAAAATCATGGGAGGAAGACTTACTGAGGGGATCCCACCCAACAGTTGCATCGAAGGCCACCTCACCTCGGACATCAGCGCGGGGTCATGAGGAAACAACTGCTGATCTATGACTCACAGAAGAGGCTGGGCATACAAAGCCCGAATTGTGCCCAGTAGTAATATCAGTGAATGCTGATGATGCCGTGGAGTAGAGCCAGGGATTGAGGAATCCAAGAACGGGTTTCTGAGCCGCAATTAAACGATCATTGATCAGGGCAATGATTGAGGCAAAGGTTGGCGAGGATGCACTGGTTCCGCTTTGGATTGCAACCGTTTGGTCCACGATGGAGAAGAAATTCAAGCCTTGCGTCGACACATCGGGGTAGCCTCGTCCGGTCACGTTGAAGATTCCGGCGAAATCACTTGGGAGTGTCTTCAGAAAGCCGGAAACTGCTGAAGTCTGATAGCCCGGCGTGGGGAAGAAGTTGGAAAATCCACCGCTACTGAGGTTGACAGCCTTCTCGGGGGCAAAGCCCTGAGTCGCGCCAACAGATGTCACGAACGGGCAGGTGCTGGGAAAGGTTGGCATGAATGTCGTGTTCGCGCATAAGTCAACAGTATCATGGTTTCCGCGTACGCCACCCTAAGCACAAAATGAGGTTCATTGGATGTGTCGGTAGATACAGAGGAACCTACATCTCCGGAGGAAAAGACCGCTGATACTCCACGTGCGCCAAGGGCCATATATGCGTTGCAGATCTTTCTAGAAGAGAGCACCAGGTGAACATGAAGGTCTATCGGACGATTTGAACACCGACGTTGCCAAGCTAGCTCCAGCGTCGGACTCCAAATAGCCGTAAGATGTGGTCATAACTGAGGGGAGATTCTCGATACCGTCTAGGAAAGTGGTGGTGTCTAACAGAGCTATGCCAAAGTCGAAACCGGGAGGCTAATCAGTGTTGGGTTAGCTTAAGGGTTCGACCGTGGGTTGTGGGCTTAACTGGAAGGGGGGTGTTTCTGGCGGAAACGGTGGCGTTTGATTGGGTTGTTCCGACCTAATTAGTGTTAGGGTCAGTGATGGCTGGCTTGAGGGTCGGAGGAAAGGGAAAAGGCCCACACTCAGAAATTGGAGTGCTACTCCGGTAGCGATTCCTGATCATTCACGTCTGTGAAATTCCGTACGACCCTGAAATACATAGAAACAAACCCCCAGTGTATTCCAGATCGAGATTTGCTTCGTAGCCAGCGTCGACAGGCAATTGAGGATTTTCGCCACTATCCGTGGTCAAGAGACTGAACGTTGTAGAGGGATCCATGTCGGGTCGTTCGAGGGTGAGAAATTGCTATGTAGCGTCAGTTGGCTTCTCAGCCTCCTTGAACCTTGAATAATCACGAACAGAGAGATCTGGTTGCTGCGCCCACTCGTTCTCGTATCCAGTGATCAAAATAGCGTTAGATGTCTCGGTGGCGGGGGTAGTTGGAATTCCATAGAGATCCTGCAGGCAGGTCGGAGTTATAACTCCATTACCGTCACTCGTGTCGCACGAGGCTGCCGGTCCACGCTTTCGAATTTGAGGTGTGCCCGGAATAAGACGAACATCAGGTGGGATGAATGCCGTAGTGGGATGGATCACGTCGACGTGCCCAACCAGCTCAGATGGCAGACACAGAGAGTGTGCGCGTGATAGGCTCCGTGAGAGAGGGGTGCGTGAAATGCTCAAAATTTGCGGAGAACAGTTGGTTTGCCTGCGAGACAGGGAGGGTAAGTGCGACCCAATCTCCGTTTGGAGAGATAGAAGTGGGCGCAAGGCCGTTGGAGGATGCAAATGCATCAAAGACAGAAACGGTCTCGGGGGAAGGTTGGGCGAAAGTTTTGACCTATCAAGCCTTGAGCCATCTGTACGAATGGATTCCCAGACAAGGTTGCAAACCTCTTCCCTTGACAACCACTGTCTGAAGTCCGAGGTCCCAGGAGTGGCAATGGATCTGAGCTTTTCCTCCAGGCCGGCGAGATTATTGGACGTCAACGCAACGCGCAATGTCAGTGTATTGTTTGCTGGTGCAGCTCCTTGGCGGACGAAGCCACTGGGAGCCGCTGCGCGCTGCTCGAGCAGAACCATGGAGCCAGCTGACGTCCCAACCACAAGTGAGAGAACCGCGAGGAGTTTAGGAAAGGTCATGCGGATTGAAAAATGAGGGGACCCTGGAAGGGATCTACGTGTGCTTTTAAACCGTTGTCGAAGACCGCCGGATCAAGCAGAGCCTGGGACACGGCCTTTCCTCGCCGCTCAAGATTACGGCGACTTACTTCGGCGTGAGGAGGCCGGTAAATTTATAAACGCACCACACTGGACAGTGGACGAAGACGCTGGGGCAGATTCGGGCAAATTGAATCCCACAGGTATTTGGCGGCGAATGTCAATTCATTATAGAAATGCACACGCTGGTCTGTCTTCGCCTTGTGACAGACGGGTAGGGAATCGCACCGTACGTACGCCTTACGGCTATACGTACGGTTCACGTACCGGGAGCCACCCTCAGCCGCATGCCGAGTCGCCGTACGTATAACTTTGTCATGAAGGGCCGGATTGTTTCGGACTCGCTTCTACGGATCTCCTGTGGTGCGTGGCGCCGTCGGATCCTGTTGCTGGTTGTCAGCGTCTCAAATATCTGAACTAAATATATCTAGCGAACGGCGGCAGAATGGATGGAATAACACTCTGACTCATTTCTGATTGTCGTTTTGTTAGTCGAGGACTGGTTCGCCGATAGGCGGTCCAAGGAATGGGACGCGTTGAGCAATGTCCTAAGTCTTTATTCCTCCCCCCTCGTACGGTACGTGGTACGGCCATGTGCAGAGGGACAAACCATCAGATGGCATGTTGCGGTATAGTTGATATATATGTCACTCACTCAGACACTATGGCAGGAGAGAATGAAGCCATTACACCTCAGATCCAAGCTACGCGCTTAGCGGGTACGTGTCTTTGCACGCCGAACGCGGACTTGTGATGAATTGGGATTTCGGCGAAGGGCGAGGGAGATTAGACACCGCGAGCGAGCAACATAGGGGAAGTGGAGGAACTATTAGGCGCCTGATCTCTTTGGGTATAGCTCATCCGCAAGGCTCGAGAGCGCGAAAAATAGTACATACGCACCGAATGAAATTAAGCAATTGGCGAACCTGAGAACATCGGGTAATGCGCACAAAGAATTCTATGGTCCTGTGTCCAGCATACACGACTTTAGTCGAGGACAAAGTCTTGAAGCAAATTGGGAGGCCTGTTACAGAAGAGAAACCGTAGCAGTGCCAGGTCGAGGAGAGAGGTCGAGTTCTGAGGGCTTGGCAGGAAACGAGCTTTGCCGGAAAGGTCCGCCTCTATCGGGTATGATAATTCAGCCGTGAAAGCAATGGAAGAGAGACGATATTGGGTTCCACCCCTGGGAAGACCGCGAACGCGAGAACGATCATCATGGACGGAGGAGAAAGGCCTTGATCGGAATGACGGGACCAATGGCTGTGCAGCGGATCAACTCTCTCTTCTCTCCTTCATACTTAACGAGTCCAGCTCTCGCAATTCAAACACTTGACTTCGATTGCACCGATACACCTGCAACCCCGTCTTTTTGCACTCAGTCTCGACATCTAGGCCGTAGAACCTCGTCTCTTCTCGAGTTGTCGCTCTTTGCTGCTCGTCGGCGCTGTTGGCTGCGGTCTGGAATCTTCTACTGTTCAGTCGCTTGGTGATCTGGCCTTTAATTCGATACAGTATCACATTTGGGGCTCTATTTTTCCGTGGCGATTGCAGTGGAGTTGTTACCGCTCCGAATACATCCTACTTCGGACTCGGTCGTGCAATTTGGGCAACAAAAGTCGAAATAGCCGATCCTGCCCCGAAAGACATGTGCGATGGCGCCACAAGTCAGTTCCGAGTCCTAGTTATATGCAAGGAGTCCAATCAAGTTCTCCACTACTCTTGGATCAACTACATCGCTTCTTGCTGCCTCGATTCAATGACAAGTGATGTCAGCTACTCGTGACTTCTCTTCAGTTCGGAGCTGGGTGGGAGGCAGGATTCATCCCGTAGTCTCTCTGTGATTGTCCTCCCGTGCGCGGTTTCATCCCCAACTTGCTTATGGTGAGCAGCTTCCCCCACGTCGCCTCCACCTACCCTGGAAATTGCGATGGACCTCCGAGTTAACAATCGACAAAGACATTGCACTTCGAAGCCGAGAATGGCTATCCCTCCCCAATTCTGTCCAATCTGTGAGAACCCTGTGTTTCTCGTGCTCATTAATCGCATTTGAAGTCGTGAGCAGGGCAGCTTTTTATACAATTTTCTAATGTGCTGACACGAGTTATTCAGCAAGTAGCGCTGCTTTGCCCAGGTTGTAAAGTGAGCAATTCCCATTGCGGTTTCCCCTCCCCACGTGCCGTTCCCTAATCCTCGTTCACAGGGATTGCTAATCTCGCGCCATCTCATGACCCTGCGTGCAGAAGTATGACCAAGTGGGAAATATTACCAAGGTGGACGTATGGTCTTCACTTGACTACGGGATCCTGGGTGGAGTGAAGAACATCGCAAGACGTGGCCAAATTAGAACCTAGCCGTCGCGGATGCTCGCGTGGGGACGCTCGTTTCCCCTCAGGAACGCTCCGAGTCACCACCGCACACAGGGCAGTAAGCCGTTACTAAACCGCCTACGCGGGCCTCTCGCCCGACTCTATAGGCCCGCACGTGACGCGCGACTCGTGTCGTGCGACCTCACCAGCATCGCGAGCGTCAAGCGCCCAGCCGCTTCGCTGGGCGCGCGCTTCCCGCGCATCAAACTGCTGGTCACAACCGCCGGCACGATTAACCTCGAGAGTGCGATCACGGGCGAGGGGCTGGAGGTGTCGACGGCGCTGTGGTCCGTGCGCAACTTTGTTGGGTTCAGAACGGCCGGGAGCCAGGTGTCGACGTGCATTGATCTCATGTTCAAGGTATGTTGCGTGTTCAGTGCGAAGGTTATAGAACGATCAACTGACCCACCTGGTACAAGGATTACGCCGCACGCCCCTGGCATCACATTCGTCCATGCACATCCGGGACTGGTGAACACACCGCCGCTGAAACACTTCTCCTTCACCCCCGAGATCTAACACTTGAATGAGTCGCTCTGTGTTTCCGTCTGGCTCACCTCTCGAAACGCGTGCCGTTGCATAAGAAGGCGTCCATGGTCCGCATAAACCTCTGCAGAAACGACTCACGCACTCGCAGACTACGGCGTACCAGACGTTGCAGCGGCGTGCCGAATCCGATATTCCAGACCTTCTCGAACACCAAACCCTTCCGGAGGTAATCTACCGTGCGCGACGACTCCTTCGTAACCACCGGGGCGATGGCCGTGCGTTGCATTATTAGCCTCCCTCGGAAGCCCAGATATCGCCGAAATGGCGGTTGGACATGAATTCAATCACACTTTGACTTTCAATAGCGGTAGGAAAACCTTTGATCTCCAATCTGTTGTCTGGTGCCACTTACTGCGTTTCAAATATTAGCAGAAAGCAAGTTTTCGAACAGAGTCGGGAACGACACATCCGTCACAGCCTTGCACAAACTTCATTTGTCGCCACTTCGCCGATCCTCGGGCTCTGAATAATCGTTGTCGCGCATAGTTGTTAAAACATGGATGTTCCTAGAATCAACGGATAAGAGGCCGACGAAGTTCCAGCATGATTCGTGGGTGGTAACCACTTGACAGATCCATCAAGTCACTCGATGATATGGATAATTTTAGAATAGTCCTTCTGTTGATCCAATACGTGGTAGGGAACCCCTCGGCTCGGTCGCGATCCCCGCTCCAGATATTGAATAGAATTCAACTCCGTATCATGGGGGACGATAATTTACGCATATAGCGAAAGCTCAGAGGAGAATCTCGGAAGGTAGGTAGGTAGTATTACCCAGTAGTGATATCCGGAACGCGTAATAAATTTGTTGTCATGATGAGCGCGCCCTATATCCATTCTACATATCTCCGAACCGTGCTACCCGGAATGGATCTTGAATGATACTCCGCCCGTTGATGCCCTTAACCTTACAACATATATAAGACATAATCTCCTTGTTGCGTCTGCACGAGTTCTTTACTGTTCCTTATCATGGCCTGGGACATTATCCCGATCCTTTCCTTCCTCTCGCTCCTCGGCGCGCGCGCGGACGTGACAAACGCGGAAATTTTTGACTTTAACTTCGTGCGGCACGTACGCTCTCTCTCGCCGCGCGCAGACTCGGGAGCAGTTGCCTTGTCCCTGCCACCAGCCAGCATCTCTGTTCCATTCGGTGCCAAGACGCCCCGGAGGAATTCCAAGCGGCTCGCCCTTGCTGCGCTTCGCAGGAGGAATACGTCTTCAAGCTCATCGTCCTCGGACCACACCGTCGTCCTCGATGGCTCTGACTCCGACTTTGAATACCTGACCAACGTCACGATCGGCGGGCAGAAGTTCAGCTTCAGCGTCGACACTGGCAGGTGTGTTTTCGAGGAGCTGTACATAACGCATTACCTGTCGCGATCCTGATGCTCTCCCTTCTGTCCTCTCCAGCTCAGACACCTGGGTCATTCAGCAAGGGTTCAGCTGTTTTGATCTGGATGGGAATCCGCAGTCCGAAGGTGTTTGTGCATTCGGCTCGGAGGGCTTTAGCCCCAACGCCTCCAAGACGTTCACGCCCTTCCCGGGCGTCAGCTTCAACATCACGTACAGCGACGGCGAAGCCTTGCTCGGCCCTGTGGGAATGGACACTGTCACTATCGGCGGGCTGTCTGTGGAGAAGCAGGTAGTTCCGATTCCCACTCACGCGGCATATCTGGGAGACGGTATTAACTCTGGCATTATTGTTCGTCTCAAAATTCCCGTCGATTCGTCTTTTCACATTTTAATTACTTCTCGGGTATGTAGGGCCTTTCCTTCCCCGGTGGGACGACCGTTTTCAACACCACGGATCCCCTCAATGCTTCCGAGGCGAATCAGCTCATTTACAGTCCATTTTTCCTCTCCGCAGTTGAGCAGAAGAAAGTGGAAAATCCTTGTGAGTTCCTGCTCTTCGTTGCGATCCTGTCAGCTACTGAGGCTATCTGGCGTGCAGACTTCTCCATCGCGCTGGATCGTGGCAGCTTTGAACAGGAACAAAACGATAACTTCGACCCCAATCTTGGTTTCCTCTCCTTCGGTGGCATCGCGCCCGTCCCTGTGCTCAAAAATTCAGTTACGGTCCCTATTCAGGGATTCTCGACGACGACGGCCCAAACCGGCCTCCCTGGCTCAAATCTCTTCTTCTACACCGTTGACGTCGAATCGTATACTTTCCCCGGCAGCGACAAGGTGACCACCGTGAACAACAACACTGTCCTCGACACGGGCACGACGGTCAACTATTTCCCCTCTCCCGTCGCTGCCGCGTACGCCGCTCAATTCTCCCCTCCCGCGGTGGAGGATCCAAATACCGGCCTGTACACCGTCGCGTGCAACGCCGCGGTGCCCGATTTCGCTGTCACCATAGGTGGGAAGACATTCCCTATTGACAAGCGGGATCAGATCATCCCCACGGGCAAGGATGCTAACAACAACACCGTCTGCATTACTGGGACGCAGGATGGCGGGGCTGACCAGGCTGGGGCCGTATTCATCTTGTGCGTTGCGCAGCCCTCCGTGGCTCGCTTTTCTGATGAGCTGATTTTGTCTCCGTAGGGGCGATGTTTTCCTCCATAACGTTGTGGCCACTTTCAACCCCGTTGACGGCGAAGTCACTCTCACACAAAGAGTACCTTACTCGTGAACTGGATCCGTCATTGGGATGGAGGAGGCCTGTAAAGCACAATTGAGTGAGTTGAAAACTCATTGCAGCTTCAATATTTACGCAGTTTACTCAAAATTTTGGCTCATTGAATCGACTCGTATTTTGTGATGGCCTGTCCCTATTTCTGCAAGTCATTTAAAATTCTCTGTGAGCTCAGTCAGGTTATGTGAACTTCCTTCGAATTTGGCGCCCACAATGGCAGATCGACCATTCCATCGAATTTTTTGAGATTCACGTCTCCCACGAATTAATTATGGCCTTCAGTACCCAAAATAACGACGTGAGAAAGAATGTACATGCGGGTGGTTCTGGGGGAGGATTGGTGACATAGCTGGTAAACTTGCCCCCGCGAGTGGTGAATCTGCGTCCGAGTTACAGTATCTGCAGCGAACACCATGTGAAGTCGATGGACCCAAGACAACGGCGTACTAGAGGAACTCAGTTCTATTCGTTGTTGATCGTACGTCGCATTCGGAAGGAGTGTAGAGGTCCATCGGTATTGAAGGGGAGAGGAAGAGAGAATAAGTGCCCAAATCACCACCGCCCTGCCTCACGTACTTGACACAAATAAACCCTCAGAATTCTGGAATTCAGTAGCCCGCCCGGTCAAAGCCGGAAGGAAAAATCAGATAGGACAGACAGCCAATGGATTCGCAGCCTAGGCGTAGGAGGTGAACATGGCGCCAATGGCAGGTCGGCAATTGCCGGTGAAAATATTAGAACCTATCCATCCTCGACGACAAGGATTTATTCGAGAGAGCCGGAATGCGGTTGAGGTATCGTGAGCTGCGTGGGAGTACAGTGAAAGATGTTGGACGTCGGTGAAACGAAAATAAAGTTTCTGAGCAGTGCAAGAAATGGTCAGCATATCAGCATATAGTAAAACGGATTACTGGATTATTTCATTCAAATCGACAGGGGGCGTGACGCGTGACCGATTTTACCTATTCGACATTTCAACAGCGGCCGAAATTTTGCGTGACACCCCCTGAAATTTCGACAACTCCATGTAAAATTTGACTTTCTTGCTACTAGGGGGGGGGGGGGGGTGTCTGTGACGGCTTGGAGATTCGACAAAGGTCCGTGTGACGCGTGACCACGACCAAATTTCGGGATCGACACAGGGGTGCGTGACGCGTGACTGTCGATTTGAACGAAATAATCCAGTACATCAGGACAACCCCCCCTCGGTAATTTCCCACAAGTACCAGCAAATACCGGAAACTTGGCGGTAAGTTAGGTAAATTACGAACTTTACCTCATTATCGGTTTTACACAAGGTCCCTGTTTTCTCACCGTCAATTACTGGTAATTTGCCAGGATTACCACCAAATTACCAGTATGTTAACACTGGTTTCCAGCTATTGTCATATAAAATGCCAGCATTACACTGCACTCAGGGCTCGGAAATAGCAAAGGAAGTCGAGAAAGGTCATATTATTGGGTTTACTATCTGAGACAAAGTACAAACATCTAAACTACTCAAAAATCTGGGGCTACAGGTTAGGGCTAGTCCACCCAACTACAATGCAGTTCCCGACCATGCGCCGCATCCTTGCGTTCATTCTGAGAGGATCAGTAGCATTGGCAGTGTGTACTCAGTGTGAAACTCACGCAGCTCCACTTAAGTAAAGCGCGGTCGGACCGACTTTTTTACTCAAGTTGGGCCCAACTTAAGTTGCCTTTACTCAAGTTGGGGCCCAGCTTGAGTTGATTTGTCGGGGTTCCCCATGGGCGTCCGAGCACATCTATGCTGCGACTCAAGTCACACCCAATGACTTAAGTTTGCGCCTCAACTTGAGTAATATAGTATTTTGTACATAATGCAAATAGAGTCCATACTTAAGTCTGTGTCACTTGAGTCCGTTGCACTTAAGTCCTCCACACTGGGGCCCACCGACTCAAGGCCTCCCTCACAACTTGAGGTGGAAGTCCGTTACGCCAAGACTCAAGTGCGCCACCTCGTCGTTACCTTTGAATGCCCCACGGGGACCATACATTTGAGGACGTGATGACCGACACCCTCCGTGGAAGAGATAATCCACACAGGGGACATTCGTCAGATGAATTGTGGACAGTGTGTAAGTGGCATACACACTGATTGACAGGAAGCCCAATTAATGAGACCGCAACAGGAAAACTGGGTGGCATTAACGACTGAAGAGGCTATGCGAAAGGAACCAAGGCCTGCATGCTGGCGCCCAAACAAGCGAACGCACCTGCAGTTGAAGAGAGATGAAACATGATTTATGGGTAGCAAACAGGGAGCGTTGATACTCGTTCCATCGAGCGAGGTGACAGCAGGTTGGTGGCGTGGTCGTGGTGGCAGGAGGAAAGATGCAAAGCTCGATATCCGACCCCGTGACTTCGGCAATGTTGGGACAATGGGTCGGAGTTCAGACGTATCAGTGGCAATGCGCCCGGTAATCAAACCCGTGACATCCTTGCTTTTAGTTCTCGTCTTCCTGCCATCCACGAGTACCCGCTACTGCCTCCAGCACCCTCTACAGATGCGAGAGCCTCCATGCTCTATGAACGCAAGTAGCTCTTCAGTTATCCTTGTGGACTTGACAGGTACTTGTGCCACCATAACGCGGACACCGCGCGCCGTACTGTGCCACCGGAGTGACGAGACTTTGTGCCAGAATCTAAATCCACTGCAAAAATCCGCAGAGTAAGTCTTTTTCTTATTGCTTCCTCTGTATTTCCACCTGTGCCCTTTTCCCTTTCTGTCTTTCAAGTTTTGCCACTCACTTGCTGCCGGTAATACCCACTCGATTCAAGTCCCCGTCCGACTCAAGTCAGTTCTCATGCTGACTGACTTGAGCCACTCAACTTGGACTTGAGTCGCACGCGCGACTCAAGTTGTGTCCGAGACTTGAGTCTGATCTTTGTGTGCTGACTCAAATCGTTCGAGACGGGACTTGAGTTGCATGTGCGACTCAAGTCATGTGCGAGACTTAAGCAACCTCCTGTTCACCGTAGTACACCATTGTACTTATTATTGGAGCTATTTATGCCTTGAACCCTCAAGTAGAAAAATCAACATAGCATGAACCTATTTTTCTTTTTTGAGTTATTTATGCCTCTTGATACTCTACTTAAGTCGAGAACACTGAAGTAAAAAAGTCGGTCCGACCGCCTTTTACTTAAGTGGTGCTCTTACATTATCTGACTCAGTAATGACAGGCACACCGAATGAAGACGAACCAAATGAGGTGACGCCCTGCAGGGACATTCACAATGGAATTGAGGACGGAAGCCATTCTGTATGTCATTAAGTAATGATGGAAACGCAAAATGAAGGGGGACCAAATCAAGCGACGCCACACAGGGACATCACAACGGAAGGAATGGAATTCAAGTCAAAGAACTCACAATACCAGTCCTCGAGATTAATGTCGTTGATATGGTCAATGCCCCCACTATGTTCAGCGCAGGGGTAGAGCTGTTTGGTTTGGTGGTGGAAGCAAAGCGCACAACGAAGCGAAAAGGAGAGGTCAGCCAGTGAGGTGAGGCGCAAGAAGGGGGAGTGATGGTGCGCACCTGGTGGATGGGTACACCACACAGCAGAACTTGTTGTAGTGGGAGAATGCCTCGGCATGCAGCAGAGGGATTGAGACCTGAGGGAAGCACGGGATGAAAGGAAGGATCAGCATCGATACACAGGTGAATACTGAACTTACCGCTGTCTCAGGCAACAGCGCTTGGCTGCCATCCTACAAGTGGTGAGATGCAGATAAACCAAATGCGACAGGAAACGTACTCTACATTAAAGGAAGACCACTGTGCGGATGCTGGAAGAGTAAGGGCGAGAGGGGGAATGCAATGTGAAGGGAAGATGGAGGGAGAAGAAGAGAAGTATTTGTTGTGGCTGTGACGCAATCAAAACGTACCATTTTTCACGCACAAGTGCGACATCGGTAAGTCGACAATTTGTTTGACGTGGGAGCGTCATGCAAACTGTCATGGACTTGGCAAAAAAATCGTCTTTCTTGCAAAGGCCACCTTGGCCTGTTCCATCGCACTTGGATTGTGAGACTTTTAGTAATCATCCACAAGACAACCACCAAGTAAACAGGAGTCTTTTGTGCCTCAATTGCAAGATTTTGTAATGATCAGCCACGATTGGGTTAGGTCAGGCTTGAGGAACCAGTAAGCGAAAGGAAATATTGGAGATTATATAGCACAACAAAAGAAAAATGGTGGCTCACCGGTCATTTGCTGGTAATTCCGGTAATCGAGCAGCATTACCGTTAAATGGTATCAGAGGTTTGGTAATTATTGATTAAGCGCTGGTAATTGAGTGGCAGTACCGATAATCACATCAGAGGTTTGGTAATCAGGGGAACTTACCGAAGGAGGTTTTTCCTGATGTAACCAAGTACAAAGGTTCACCTGCGTCTGGAATTTTTGATGAGTAGTGGTTTCCGTATCAACGAAAACCTGGAATCAAGTTCAGTGAACGAGAACTTGGAGCGTATACGAATCGAACGGACAATATGAGTCCGCCTGGTCGGTCCGCCTGGTACAAGACGGGCAAGGCAGTATGAGAGTCTGACGCAATGCTCGGGACTTGGATCCGGAAAAAAAGATACGATATAATACGGAATACCCCTCCGATGAAACCACCAGAAAAGCGGAGCAACGCACCGACAGGCGCACTTATTGAGACGGGCAATGAGGGATTGAAAAATAAAAATCGGCACATTTCTACCAAGGCCGCACCGGAAATGCGAACAAAACACCAATGTTCACGGGGAAAATTAATAAGCCGCTGGCTGGCTGAGAACAACGCTAGAAAGAAGAGAACACCCACGATGGGAGAAAGGAACCGCACTGCACATCCTTCGCCAGTATGGGTCCCACCCCGGGCGCCTTGGATTTCCGTATCTCTCCAGTTTCGGGTTGTCGCAATTGCAAAAGAAAAATATACGCCCAGATACGAGAATGAGGCTGAACAGCGGAAATAGATGAGATAGTGAGCCGAATGACAAGAAGAGAGAAGACACAACAAGTGAGCAGACCGGAAGGCCCGTCGCCCGAAGTGGAGTGCAGAGTATCGGGGGGACTGAGTAGATCGACAGATGCCCACGAGAGGCCGAGTATATGCATCCAGGGCAAGTAGATATCATGCATCGAGCAGCGAGATGATAGAAAGCGCTCAAGGGCTGTTGGGGACGGGTGCTTCCGTTCTAATCCAAGCCCGAGATGGGACAGAGCGGAATAAGAGCCGAGAACTCATGGCCTGGAGCCACTGAGCCAGTCCCATGCCCGGCGACGAGAGTGAGGGACATGGCGGCCGTTGTCAATGATTGCGGCTGCGCCTTGGGTGCCCGAGATTGCAATACCCACTGAAGCCGTCATATGGAAGGCAGGACGAAGCAGCAAGTGAAGCGGAGTGGACTGTCCGTAGACGTCATGGTGTATCTCGACGAAATCCTCATCGCTCACTCCGACCTCGTGCGCCACCAGGAGGTCGTCCGAGAGGTTCTCCGATGGCTCCAGGCGCCCAAGCTTTACCTCTGGCAGGAGAAGTGCGAGTTCGAGAAGTCGTTGATCGAGTACCTCGGCGTCATCATCTCGCACAACCAGGTCGAGATGGACCCAGTCAAGGTCGCCGGAGTTGCCGCTGGGCCAGCCCCGGAGAACAAGAAGGATGTGCAGCAGTTCCGTGGCTTCACGAACTGCTACCGGAGGTTCATCCGAGCGTTCTCGGACATCGCGCGGCCCCTCTTCGACCTCAGGAAGAGGAGTATAGCGTGGACCTGGACTGCTGCTGCGGCTGCCGCTTTCCAAGCCCTCAAGGATGCGGTGACCGCGGAGCCCGTCCTGGTCCTGGTCCTGCCGGATGAGTCGCGTCCGTACTGAGTCGAGGCGGACAGCTCCGACTACGCTACCAGGGCCATCCTGTTCCAGCCAAACGCGTACAGAAAGTGGCATCCGATCGCGGGTGAACCGGAGCTTGAGGACCCCATTGTGCTTGTCGCACGGGAACTCAAGAACTGGAATGTTCGCTCCCCCCGGTCGTCCGAGTGGCATATCGCTGATGGCCTCCTTCACTACCACAGTAAGATCGTTGTGCTGCGGAATAAGGACCTCTGGCGCCGGATCATTGCCCTCCACCACAACACTCGGGCTGCCGGACATGCCGGGTACTTCAAAACCCTCGAGCTCATCGTCCGGAATTACTGGTGGCCCCAGCTGTCCCGCCACGTCGGCCGGTACGTCCGGACTTGCAACCCGTGCAACCGGACGAAGGCGCTCCGGAAGCTGCCCCATGGAGAGCTCCACTCGACTGAGATCCCGGAAGAACGCTGGGACACTTTCTCGGTGGACTTCATTGTCGAGCTCTCGGATGTGCATGGGTTCGACATAGTCATGGTCGTGGTCGATGTCCTGGGTAAGCGAGCCTACTTCAATGAGTGCCACACCGGCCTCGGCGCAGTCAGGGCCGCTCAGCTCTACTACCAGAACGTCTGGAGGCACCATGGAACCGATGTAGGCGACCGAGTCTGGCTGGACGCCTCCGACATCCGGACGACCCGTCTGTCTGTCAAATTCGCGGACAAACGTCTCGGCCCCTTTAAAGTCATAAAGGTTGTTGGAAAGGGTGTGTACAAGCTTGAGCTTCCCCCGCGGTACTCCCAGCTCCACCCGGTCTTTCCGGTGGTGAAACTCCAACTTGCGGAACTGGACCCGTTCCCCGGACGCCCCCGAAACGACGAACCACCACCCGTCCTCTAGACGGACCGTGACATTCAATGGGAGGTCGAGGAGATCCTAGAAGCGAAGGTCCGTTACGGCAGCCTCTGGTACATGGTGCGGTGGAAAGGCTATGGCCCGGAACACAATAAATGGATAAAGCACTCCGACATCTTCGCCAAAGACGCCATCAATGCCTATTATCGCTGCTACCCCAATGCCCCGCGCTGGATCGCCCTGGCCGCATTTGATTCGCTCTCGTTCCGGAAGCGCAACACCCATGTCCTGTTCATGCATCGGTGTGGAAGGGTGGGATGGACCGTAGGTCGCCTTCCCTCTATCTGCTATCTCCATACGTACTTTACGGTACATGGGCCTTCGGACCGTATATTAGTTTTGTACGTACTTTTATTACGGAATCCCTCTTTTGATCCCGAACCACCACCATCGATGCGACCAGTAACCTGAGCACTCCAACACGAGCACATTGCCAGTGAAGCCTTTCCACCAGAGCCCTACATCTCTCCCTCCACCGAGCCGTTATTGAGCCACACCCGTACCTCACACCCACACGGCATATTTCCCATTTCACACCCGATTTTTATTCCACGCCTATATGCTATTTCCGGGACCTTCCGCCGACTTTCCTGCTTCACCCGTACCTTCCAGTATCCGGACTACCGACCCGACTTTCTGTCTACCAGCCCCGAACTCTGTTCTGCGACATCGGGACACCGCATTCCAAGGGGGGATGATGTCAGGGGAACCCCCTGCCCGTCTGTCTGTCTGTCTGTCTGTCCGGCTCCAGCCATCGCACTGCCCCACTGCCTCATCCGATCCTGTCCATTGTTAGCAGGATAAAGCAAGAAAGACCAAAGAGAGACATTTATGTTATAACTGGTGACCAGGGGAAGATGGTTGAACATAAGTCAAGAGAAACACCATCTTAGCACTTTGAGAGATAAAGTCAGCAACAAAGACTTGAATTGTGCCTATGAGATGGATAGAAATTGATTCCTGTGCTGGCAGATGAGGGTGAGTGTCAGGGGAACCTCTCGTCCGGCCACTCGTCCGGCCCTGTGTCCGGAGCGTCCAGATCATCCAGCCCTATGTCCGGCTCTGGCCTTCCGCTCATCTCCGGCCTCTCATCCGGTTCCTTGTCTGGAACCTCCTCTGACATCACCCTCCACTTCGCTCACATCCGGAACCTCACCCTCCGTCCCTCTGGCCTCTGTTCTGTCCCTCTCTGGTCGTTGTCGTTTGTACTGGCATGTGTTATGCGACCAGGCCCAGGATCATTGCCGAACTTTGGACATGTGCTACTGGCTAGTACCTATTAGTTTATAAACCTTTACCCAGCATGGGAATCTTCATCCTTTCTTCTCTTCGGATTCCCCTGCTAGGTGTGTAGTACTTGCTCTGTATTTAATACAGCCTATTAAACTCCTTCGGATTCCCCTGCTAGTTTTTGTGCTCCTGTGCTGAGCTAAGGTTGCCCTTACAGTGAGGTTAAACAACCTTGCACTTTGGGGGGGAACAAAGTTCAGTGCCAGTGGCAAATCCATATTTTGCAGTGGGATCCTGGTGACAACACATTTGCTGTTCGGCCAGCTTGAAGGCACATTATTGTATCCGAGAGAGAAACCAGAGGGGCCAAGAATATTGGATAGTGGCAGGAACCCAGATAATGATCGAGGCTTTGGAATGATGAAGAAATGAAGACAGTGGCAGGGATGCAGCCAGGACGCTGAGAATAATGAATGGCCCTAAAACGACAGCAGCACAGTGAGAAATCTGCTGCAAGATACTCGTGCCCCGCATAGGATCAGCTGAGGCATTCCAACTGAATACCGCAAGATCAGCCTCCGTTTCGCTCCGGCTATGAGAATAAATGATCATGAAAGTGTGATTTCAATTCATAAATTGTTGTCAGTTAGGGTGAAGAACGGAAACTTTGACACAATGAATATGGTTGCAGGGCAAAGCAACTTGGTGTGGGTTGAGGAGGTTTAATGCAAAGTAGTCATGGGCCATAATGCAACAGACACGACACAGCTAGCGCGAGATTAAACATTCATAGCAAAGTGGCAGTGGTAGACATATGATTTTGAGGATGGTCAAGTGCCCAGGGTTGAGTAGTGGTTTTGAGTTGAAGGAGGAACTTGAATATTTTCCGCAGTAGCGGTTCCAGAGATCAAATTGAAAGTGAAATAAATTCAGGGAGTGAGGCTGGTGAAGGGGTTCCATTCCCGCTGCCCTTATATCTGAAGCATCTGCTGGAGAATATGTGGCCCTCCGGTGTGATAAATAGAATCTTCCATGGCGTTCAGCTGTGTCCTGTCAAACAAAATGTTGCGCACTGGTCAGCTGTTTGACTGCAAATGAAAAGGCAGAGTTGAAAGTTGATGACAGGAGGAGTTAACCCAAGATCAAGAGCAGAGAAGAAGCAACAGGAGAAAGTCAGATGGGAATATAGCACAGCCGAATGAGCAAAATCTTAAAGAAGAGATAATTATTCATTTTGGGAATTTTTTTTTTTAGCCAAGACTCAGATTGCCTTTATACTACATACCTACATACTAGGGGAGTACAGTATGCTCAATCTTACAGGACTTGAGTGTCAAGTGCATGGAGTAGGCTCAGCAAGCAACTTTGGCCCGACTAGCTGACCTTGCACAGCCACTTGGTCCTGTCCGAAACCCAACAAAAACTTTTGTTGATGAATGGGGTGGGTCTCTTGGGGGCCGGTATATGTGCAGTACAGCAGATTTACTCCTGGAAAATCTTGAGATTTGTGATCCTCTTGTCATTGAGGAACACTTTGATGTCCGGCCATGTTGTGGATGAGCTTCCAAATACTGGTGGTGTCCTTGAATTTGGAAAGATCCATTGTTTTGCCCAAGCATGAGATCCAGAGTGACAGGAGGCAGAGGAAGCTTAAGTCCAAATTCGATAAGATAGGAGAGTCACTGTCACACCCCCGTGTGCTGTGACAGTGACAGTCCTATCTTATTCAATTTCTGGCACCCTTACAGAAATGCCCAAGTTCAGTATTGAGGATGCTGTATACCCTCAATTACTACAACACATGAACTCTTGGCTGCTATTGTCAGCCCTAAGATCTGTAGTGGTTGACATATGTACCACCAAGAAGAATAAAAGAGGAGAAAAAAAGCCACAGCACTTATCTTTTTCTATGAGTGTTAGGATTATCTACTGATTCTACATCAATTCTGGCATTGACTCTGATCCGATTCTCGGAACAGAATCACGTAAGAATTGATCCCAGCTTTGACCGACCCCAATTCTGCTCTCAGTTTTCATATTGATTCTGCTTGGATTCATCGTCAGTTCCCTGTGCAAAAATAAGTCCCGAGCTAGACTTGTATTTTATTCAATTTTGTCATGATGACATGCCCTGCATCAAATAAAGTTTTTACTCGCACCCCTCTCGTCTCCCCAATGCCTCGCCTTTAAATTTTCAAATTTATCTTTTCCGATTTCACAAACATAAAATGCGAGTATCACAAGGATAAGTCATAGTTATACGAGGTGTTGATTCCAGGACCGATTCTAGAATCAATTCTCATCGAGTTTCGACTCCAGAGTCGAAACATCAATTCTGGATTGATTCTGGAAAACATCGATTCTGGCCTCGATTCTTGGTCAAAAATCGATGCCGTAATCAATGCCAGAATCCACGTCGATTCCCAGCTTTGACTTCCCCTATTGAGGGAAGTCAAAGTTCGGCTACGGGCTCGATTCACATGTCAATTCAGGTTTTGATTCGCCGTCGATTCAGAGGTCGATTCTCCACCAAGAATCGACACAGAATCGAGATGATTACCGATTCATGAGAATCGTAAATATTTTTCGGACAAGAATCGATGCCGGAATCGATCCGTGAATCGACCTCTTAACTGACCTTTGACTTCCCCTATTGGCAAGGTGAAGAATGAGGGCTGACTCCTCCCCAGACACAATGAGGATAACCAATTTTGTACTGGCCAAACATGTGAAAAACATGAAGAACCAATATACAATGTGTTCCATAATTTGTTGGACAGAACAGCATGTAAAATGTATTCAAATTATGATCTGCATGCCCAAGGTCATGCAGAAGATATCCAAGTCATGGAGAAGTTATTTTGAACATCTTTCAAATACTGAACCAGTATCTATTCAAAACACATTGTAAATTGGGTCTCAATGTATTTCATATGTTTGGCCAGTGCAAAATTGGTTATCCTCCTTGTGAGATGGCCAACCAGCTGCAAGGCTCCTGTGGTTTTTTTCTGCATTATTTGCCAGTGCCTCAACAGAAATTGCTGCTGTGGAAGCATGCTGAAGCAGCAGGAGTTGAGCCACTTGAGCCACTTGAAACTTGTTCCCGTCCAACTGCGGAAATTGACATGGATTCGAAACACTGAGACTTTTGGAGTCAAGTGTTGGCCATGATTGCTTTAGCCTTAGCAGTGTGTCAAAGAATCGCCAATGAAGCTGGACACTTATACGGCGGGACAATCATATTAGATAGAATATTACAATGGCAAACCGATGCCCGTGAGATAATTATCGACTAGAATAAGCAGCACAGTAAAAAAGGATGTAAGTCCACGCAGAACTCGCGCTCAGGAAATTGCACCCTGCCCGCCTCCCCACTTTGCACCTTCCTCATGAAACGGAGAATCCGGTATCGTGCCCTGGCCCACCGACCTCAATTCTGACCCGAATATCTCCGCGGTCCCCATGGGGGGCGCCGATAGGAGCGTGCGCAGCTTCCGGCGCGAGTTGAGCCTAGGTATTATATATTATGTGAGTGGCGCTGTCATAGCGGGCAGTCACAATTTCCTCACGTCGCGAAGAGCGCGTTGGTGTACATACGGCCCAGAGAAACGTGCATGGCCTAGACGACATATTTGAGCAAGGCGCGTGCGCGGAAATGGGAGGAGGACTTACGAGCCAGATGGAGGTGTTCGGCGATCCGACGTACTAGAACGGGAATCATCAGCGGGTACAGATATATAGATAGCGGTACTTCGGGACGTACGGCGGCGAGGGTTCCCAGAGCGACAAGACTGCAGTGATCGGATAGATGAGGACAAGTCGAAGTCGGTGCGGGATGTATACTTTCCTCGTGACCAATCCGGTGGAGACAGTAAAATGTATGATTCGAGTAAGGACAAACTTGGTTCTAGATAAATGAGTAGTTAATTTTAGGCAGACGAGGGAAATGGATGAGAACGTACCGATCAAACTCGCTCTTTCTACGTTGGATATACCAACACAGAACGAGCGCAATAGCGAGGTCATCTGGAAGATTACTGTCAGTCATGGCTATGGGTATGGTGGAGAGCAGACACACTTGCACCCCCAGTTGAGAAGACGGCGATAGATTCCCTCTTTAAGCTCGGGGCTATCTTAGTCGAATTCCTACCAGCGATAGTCTGCGCGGCCAAAAGTAGGTCGAGCACCAGCGTGGATGTGCATCCCGCGGTCAGAACGCCCGTCAGTAGCCTGTTCCGGTTGCTGAAGCGCCACACGCTAAACAACGTCTCAACGCAACAGCCAGATTCATCCAAAATTTAACATACCGGTGAAGGAAATATGGGTGGCAGGTGATGGTTGCCACACTTAGAAAAACGAGGTGCAGATCAAGCTGTATCGTCGGCAACCCAAGCGCGGCGACATTCCCCCGGTTGGTGACGAGATAGCTGTACATCGCTTGACAGATCAGAACGAGATGAACAAAGTCTAACGTCCTGCAAAAGATAATTCAGCTTCGGACATCGGGCAGGCAATCCATCTCTACCACACAAAACCCACCTGACGCAGCGGTCAGATCCAGTATGAACTCAAGTGGGGTCAAGAACGCTAGTGCTGGCCATAAATACGATACGAAAAAATATATTTTGAATATATTCAAATACATACAAATATGATACGCTGTGGAAGGTGTAAATAAAATATGAATATGATATGATACGGCTGAGGCATACTCAAATATATTTGAATACAGTACGGTTGCTATATTTTCCCCCCAGAGCTGCTGACTTGGCAGCCGTCGGAGCTCAAAAGTCATCAACCTGCCTCAGAATCAATGATCCGGCCCACCGAGAGTTGTGAGGTCGGCATAACACCGCGTTGGATCTGTTCACACCTGGATTAGCCGAGATCAAACTTGTGTGATCCGAAACTGGGTTCAACCTTTTGGCTCATTCCTAGCCAATACCAAAGAGCCAGAGCCTTTAATGGTTTCAAAAGGGTGTCCACCTAATTCTCCAGTAGATTCCCCAAGGTTATGACCCAGTTTTGCTCCGAAAGTGAGGTCTTGAATATATCCAGATATATTCAAAATATATTCATATCTACCTACCTGAATATGAATACGGTGAATACAATAACCTGTTTGCGCAGAAGCCATATAACCCACGTCATGGCTTTCTTACCGTGCGCAATTTTGGCAGGCAAATGGCTCCAAAAGCCATTTGCACTGCATTTGCGTCATATTTTGGCGTGCGGAGCCATATGACGCGCACGGCCCAAAAGCCATGACGTCGCTCATATGGCTTTCGCGCAAACTCTCTAATATAGATATGAATATGATATGCAAAATGCGTATTCATATCATATTATGGCCAGCACTAAAGAACGCACCAACGCCTTCAATGAAAGTGGATCTTCGGGAAAATTTTCGTAGTACTAGATGTACACTTGGACAGAGAGTACTCCTTGGAAGCTTCAGAAAGGAAAGAGATGCGTGAGCTCCGAGGGCATTCTACCTTCACGTGGACTCACAAAGTGGACACTAAGACTGGATTGAACGCTTCAGCTCTGAAGGGCACGCAGATCGTACGGTACCAACATACCGCCTATAACCAGGGCTCCGTCCGAGGAATCGAGAGGAGCCATTGAAAGCACAAATGGACCGGCGCAGGGATGTATTCGCGGAAAGACTTTGGCAACGCTCTCAGTCCTGCTTCGGACACCCTAAGACCTGGGCCGTGTTTATTCGTGGTTGCGGGTCGTGCGATGAAAAATAGCAGTCTAAAAACACTCTTTTCGGAAGACACCGCAACCGCTTGGGGATCACCTGTTTCGGACGTGACCGATGAAATTATGACCTGAACGGTATTCTCGTCAAGGTCTGCGACACTTGTCACTCGTCGCTACCAATGCGGTCTTCCGCCGTGAAGAATTTCTCCTCTCCGGTAGTGGCGTACTTACGCAACTGCATTTCCGCGTTTAGTGGCCTCGATTATTCCACTCTTGGCTCCTTTCTTTCTCTTATATATACCTCTATCAAGTAATCGAGATCTAAATCCATCCTTTCTCTTCGGGCCTCGGTTGTCACATCGACCACCATAATGAGCTCCATGTTCCCACCGTTGACCAAGCACTTGGCAACAAGGGCACAAGAGTCACGGAAGCAAACGAAAGTGGTGGTAGCAACGGAGATCAGCGGGGCGGAATGAACTATGGCCGAAAACCTGACCCAAAATTGATTCTAGGGCTGCACGCCGTTAGTGTTTCCATGGCTCGGTTTGCTCCGGAAGCCATGGCTTTGGCTTGGCTTCGTCTGGCTGAGAAAGGCCAGAGATAAAACTGTTAAAATGAACGGTGTCCACGTCCGTCACTCGGGATATTGCAGAAGACCCTCGCAAACGCGCAGGGGATTCATTCTAATTACTGAGTACTTGTACAATAATCTCGGGAAGCAATATATTTAAGTGGGGAGATGGAGAAAATACCAGGCCAGGTACAGTGAAGGTACAATAAATGTAAGGAACGAGGGGTAGGGTACGGTACCTGTTGCCACAACATAGCACCCGGAAATTGGCGGTGGCGGCGGTGACAGCGAGCGACCGACTCGAAATTCCAACAAAAACGAGGAGAAGCTAGAGCCAGGCCAAAGCTAGTGACTTGAGCCATGGCTTGGGCGCAAATTTGCCTTTGTCGATGATTCGTTATAATTGGTGAGTGATGATGGTATCCGTGTAAGTCTCGCCGTGAGGCTCAGATTTGCAATGAAAAATTGCCCTCGTTGGCGGGTTTGTCCTTGGAAGCCGTGGCTTGACTGGCCTGGCTTGGCCTGGGAAACTTCAAGCCAGAAGCCAGGGATGGCGTGGCCTGGCTTGACGAAGCCATGGCTTGGCTGGCCTAGATTCTCGGCTTGAGCCAGGGTCAGGGAAACACTACACATCGTCCTGTCAACGGCGACGGCCGTAAAATTTGGCGAGCGACGGTTACGGGCCGTCACAAACTAGTCTCTCGTAGACAGACTCTTTATATAAGTGTTCGCATCTCCCTATATAAGTCACAAACACGGCCGTAATTCTGGATTTATTACCTCACGCCAAATAAAGACGGCCGTCACCGGCGCAACCTGCAAGATATTAGGCCGGAAAATCTTGATTCTGGTGGGTAAGAATTATTATGATACCCAGTATGATTACTGATATGCCTCCTCCGCTTTTCTGACCGTATTTGAGGAAGGATGAGGGTTTAAGGTCGTTTGTGGCGACACCGCTTGAGTCGTTTAAACAGAAGCACAGGTCGCTCTAGCGCGCTATGCACCACACCTGATTCTCATAGGATCCAATACAATCGGAGAAGTGATCAGTGGCACTCCACGCTTGAATTAGTGCAGTTGCAGCCCTCGTTAACATGTTAGCAGGGGAAAAGCCCGCGCGTAGCCGTCCACGGCCGTCAGAAGTTGCAGTTTGATGGGGTAGCACGGCCGCCCGTACCAAGGGGAAGTCTGGATTCGAAAATCGGATATAGGGTTGAAACATTTTTTTCGGCCCCAAGCTGAACAATCCCCCCTCCTGCCTTATAGGGAAAGAGTTTCCCACCCCCAGGCCGGGCCGTTTCTTCCGCGTCCAGCCGCCGCTGTTCAACTCACCTCCAACCACCTCCTCAAAGTTAATCATGCTATTTTCTACCATCTGATCAGTGTCAGTGATACATCTGAACACTCCGCACTCCAACAGCTCAATGATTTCTGACCCCAAAACCAACTACACTTGGCTTCACTCTGGCTTGGACCACGGAAGGTGTGGGTTCAGAGTCATAAATCTTCTGTATTCATTCCCTGGACACTTGTATGTCTTTCTTACAACCAACTAACACCTCTCTCATACTCTATTACCCATTTTGAGCTTCTCAACTTTATGTACTAAAAAGGTTTTTTCAGCCTGACCTGACGGGACGGTGTGATGGAATTATGTACTTATTTATTATCCTGTGCCTTATATTTAATTCGGAGCCTCCATGTATTTAAATTTTCGACTTTGACTCGTTCCAAGCTACCATCAATCGACTACTGATCGCTACATTGATTGATGGTATCTTTCCCACGGTTTAACCTTGAACAAGCGACGCAACCGCTAATGCTATGCTAATAGTGCGGATCCGCTGATGCTGTGTTCGAAGCTATGATTCAGAGTACAAGTGAGTCATATGGTTCTGACTCACTTATGACTCACTTCTGTAGTATATAGGGGGAGTCTCTGCCTCTTGTTGAGACATCTTACTTACTTTGACAATACATCCCCCTGAACCAAACACATCTGTGTGACCTTGAGTTGAGCCACTAAGCTCAATTATCAACCTCTGTATCTACTGTATTGTTGCTAGACTCTACAGTATCTCCAGAACCCTCTGATCGCTGTAACTTTGCTAGACTTTGCTGCGTATTAGAGTTATCCTCTATTTGACTATCAGGTTGCTAGACTTGGTACATTAAATAGTTTACGGTGTTAGAACTTATTGAAGCTATCAATTAAGTTCCTTACGTCTCGGTTGACTGATTATATAAGGGTTCCCGAACTCGGCTATATTCATTCTCTGGTATTGCAATTACGCAACACCAACTCGCTCACTCATACACGTGTTACGTTCTCTGCTAGTAACTCGTATATTTCCCGTTTCTCTTACAGACGGGGCCCTCGCTGTTTGCGGGCGGTCGTCGCACCCATAAATAGGGCGACGCTGTGCAGCCCCAATTATCACCGCCGCCACAGTACAGGGTGGCGGAGCAGCTTCGTACCTCCCGACCGGCGCGGCATTTGTTTACGAGAGACAAGCCGGGCCTCCGCTTCGCTCCGGTAAATCGGAGGAACAATAAATTTATGCACGCGACGGAATAAAGCTATATGACAACTCAGAAGGTTAGCATGAAAACGATAAAATTAAACCTCTCAAGGGTGCGGGCGGGGAGCACATCAGTGTGGCACCGAATGAACTCCATGAAAGCAATTCTCCAGCACTGAGGAAGACCAGAGAACCGGCCGTGTAATGGAGTAATAAGTCTGAGGGATGAGTCAACCTAGTCAAGGCTCAACATTATCGGCCGCTATGTCGGAGAACCATCAGCATCTGGCGGGAAAGGAGCATTGATCCTCAACATGTTCGAAATAAACCGTAACCGGGTCGCAGGTTTGCACAGTTTGAGAAACATAATATCAGAAGATAGGCACCAGGAAATTAGCTTCGCTCATAGAAGATCAGGAGAAACAGTATCCAGTCAAGAGCATAGGATGAGCTAGGAACCGAGCACTCCATTGCTTCTGCAAAGTGAAAGGATCAGATGGAATTATTTGCAGTGCTATGGGAATGATTATGACAATATTGCTGAGGCTGAACAATCTTGCGCATTTTGAGAATTCCAAGGCGGCCTTGGAACCGGGGTGAGCCAAAGTCGGGAAGAGTCTTCGCCAGCACTAACAGATCCGAATTTGGCGGTGATTTTTGGTCAAAACGCAATTGCCAATCAGCCAAGTCGACGAGGAAAACCAGAACATTGAACAATAGTGGAAGGAACCCAGATCGGAAGTGAGGTTTGCGGCATGGATCAAAGTAGGAGAGGGAAAAATGGTGACGGGCATGATGTGAGGACACTCTGCTTTTATGTGCGCAAGACAACCCACTCCGGTATTCGACAATGCAATATGAAGGAACCCACAAACTGTGCTGATATCAAAGCATGTAACTGTTAGCAAAAGATACTGCGTCTTTTGAATGGGGGATGGCTTGCCAGTATCGCAAGCAAGCAACACCGGATAATTTCAAGTGGCTTTAAGAGCAAATGGGACACTCATCTCAGACACCGAACAGGCAAAGTCGAGGCGAGCGATATTGACAGAAATCACAGAATGCTTCAATATATGTTGCACCAATATAGCCTAGAGATAGCGCAGCAGATTTGAAAAAATCAGATCAGGCCAGAATTAATGTCGAGGACGGACGAAGGGGGCAAAATAATAAGACCTAACCACAGCCAGACTTTGCCGGATGGGTTACGTGGCTTCACGGCTGGATTGCGTAGGCAGCAATGGCTGCGATCGACTGCGACCTGTCAAGGACAAAGCTGGGCACGAGTCAGCTGTTTGACGGGAAATCAAAGGGCAGTGTTCAAAGGTGGAGAGAGACAACAACAGAAGGGGTTAGTCGAAGAGCGGCTGAGGAAGAACTAAAGGAGAACGGTTACATGGGGATACAGCACAGCCGAACGAGCAAAATCTTAAAGAACGGATAATGCCGAGACGGTCACGCTTGACGTAAAAGTCGAATCAAAGGGAGCGGCGTCGGGATGCACCAATCTCGGACGGCATATCTATTTCAAACCCTGCACATTCAGCTGCAAACAAGGCAGATTCGCACAAACCCTTGACAAACCCGGCACATTTGCTCGAAGGGCGGCATATTGCCGGTGTGCCAAGGCGGTTATTGCTATGCCGGCGTCCGCATCCCCGGTTCGATTGAATTCAAGGTCATTTGTTGGACAAGGGTACATGTACGATAGATTGAAATCGTATTTGTTCAACAGTACCTCACCACCTACAATAATCGACACAAACGAAGCGCAGGCACCAGCATGTATTCAACACGGGCTTGCCGAGCCACACAAGAAAACGTGTCAAACTCACGCGGCACGTCTGCTACGCATGAATGCTCAACTTAAAAGTTTAAAGCTTAGTCGATAAAATACTACCATCCACACATACTTTTCAATCAAAACCTGGAATAAAATATATGGCTGGGCGGTTGCGTCCCGCACAAACGAATGTAACCAAAAGCATATGGTTGAAGAGATGCCCTGGGGATGTCGGACCATCTTCCAGAACCTCCAAGCCCAGATGGGCGCCAATCTCATGTCTCAGAAGGTCTGTTGACTTCCGCATCAGCTTCCGATTTCTGTGCACTCCATTTACCGGTTTGTATTATAATGTGGGTCGCATTGGACGGTTACCGTTCGTCCGCCACTTTGAATTACAGGAAAATATTTCTAAGGTTCATTGCACACCATTGAGATTGATATAACGGCCTGTTCAATGTGCTCCCAGTGCCCAATCATTGCACCATACGTTTGCGCTCTGGCGCCGAGAAGGCTCAATTTATGGAGCGTTGCAAATGATGACCCCACAAAATGTGCGCTCTGATGGATTACCGCGGCCGGGGCATGGTGTGTCGTGCTTGTTGGGTATGGGGTCTTTCGCGACGTTGGGGACGGTGGTGTGGAAGAGAGGAGTGTGGGGCGCATGTCAAAGAATGGAAGAAACGCAGTGCAGATTCGAAACTGACAAGTACCGTCTTTGACAACAGAGGCGGTACATCGGAGCGAATGTGCAGTATTTGCACCGAATCTGCAGTGTTTACGAAGGATGTGCCGTCCGAGCTTTGTATATCCTCTTTCGGCGTCAACTTATTAGCGGAGTTTAAAATGGCGTCGGAGAGAGGCGTAATTTCAAAGAGAGGGCAATAACTCGTCATTTCATTCGTGAATAAACCATATACATCGCGGTCAAAAAAATGTGTACGGCTAGTACACATACCTGAAATCGCGATTTTGGAATTCCTGCGGATAAGAAATGAACAAAAGGTCTTGAAGATTGCGGTCGAATGACGCGATAAGAGGAGACACCGCACCTTATCCACTTTCACTTTGTCCATTATCCCTGACCCGTCGCTCGCGAGGTGCTCGACATACACCTCGTCGTATGCATCATCCCCCAAGGGCTCCGCATCGCGACGCTTATTCTCCGCGATGAGCATATATCTGATCGCATGGAAGAGGAACATGCAGCACGTGTAGCAGACGCCAATGACGGTCTAGGGGACATGGTTCCGCGGTTTGTACCGGGCCTGAGTCGGGCGGATAGTCAGTACATCAGCAAACCCTGGGTCCGGCTGTAGTGAAGGCACCCTTTACATAGTGCTACATATCCGTGACGGCTGAGACCCACGAAAGCGCGAGTACTGAGAACGAAGCCCATAACATATCAACGAAAGTCTGTATCAGCGGAAAGATGAATGCTCGCACCGAATGAAGTATTCCCCACCTCTGCCAGGAAACATCAGTTCCAAGAGAGTGCCACAGACAACAAGCCAAGCCACACGTACCGTTTATCCACACCGAAAACAGCAGCGCGCCCGAGCCGGAAGGAAATATCAGATAGGACAGACAGCCAATGGATTCGCAATCTAGTCGTAGGAGGTGAACATGGCGCCAATGGCAGGTCGGCAGTTGCCGGTGAAAATATTAGAACCTATCCATCCTCGACGACAAGGATTTATCCACAACATCGAGAGAGCCGGAATGCGGTTGAGGTATCATGAGCTGCGCGGGAGTACAGTCGAAAATATTCCAAGGCCACACCGGAAATGCGAACAAAACGCCAATGTTCACGGGGAACATTAATAAGCTGCTGGCTGGCCGAAAACAACGCTATAAAGGAGAGAGCACACATGATGGGAGAAAGGAACCGCACTGCACATCCTTCGCCAGTATGAGTCCCTCCCCGGGCGCCTTGGATAACCCGTATCTCTCCAGCAAAACTAAATGTCTCAAATGTACCAACTTCGGGTTGTCGCAAAAGAAAAACGTATACCCGGATAGGAGAATGAGGTTGAACAGCGGAAATAGATGAGGGAGTGAGCCGAATGACAAGAAGAGAGACGACATAATAAGTGAGCAGACCGGAAGGCCCGTCGCTCTGATTATATGCATCCGGGGCAAGTAGAGAACCTATCCATCCTCGACGACAAGGATTTATACACAACATCGAGAGAGTCGGAATGCGGTTGAGGTATCATGAGCTGCGCGGGAGTACAGTCGAAAATATTGTTGGATGTCGGCGAAACGAAAATGAAAAGAAAGTTTCTGAGCAGTGCAAGAAATGGTCAGCATATCAGCATATAGTAAAACGGATTAACCAAGTAGAAGGGTTCACCTGCGTCTGGAATTTTTAATGAGTAGGGGTTTCCGTATTAACGAAAACCTGGAATCAAGTTCAGTGAACGAGAACTTGGAGCGTATACGAATCAAACGGACAATATGAGTCCGTCTGGTACAAGACGGGCAAGGCAGCACGAGAGTCCGACGCAATGCTCGGAACTTGGATCCGGAAAAAAAAGACACGATATAATACAAAATACCCCTCCGATGAAATCACCAGAAAAGCGGAGCAACGCACCGACAGGCGCACTCTTTGAGACTGACGTGCGAGACGGGCAAAGAGGGGTTGAAAAATAACAACCGGCACATTTCTTCCAAGGGCACACCGGAAATGCGAACAAAACGCCAATGTTCACGGGGAACATTAATAAGTTGCTGGCTGGCTGAAAACAACGCTAGAAAGAAGAGAGCACACATGATGGGAGAAAGGAACCGCACTGCACATCCTTCGCCAGTATGGGTCCCACCCCGGGCGCCTTGGATTTCCGTATCTCTCCAGTTTCGGGTTGTCGCAATTGCAAAAGAAAAATGTGCGCCCAGATACGAGAATGAGGCTGAACAGCGGAAATAGATGAGATAGGGAGCCGAATGACAAGAAGAGAGAAGACACAACAAGTGAGCAGACCAGAAGGCCCGTCGCCCGAAGTGGAGTGCAGAGTATCGGGGGGACTGAGTAGACCGACAGATGCCCACGAGAGGCCGAGCATATGCATCCAGGGCAAGTAGATATCATGCATCGAGCAGCGAGATGATAGAAAGCGCTCAAGGGCTGTTGGGGACGGGTGCTTCCGTCCTAATCCAAGCCCGAGATGGGACAGAGCGGAATCAGAGCCGAGAACTCGTGGCCTGGAGCCACTGAACCAGTCCCATGCCCGGCGACTAGAGTGAGGGACATGGCGGTCGTTGTCAAGGATTGCGACTGCGCCCTGGATGCCCGAGATTGCAATACCCACTGAAACCGTCATACGGAAGGCAGGACGAAGCAGCAAGTGAAGCGGAGTGGAGAAATGAGAGTCGCAGCCGGATTATAATCTAGTCGAGCACAGCCCCAGATACCAGGATCGAATATTCCACGAAATTCGCGCCGGTGATTTCATGGAATTGGATTGCATCAAATCCAATAAAATGTGGAGACCGCACAAATAAATTGACGGAACCCAACACCAGAGAATAAAAAAGGAGAAGAGCAGGAAGAAAACCGGAAACGGCGACCCACGAGGCAAGGCGCAGACGCCAGGCCCGGGGTACCCGAGTCAGTAGATGCAATACCAGCCCAGCGAGTTTGGGTTTGAGATGCAAGCTGAGTGGAACCGAGGGACGGGGGAGGAAAACAACTCGAAATGAGATACGAATGACGCAATGAAAGGAAAAGGAAAGCAAAAGAGAAGAAGGACAAGAGAAACATGAGGGGATCGCTGGGAATAAGATCGGAAGTGGGAGAACGCGGCGCACCATCCATGCATCCATCGGGCTCAGCCCGGCAGAGATGTCTCTAAAACTCCGCCCGACTCTGCGCGAATTGAATTTGAAAGCGACTACGGCCCGTTTCTCCCACGAAGCCACACACAGAGATCGTGAAACGCCCAACGGAAAAACGTACCCAGTGCATTGCGCGGGGCAGCGTGGAAGCCGCGACGGGATGTGAGAGAGCCATATAGGATTCGCCTGCGGAACGAGAAGTTTGGAGAGAGGCAGCGCGGAAAAGGCCACCCGACGTATCAATTTAATGCGAAGTATGCAGACTATACGCGGCGGGCGACGGAGTTGGCTTGAAGTAATTAGTCGTTCGTTCCGAATCTGTTGGTGACGGACGTACTCTAGGGGGAATGAGAATCGTCGCGCATGGGTATTGCTTTTAGCGCCATCGGAATGGATCGGACGCGGAAGCCTGCGATGTATGGCGGTGAGCACGCAGTTCTCAAAACGAGGTAATTGGGACACTGATCACTGCATGTCGGACGGGGAGCTTCGCTTCAAGAGTGGGGCAGCGGTATGACAGAAAGACGCCGGCGGCAACTTCCACTTCGAGGACGGCGTGCCAGGTATTGGTAGAGCTTGGGTTGAGCTTGGGTAGGGCTCAGCTGACAGCGAATCGGCGATGACACCCAAAAATGCAGGAGAGTGAAAAGAAACGCCGTGGAGAAGAGCGGCGCGAACTAGGCTGTACAGAAAATTGGAGCAGAAGGCGTGCGGATCGTTGGCAGTCGCAACCGTGAAGAAGACGAAGGTTAAGATGACGAGATGCTTGCACTTGTTTGTCTGTAACGTCACTCGGCAATCACCGGGCCGCGCATCTTTTCTTCAGCCTCGCTTCCGCCCTAAGTAGTTATTTGAAACAAGACATGCCGCCGCTTCGCTCCGGCAACTTGCATGATAAAAAAATAGATATTATTCAAGTCGTGAGTACATAAAATACTGCAAGTGCAAGTAAGAAAAAACCGCCGGGGTGTGAAGTAGGAAGACGAGAAATAGATGGATTGCCCGATTTCTGTTGGAAACATGCTTGAGTCCTGGCAGTTTGAACCAAACAGCGGCGTTTTGGATGGATAGGACTGCGAGATGGTGAACAGCAGATTGAGTTGTTGAAGATGCTCAGAAGATCTCACCAAAAGGAGACCAAAATCAATGAGAAGCAATTAGATTGAGTTCCGATCACTGCACCTCCGATTCCGTAGTAAGTATTGGCGGGATCAATGGCGAGGAAGGTGTCGGAGATCAGATTGTGCAGACAAAGATGAAGGGAATTGATGTAGTCTTGGAACCGAGCCCGACGGGAGAATTCAGAACCGCATCCAATTTGCAGCGGAACTTGGTCGAATATTGATTGATGATCCTTCACGGCGTATTGAATCCAGCAGGAAAGCAGAAAAGCAGATATACCGTGGAAGCCAACAAATCAGGATGTGTGACCCGAGTCATATTACAGCAATAAGAAGAGATCGTGCCCAGTGGTTTTGAGGATGGATAAGGATGGTCGAAAAGTGCGGGGTTCAGGGTCAGGAAAACTGTGGTATTTATGCTCGGAAGGATACGTTACGGAACGGAAATGAGCAGGAAGAAGAAAATTGCTGTGATGAAATGCGACCTACCGAAAAAGAACTGCGGACTGGTCAGCTGAGTGAATCAGGGTCGTGCATACTGCGGCACAGCTTAGGCAATGAACAGTGGAAGGTTGAATGGACCTACGGGGATTCAGGAGCACGAGAGGCGGAAATGCAGCGGTGACTTGGCCAGATGAAAAGACAAAGGTCAGTCAGGCAGTGGCAAAAACACAGAAAATTGAGGACAGAACGGGGATGAGTGGAGACTAAGAGCATGGATTTCACGGGGAAAGAGCACAGCCGAGAAGCTATTTCGTTGAAAAATGGTTAATAGCGGAGCAGATCAAAGTGGAACTGAGCATCAGACAGAGCAGTGCTTGAGGACGAGAAAAGTGGGTAAAAGAATAGCATTCCAAACAACAACAGCGCCACTTTTATAAGTCAAGTATCTGCCGGAAGGGTTGCGTGGCCTCACGGCGGGATGAATAGATTCACACTGCACCGTAGGCAACAGCAGCAGCAATCTGCTGCGCCCTGTCAAGAAAGGACTACACACGGGTCAGCTGTTCCCTCTGAAATGAAATGGCCATGTTGAGAAGCACAGAAAGTCGATGATGGAAGGGGTTAGCCGAAGAGAAAGAGCAGAGAAAAGGCAAAAGGAGACTGAATATATGGGGAAAGAGCACAGCCGAGCGAGCAAAATCTTAAAGAACGGATAATATCTTCTGATGCTAGGGTGGGCGGCCGAAAAATCCGTGAAATTGACCTCTTTTCGGACTTAGCTCGGAGTCCGGTCCAACCACGTTTCGGGTTTGAGTAGTCGTTTCTTTAAGTTTCTTTTTCCAGGTCTTATATCCCACTTTCTGTTGAAAGTGAATATATAAACCGCCCATTTTTTTAGGCATTACAAGCGGCTCAAGGAGTTTCATAATATTTACTGAGCATGCAATAAAGATAAGGGATAATTCAACCTGCGCCGTCGGTCCGAACAAGCGAAGTTTGATGGCGGAAAGGAATCCGTCATCAAGATGACCAACATCACACAAAAATTCAGCAGCGGACAACGGTCCCCAACCGGTCGGCGTCAATTGCATGCACTGGAGTCTACGACCGCCGGTGCGGCAGTAGAGGCGAGGACGGAACCAAACATCCTCCAAATGCTGTCCGGGACAGCACTCTCGACACCCACACAATACCACCTGATCCAGTGACTGCATACGGCTTTAAAGGTGTCCAACAGACACACTGAAAAAGGAAATGTTTCTGGTAGGATGAAAACCAACTGTGAAATTGATAGTATCAATTCAGGTTCTTATCCTAGCGAAAACTATTAGTATCAATGGAATATAAACTGAAATGGAAACATGTTGTTTCAGAAGACCTTTCAATGTCACAAAGAAAGGTAGTTTCTTGGTATCATGAAAGCTTCACGCAAACTCGAAATTTCATTGCAGCTTTCAAGGACACCAAAATAGCCAGTTTCAGGAACAAAGAAAGTGGTACTGAAAGAACCACTTTCAGCGCCGCTTTCTGATACCCCGAAACAACCAGTTTCATTGTCTGCGCTATTTTTGCCATTGGTCCGGCATTGCCCGGACCAATGGCAAAAATGCCGCAGCTTTCTTTATGCCCGAAACTCGTTCTTTCAATGTTTTTGAAAGGCACATTGGAAGAGATTCTTTCAAGGTGCCTTTCTTTATTTGTGAAACTACTTCCTTCAGTGGCCTTGAAAGGTACAGTGAAACTGGGACTTTCCATAAGCCTTTCAGGATACAAAGAAACCAGCACTCTTTGTGACCCTGAAAAGGCTTTTGAAACAAGCAGTCTCAATTTCACTTCATGTTACATTGATACTGATACTTTCAGGTGGGTTTATAACTGAAAGTGATACTACTTGTTTCACCGTTGGTTTTCATCCAAGAAGAAACATTTCCTTTTTCCGTGTGAGAATATATCCTCCTTCCAAGTTTCCAGGTGCTTGTCAAAATCTAAACAGTGGCACCTAAACATCTTTCTGATAAAGACCTTCTGTCCACAGGAAGCGTGTCTTCCCGAGACTAATTCAACCATTATCTTGGTCGAAGGAACCATGTCGTTGCAAGTCCTATTCATACCTGGTTGTCCCAACAAATCTCCAAGATAGTCGTTCCAAATATCGCGAACGCAAGAATATTTTAACTCCCGTTCTTAACAAATAACATGTGAGCGGCGGAGGCCGAACGGCCCGAAGCTCGGGCGTTGGTTTTTGTGGTGAAACGGCTCTGTTCTGGAACCCCACTTCAGAAATGAACAGATAAGGCATGCTGACGCGCTCGAAAATTCCACAAATCCATATGTTTGGATGCGCTAAAAGCAGATCATAAGTAGGAGAAGACATGAGACGGGAATGAACTCGAGATGTGCATAGAAGTTCACAGCCTCCTCCCCAGCCGAATCGGGACTTTCCCAACTCCAAGCGTCAACCGTGCACTAGCCTTCATAACTCGCGCACGCCACTGCGCCTTCGTCTCACCGGGATCCAGCTTGACCTGAAGCTTCCAATCGCGTAGAAGATTACTCAGAAAGGCCATGGCCTCCGTCAGCGCAAATTTTCGGCCGATGCCTAACCCATTCAAATTCAGTCATTAATGTTCCGGTGCGAGGAAAGCTCAACCTACATGTACGCGGACCAAGCGAAAATGTCGTCATGTCGCTTTCTGCCACGACATACCACCTCGAGGGGCGGAACTCCTCGGGATCAGGGAAATATTTCGAGTTGTAATCTGGGAGGGTGTGGTTCAGCCAGTATTCGGGATTGAGCGTTCAAAAGGACGAGAGAAGACCACTGACGCAGTCCGATGAGATCGATAAAAAATGCTGTCCCAGGTTCGAGGACGATCTGCCCGCCATGTCCGTCTTCTTGATCTGTTTTGAGCACGAGGGTCTCCGTTATGACGCGGCCGACTGACGACGCGGCAGCTTAGAAGGTTGCGAAATCTTTAGTTAGTCTTCGAGCCAAGGACTAAGTCGGCGCTCACGGAAAAGGCGGGAGGCTTCCAAGAAACACGATTGAACCTTGACGAGTCGAGGGAGGTCTTTGAAATGCTATAGATTGCTTCCTTTCAGAGACTCGTGAATGTTAACTTGACCGACACTGACGATTTTTCCATCATCAGACATCACTGCCCGTACCTCGTGGTACACCTCCTCTTGAATGTCTTCGTACAGGGCCAAGAAGCCGATCGCGGCGTCAAGTGCTCTCGCCGTACTTTCTGTTCAATTGAAGTTAAGTTGTTGAGGCGATATGGACAATGTGCGCAAGCTGACTGACCATGCCCCGCGAACAACAGCAAATACGTATTCCCGGCCTGGGGTTTCAACTTGAGTTGGGTGCGGCCATGGGGATGAGACATGACTAGGAACGTCGCTCACAAGTTCCTCGTCCGTCATGGACAGCGTTCCCTCGCCCTCATTTGCGCGCATCATGAGCCGGAACACGTCCTTTTGTTTGGCAGCATCATTGCCCTCGACTCGCTCGGCCCGTCGGGAGGCGAGGAGCACTTTCATATGGACATCCAAGGAGGTATACGCGGTTTCTATGTCGCGCAATCTGCAACGCGAGTCAGCTCTGGGCTTTCAGCGGCACTGAGGAAATAAATCAAAGGAAACACGTCAACCCACCTTTTTGATTGGAAGCCTGTATATCCACCGCGGGAAGACCAATCGCTCGATACCCGTCACAGACACGATGCCGAGGGCTTCGCGTAATGACATGGCATTGCCCGAACCTTCCCGAGGGGCTTCGTGCCATGGCATCGGTTCTCCGAACCCACACCGACCGATGAGAATTAACGCAAACTGAGGCCAATCTTACATCAGCATTGAATCGAGGGCCAAAGATCAAGAAAGGCAACCATAGAAGTAATCTGGTTCAAGGCGGAAATAACGACAGTATGGTCGTCCTCCCATCCTTCGGCCTTGATCATTTCCTGGTACACGTTAGTTGCTTCGTCCCATACGAGCGCATATCTATGAGGGAACGAAGAGTTAACCCCGCATTGTTGAAAATTCGCAGCAATTATAGCGTACGTTTCGGGACTAAACGCCGGATTCATGACACGCCTGTGCCGACTCCATTCAGACCCATCGACTGTAAAGAGATTTTTGCCATAAAAGCTGCGCCGACGTGTCATTTTCACATTTTAAATGGCACGGATGATTCATTTCTGACCTCAGGACGGCGGTCAGCTCTCGAGCTTTCCCGAATTTGCCCTTGGTCTCTCGCGAGAGGAATTCCTTCGCGACGTCCAGAGAGCGCGTAAAAATTACCGGTCCGCCGTTTACAAAACCTAGTGCAGACATCGTCTGCAAGCTATTTGCGTAGACTGCGGTGAAGATAGTCAGTCCGAAGGATTCGCCAATGATCAAGAGTACATGAACTGATGCTAACCTTGGTTCCTCCAATCCCATTGCCACTTCAAGCCCGGATTCCAAAAGCATGTCGGGATAAGAGCTCCCAACGGCGACACGGGGCTGAATATGGAGCGGAGTCCGGGCAGATTGGAGACTTTCTTCCGGACCAGAGTGAGCCTCTCCCACCATCAGTATTCCGGAGAACGACTCACTCGTGCATTCTGTCTGAACTGGAGGACCCGATGAACGGCGTAGACGGTGCAGAGGGCGGAGAGGTACGCCCACCAGGACATGGGAGAGACACAAGGACCCTTGACGGGCGTGGAAGTGCAAGACCAAAATTAGACTTGAAGCCGGAAGGAACTTGCTTCCAACGCTGATACAAACTATTCTGCTTGCCAAGGGTTGCAGGAGCTCCTGGAAGAGTAAGTCGAGATTTGCGTTGCGCAGCTTTTGAATCAATAAAAGAGAACTGAGATTTCCCCTCTGCAGCCTGGGAATTCTGTGCAGTGATGATAGGCATTATTCGCCGCCGACGTATCACCCATTGGTTGAAGAAGGCATAACAGTGGATGTCCCGGACTCCCTGGTGCGGATCCCGGACTTCCGCTTTCCCATCGGCCACCCGGAAGGGAAACGGCCAAAATCTGTAGCTATAGACGCTATAGCAGAAGATCGAGTGTTCGGATCGTTGGGTTTGGGAGAACTATGTACTTTGAGGAGAAATGGATCATGCTCTGGGTCCCAAATTATCTTTGACCATGTGCCTGAGACTGCTGAGATTTTGAGTAATGACTAATTCTTGATGACAGTGTTTTTTCCTTTTAACAAAACTGCACAAAAAAAAGGCCCCATACCCTCGGGCCGAAAGGGAAGCCCAAAGTGTTGTTTCAGCTCAAGCTGAGAAAATGATCCGCAGATGAGCGGCAGATGATCTGCCGCTCCTGCCGCTCAACTCGATCACGTGCATTGGGACATTGAAATAATCAAATGAAAAAAGGCAAAGTATGGTTGAGTTGGCGGATCATCTGCCGTTCATCTGCAGATAGGCCACTGCACATCTGCAGATTGTTTTCAGCTCAAGCTGAAAACAACACTTTCAGCTTCACTTTCGGCCTGAGCTGAAACAACAACATTTGGCCGCCATTTTGAGTGCACCTAAACAGTCGCTGAAACTATTGTTTTCGCCCGCCGTTTCAGCCGAGTCGAAACAATACGTTTTGACACAACTGAAAACTGACCTTTTCAGCTACAATTTCGGCAACACTGAAACCATCATTTTCGCTCAAGCTGAAACTGCTGCTGATTTGATAATTTTAGGTCGCACTTTCTGCTATGAAAATTTGTAGCCTCGACTGTTATACTGTAAAATTTCATTCAATTTGGCATAGGGTGTGACCCGTGACCAAAAATACCGATTCGGCACTTCGGCACCCAACAAAATTTGGCGTGACACTTGCAAAATTCCGGCATTCAAGACGAAAACTTTCGAAAATTCTGCCTTTTTTGCAGTTCCAAGAGAGATTTGGGCTGCACGTCACAAATTTTACATTCGGCACTGCGCGCCGTGACCCGTGACCGAGACAAAAATTCGTCGCGGCACAGGGGGTGCGTGATGCGTGACTGCTGATTTGAATGAAATTGTACAGTATTTGGCATGGCAGAAAGTGCTGCTGAATCTCATATTATCAGCAACTCATTAACCTTGGCTGAATCCGTCACTTTCGATTACATTTTCAGCCCCCAGCCGAAACGATCATTTCCGGCAACATGAATATTCACTCTTGCCAGTGTGTGGGTGATTGCAGAGTCTTGTCGTGATTCCGCTCCAGAGGCAAGCTGATCGGAATTATTATAAGAGTGTTTTTGGTCAAAATCTTCGAAAACAGAAAAAAAAAACGGTCCCCGCCCTAATTTCCGCAAAAGGCTGTAAAATGCGTCCTCTCATCTTCTCATCTGGCCTAAAGACTCAAGAGTGAATCCTAATGAATTTGAACCAAAAGGGAGGAAGGCTATTTAGAGAAGCCGATGTACAGCTGAGGCTGCATACCGTTATATGGCGCCCCATGTTTCTACTTTTCCTTTGCCTGCAATCACACCCGCTCGGACGGTGTTCGGAGCCGGCGCTTGCGACGGTAAGTAGTGAACAATGTAACTATTAACTTCGGAATTAAAACTGGCCAACCAACCTCGTACATTATACCTGCGCGACCCGTTCTATTGTCTTTTGAATTAAAGCTGGCACACGACGTCAATCGACGCCAGCACATTCTTGTCGAGTTCGCTGTCGGCGTCGTGCTCAGGGCCGGCCTCTCGGGGCGGCATATCGATGATGGTGGACAGATACTGTGCGCTCCGCCACAAAGCGCGCGAATGCGGTGCGGACTTTTCTTCAGGGTTGCGCAGCGCGCGTAGTGCCCGGATGAAAGACTGAGTGGATATGGTGTCCATAAGCAATAGAGAGACAAAGAAGAGTAGGGTCAAAGGAAGAGTGAAAGATGTAGCGTACCGGATCTGTGGCCGCAAGTAGTCCGTAAATAAGTGGGCGCCCGGCGCAGAGGGCGAGGGCTGAGCACAAATGGTGAGTCCTGATGTGTATAAACAAATTATTAAAGCGTACTTGTGACGTAGATTCTCCAGCCCTACATATGGACGGACGTCGATGATAAGAGTCAAGTGGGCGTGAGAAGCAGACGCACGAGTTTCGTCAACTCGGGGTGCCTTATCAAGTACAAGTTGAGCGCGGAGGCCGTGACGTTGGGCAAGCATGAGACGAGCGGGTAAAGGCCTGTGTACGCAATGTATAGTCCGTCAGACTTCAGTGCGAGATTTCGTTGGTTGATCGACTCACCGATGCGCAAGATGATATTTCGGAACATCCGAATCGTCGCACCTGGGTGGTTTGAGGACCCCGACGAACAGGTACTATTCTTGAACTGAGAGTCCACATCACGGAGGAAGCGCCGCGTTTCGAGCTGCCATTGGCATGCGGTCAGTCAGCGTTCTAGAGGTCCCCGAAGGGAATCGGTGGGTGGGCGGGGCAACAGACAAACGTACCTCGTACCCAACGAGGTACCCAACGATGATCAAAAAAGCAGCGAGCTCCCCCACAGCGGAAATCATGATCCAGAAAGTCTGCGTACCAATGAGCCAGGCGAGCCTGTCGCCGGTGTTCGTGCTACGGTACCAGCATATGTCATTCGTAACGTCCCATCTGCCAGCCCGAATAAAAGCGCGATCAAAATTCACAAGGCCCAGAGAAAGGAGGGGATACATGCCCGAGGTGACCGGATGCGTATGGCGCGATATTGCATATGAGACAGAGGAGCGTGGTCCCGAGAACGTAGTATTTTTCCAGTTTTTGGCCGTCGACGTTGTGCGCCAGTACTAATCTGGCGAGGTGCCAGGGTAAGGGAAACAGGGACGGCACAAGTGTGAATCTGCCCACGGAAGATTGAGCGCCATGCAGAAGAACATGCCCGCAGAGAACATGAGAATTGTCTACTGGCGAGTAAGCGAGGTACTGAAATTTGGAAGGCGAGAGGACGTACGTCGGTGAAAAATGCCAGGAGGTCGCATCGCCAACCAAGATCCGCCTTGAGGGTGCCCGGGCCGACAGTCAATATGACACAGAGAACGAGACTGTTATCGGTGAGTTGAGCTTCTGGAGACGCAGAAGCGGAACATACTGTGCTACCTGCGTGTATATGAGCAGGCGGAAGCTCACGCGGTCTAGGTATCGTCGCGAAACCGGATTCCAAGCAGCGTATCCGCATAAAGCCAGCAAAACTGTTGTCAGCCCGAGCCCAGGAATTGTCAGTCCCAGGGTGACTCCTGCGCTGGAAGGAGTGGTCCGTCACTGATTTGTCGACCTCGTGGCATCGCTGCTTACTTGATTTGCGTGTCGGGTGACCACGATCTGAGGCCCATTGTGCGCGACATGGTGGGGGAGAGGTTGCGGAGCGGTGTCCCACCTTTTTGTAGTTGTGCAAGCTCAGTGCACAGGCGAGAAAGGTACTGTCATGTTTGCGCAGAATGCCGGCGTTTGAGGAGTCGGAAATCTCCGATCCACAACAACCCAATTTGGAGGGTGCCGTTAAACCACCCTTTTTTCTTCTTCTTTGGTGGCGCGTTTCACTGCGTAGGTGTCAGCCGACATAGTCGGCTTGGCCTTCCCGGCGAAGGTGCATCCGAGTGGAATCCCGTTAAACCACACTTCCCCTTCAAATATGGGACATCTTCACAGAGCAGCATTGCTCAAATGCCTTCAAGTATGTATAGCGGGGGAATCATTCAAATTTCACCGAAATGGGGTGGCCGCGAAGCGCCCAAACGCGCTCTTGTGGATCACACAGCCTAAATTCAAAGACAAGACAACATTTTGTTCCAAACCAAATGTTCAACTCAAATATAGAACTTAGACTCTTAACTTCACATCCGGTACGAAATTAATTTGTTGCAGTGACTTCTAATCTCCGGATTACCACTCCAGCCAGACGTTCAATGTCGTTAAATGATATATATGACATATACAATGACTTTGCCACCGCTAGGGGTAGGTTCTAGGGAGTTGCGGTGACGGGTTTACTTGAAACTTCGCGGGGCAGACGCCAGGTTAGAATCCGAGGTTCAAGACGGACACAGGCAGGGGAGCAAGCCAGACATTCAATTTCCTGTCTCTCACCCCTCTTCGCCGATTGGTACCGTTCTTAGTACAAGGGTTGATGCCGGGCACAAAACCGATACCATAACGAGTTTATTTCTGCACGGCAGGGCAGGGAAAATTTCTGGGGTGCGCATATCGTACACGGCAGTTTCCCGTTGCCCCAGTTCGTCCGACGGCGATCAAAACGCCTCTTTAAACGAAGCAAAATTAAAACGTCATGCGGCTGCAGTTTGCGATTTATGGCAGGCCGACGGGCTAGCAATCGGTTTAATGCACCTCGGCCTTGCCCTCCATACCGTACGTCTCTCTCTCTATCTCCCTCTTTATAAAATTCAGGGTGTCTATCTGACGCCAAACTCCGCTTTGCGCCCATTTGTTCCGCATTATGATTACATGCATATACATTACTAGGGACATTCAGATATGGTCGATACTCGGGTTCCACGGAGTACATGCCATTAGTATGGTGAAGTTCTACCACTTGATAGGACATGTATACGATCGAACTTCAAGTGTGACCTACATCTACCTCACGTTATTCAGACTCCCAAAGTTCTTGACGGTCTTCTAAATCGATCTCTGCACCAGACAAGAGAATCAGCGGCATATCTTTCCAAAAAAAACATGCCTTTTGGTTCCTCGGGCCAATAATCATATTCATTAGGGTCAGTCAGAGTAACTATTTTACATCGTTTCTGGTCGTTTCTGACATCGTTTCTGACAGTCGTTTCTGATTTAATTAATCGTGGGAGAAACGGCAAAAACCAGAAACAACTCAAAATGTAGAAACACCTCTGGAGCTGTTTCTACAGTTGTTTCTGCGGTCATTTCTGCACTCTTAATTTGACGATGGCTTAACTGACTTGCCTATCACATTTTCTATGATTGCAGCTGACCAATCACCCTTTGTTCTTCGGCTGTCAGGGGAACCCCCCGCCCGTCCGTCCGGCTCTGGCCCATCGCACTGCCCCACTGCCTCGTCCGATCCTTCGCCCAGAGCCCCTTCCCCGTCCGGCCTCGCCCGTCTGTCCGGCCTCGCCCGTCTGTCCGGCCTTCCGTCTGGAACCCTCGCCAGAGCCCCAGGCTGCGCCTCTGCCCGGAACGTCGCCCCCCGTCCCTCCGGACTCCGTTCCCCCTCGTTCCCCTTCGTCCGGCCGCTCGCACTGGAATGTGCTATGCGATCAAGCTCGGGACCATTCCCGATCACTTCGGACACGTGCTACTGGCTAGTACCTATTTCCTATAAAAACCTCGCCTAGCATGGGAATCCTCATCCTTTCTTCTCTTCGGATTCTCCCGCTAGGTGCGTATTCTAGAACTCTGTATTTAGTACTGTGAATTGAGTCTACTTCGGATTCTCCCACTAGTTCCCACGCTCCCGCGCCGAGCTGAGGTTGCCCTTACAGGCCTTTCTCTTTCCCCTGCCGTTGGTCTCACGGTGTTGATGGCAAATGGATGTCATGGCAGGAAATTATCAAGGCAAGCTCGGCAGGCAGCACGTCAGCGTAGTAGAGCACAATGTTGGCACCCCTTGTTGTTGTGGATGAAAGACTTCAAGAGTTTCTTTGCAGGCTCACTGCGTCGAGTGGCGGCAGGCATGGCAAGGTCTGGACAGCCACAAGTGATGGGAGTGAAAGGGGTATGAATAATATAATTACCCTGGGCTTGTCAGAAACGGCTCCAGAAATGACTCCAGACACGGTGTCATGAATCATCCGGGTTCTACTTTTTTCGCGCGACGTGTCTCTACCGCATACAGACGTGTCTGCGTCACGGGACTCCCATGACGCGACCACGGGACCTTCTCACGGTTGAAACCCGATCGCGGGTTTCAAAGGACTTGGACAAGAGAAGACATTAAGGGTTAGGGAACCCACACAGTTGATTCCCCTAACCCTCCGACGCTACATACAGGAGCCCAATCGCGGGCTTCAGGGACCAAGATATTAGAAGATGTTAAGGGTTAGGAATACTGCACCATCGGTCCTCCTAACCCTCAGACGTTATGGTGATAACACACAGGGGATAGGAGCATCACATTAATGCTCCTTAACATTGCTACACAGGAACTGATCACGATCACATTAATTTATTTGTAATGTATATAAACACGGTAGAATCTCCTTGTACAGTAGATTCTACCTCGTCTAATCTCAGGCTTCTGCTTTGACTTGACTTAGGGATTGTCTCCACCCTGTCCCACTTCCCCTCCATTCTATTGCGGGTTGCGTCCACACCCCGGGTATTATACCTGAGTGGATATCATACCCTGTTCGACTTGTTCCGGGTTCTGCCTCGTATCCTGACCCACAATATATGGCCTCCTAACGAGGAGTCCGTTTGGTTGGTCTTGCTGCTCAGGGACCGTACCAGTTATTAGCCGCTGTCGGGTTTCTCCCGGTTGGGGTTCTCACTGGGTTGCTCGTTGTTTAGCCGACCAGAGGCCGTTGCTGACACACAGGTCGGTCAGAGCTGAGGTCGTTTCTCGCACATTTATGATGCCAACAATTAACAGAAACGGTTTCAGAAACAACCTCAGAAACAACCCCAGAAATGACCGAAAATAGTTACTCTGACTGACCCTATTCTCCTGGTCTCCCCCACCTCCAGATTTGCATACAAGGAGCAGGTCAAGCCCGTCTGCAATCAGGTGGCTTAGCTCCGAAGCAAACAGTGTCCCCATGGGCCACTTCATTACTTCCGGAAGATCTTCACGGTCAGTCACTCTGAGCTGTCGTGACTGGAATTTAACCCCTGTACTGCAGCATCTCAACGAGGAGATCATAGTCCGCTGAGCCCACAGAGTCCACCGTCAGATATTTAAGCCACAGGACCAACAAAGAAGAGCTGAGACACTCCAGTAGCAGGCCAACAGCTCGGGGCCAGCATATCATTTTCAGGGCTGAAACAGACGAGATGACCCGCAGGATCCCGGCCTCATCCCCATCATCACCGTAGTGTTGGATGACAATGGAGAGATAATCGAGGGGGCAGCGGGAACACAACAAGAATGCAAGAATATTGTTGTAATGACAGTGCAATATTATTTGGTACTCCACTTGAGGTGCTTTCCTCCAAAAATACACCATGTAAACCAACATGGTGAAAAACACTGCCAGTAGAAGGTGACCTCCGATTGGACTCACAACTGCCTCTTTATAAAATCCACAGCCTTGGAGAATCTCTGACATTGCAACACCACTTGTACACAACACAATGAAAGGCAGAAGCTTTTCAAATATAGAACATGGACATGTTGAAGCTGTAAAGTGCTCACAACCTTTGATGCACGGAACACTGATTGAAGTATTCAAGTTTTTTCAAAAAGTTTTTCAGGCAGAAATTGGACCAAAAATTCATGAGTTTTTCTAAAAATATGGTAAAAAAATTGAAACATATGAAAAACTAATGAAAAATTATGAAAATTTCACCCACCTGTTGACTGAAAATTGAAAACTCATAATTTTTCACCTATATTTTCACGGAAAAAATTTCAAAGAGTGCTGCTCTTTTTTTACATGACCTTTGGGCAGATATTTGAAATCATTGAAGTGTGGCTACATGGGATGGTCATTGATAGGGTTTCAGTGCTTGAATTTTCAGCAAGGAGAGAATACCACTGTTAGTGGTTCGGTTTCCGGCTCTATTGCTGGCTTGGTTGCTGGCTACGATGTTGGCATGTCTCCCTATGCATCGGGGAACTTCTCGCCTTACCCGCCATTCCGCCGCAGACAATAGATTGGGGACGGGATTTTCTAGTCTGGAATTTGGGTTGGACAACCAGTATGAACCCCAGACTGACTTCGTGAACGTCCTGGTCGATGACGAGTCCATGGTGGATGCTACTACTCATTGAGGTCGCCGCCATTGTCGACCTGGAGGGCGTATGTAGCAGACACTTTTCAACCTACTTACCCGAGTTGGTAACTACATTCATTATCTTTTACTTTCCTTCCCTTATCCATCCTAACCCTGGTGCTTACCACATTCCTTTGCCGTCATGGACCATACCGCTTTCTCAGGAATGACTGCCATCACTCCTTATGTCATATTTCCATAGCCATTTGATCCTAGTATATAAACCTGTTTGTAGGTAGTTAGTTGACTTGGTCAATCATCTTTTTACCCTAGTTACAGCTAATTGCAGTACCGAAGGTGGGGATGAAAAATCTCTGTTTTGGATATTTTCAAAGAATTCCCGATATCTCAGTCAGTTCTTCACCAATGAACTGTCTGGAATTGAAGTATACCTAAACACCGCACTTTTTGCGCGTTTCGGAATAATCGGATTACAGTATAGGCTTATTTCTGAGAGCTAGTATACGGTCTCGGTATAGCTGGCAGGGTCAAGATCACAGAGTAACGGGTAGAAAGGGTAGGTGACTATCCTGCGGACTGGCAGTACTCAGCTCAAAAACCGTAGAGGAGAGTGTAGCCCACAAACCTCTGAAGAGACTATTTCTGGAGCTTATTTCCACAACGAGAAATAAGCCAGAGATACTTACAACGGGACATACGGGAATAAGCTTATTTCTGCTCGGCTAAAGGCAGGGCCTTCCATGTGACAGGTGTGTGAGGTTCAGAGAAGCTCATACCGGAGGAGTTCCGGGATAAGCGAAGGTCGGTTAAGACAATCTGATAGGATTGATCTTATTCTGAGGAAGCGAAGTTGGGAACAAGAAACCTTTCTGGGAAAAGGGTACACTATGGGTATCTACAGAAAGCTGGAGGCCAGGGGAATAAGGCCCGATGGTCAGGAGTAACGGGAAAGGGGCAGGAGACAAAAGGAATAGGCGGACGATGCGATATCAGTCAGCCAGGGGACTGGTGTTTTCAAATATCCTGGATGCCAAAAAGCTGCATGGTCAGGAAATCAGGGACTACCTGGGCACTGGCCAATGGCCATATGCTCGCAGACATTCTTCCGACGGGTAAACGGGAAAGGAGGGACGATCTTGGGCCATTTTACTAATTTCTGCTTGGTTTGAGGACTTTCATATGATTTTGGGATTTTTATAAGTAGTTGGGACATTATTACGAGTAGGACACAGAATCCCCTTGTACTAGTAGGCATAACACTTGCGATTTGGGCTATTTCTGGGGTTGGCGCAGTGTGTATCATCGTTGGACTTTAACATTGGGAAACCTTTCTGTTGGAATAAGGAGTTGGTTACTGGAAACGTCTTAGGACGTGATTGAGGCTACATAGTTCTGGAATCGAAATCATTTTATCGTCATCGTCATCGCGCATCATCAAACCGTCAAATCATATCGCTCATCGTTCATCCTCAATCGGAAATCGTCATCGGGTTCTCTAGGAAATAAGCTTTCGGGCATATATCCTCATGGAAATAGACTATCGTTCACCTCTAGGAGATTTCTTGCGTGTCTCCGGACACAACCACCACCACACACACAACACTTGCTTGTCTCATAGCTGCGAAGCTCTTAAACTATCTTATTTCCATTGCTCTATTATTGCTCAAGCCAATTTCTGGTGATATCTTGTAGTGAAGGTTCATCTTTCTGTGGGAATCTTATACCTTCCCTTAAACTTATTGTTAGGCCCTGTACATGGGACTACCACTCGTCTGTATCTCAGCTCTTGCTTCCTCTGATTGGCCTATTTCTGATCCTTGTCTTATTTCTGTGGGTATCACTGCTTATATCGGAAAGACTTGGGTTATATTTGGGTGATAATTGGATTGTTTGGGTTTAGTTCGGAGCACATCGTTCACTGATTCACATGAAAGCTATCCAAATCTACTCAGCTAATTCATACACAATTGGCGATAGAAAGAAATCCATGAAAATATTATGTATTTGGAATTTTCTGGTTTTGGGCTGTTTTCGCACCAAAAGCTGTCTAGCATTCCGAGAACATGTCCCAGTGGTCTGATATATTGGGAAGGACAACATGTATAACTGAGGGAATTAGTGATAGAGCCAGAAACATATGAGATTCCTCAATAAATACAATGTTTACAGTATCTTTCAAGGCCAAAACTGGTGAATATATCTGACCAAGTGGCAGGGACTGTACAGTAATTTCTCCTCATTTCTGGCTCTATCACTAATTCCCTCAGTTATACATGTTGTCCTTCCCAATATATCAGACCACTGGGACATGTTCTCGGAATGCTAGACAGCTTTTGGTGTGAAAACCGCCCAAAATCAGAAAACTCCAAATACATACCTTTTCAAGCCGGATAACGCCAGGAGTGATTTCCCATGTGAGATTATTGTCGCTGATAGTCCGTTGACATTATTCTCGGGCGGATTCGAAGCAGTACAACCGAGGCTTTGGATCTAGATTTCAGAGAAGGTGGGTGGTTTTGCGAAGGACGGAAGGCTCTCGTACGAGTTAGAGGTGACTCTAAGTTCGTCGAAGTGCTTGCGCAGATTCTGAGAACAAGTTCATTTTGCTACTAAGTAGACCGTGAATATGGTTCGTGTGATGAGAGAGAGCGCAGTTAGTACAGTACTGAAGTAGGTTCGTCAGGCGGATGGTATAGGACTGTGACAATAGACATTGAGGAAGAGGCTGTGCTCCTCGACTTCTTGGGTTTGCGAATGCGTGAAGGTACTTTGACGCGGTCGACTCTGAAAAGCTTTGCAGGGAAGATTTTGTATTTGGAAGGCAAGGGCGCGCCTCAGACAAAAATAACGGTAGGCGCTCCATCACGCCGCAGCAACGGGATGAGACGAGAGGAGACGACTCGGAGATATCAAGCTTTCCACTGGATGGATCCAAAAGACATGCAGTCACTCTTCCTCAATACAAGAATGATTTTGCTACCGAACCATTGATATTTTTCGAGCCGTGGGAGAGCGCGCGGTTAGTCGAGGAGTAGGTTCGTCCAGCTGATACATGGGTAGCAAGGGGTAGCATTGAAGTCGAATGTTCGGCAAGCAAATGGCTGTGCATCCCTCTCCCGCCATCAAATTACTTTTGCGCATCAACTGCCATGAGTCGAGAACGATGTCAACCTTACCTCCCGAGTTAGAACGAGAGATATTCGAAATTGCCGCGTTGTCGGAATCTGTCACCATACCCTCTCTCCTACGGGTTGCTCATCGCGTTCTCGAATGGTGAGCAAGCAACATGAATGATGAATTTCAAGCTACGATGAACAGGAACGTTCCCCAGGATTGAGCCTTTATTATACAGAGTGCTCTTCATTGATGGCTCTCTATAGGACCAGGCTTGCCACCGGGCCTTTCTGCTGAAACCCAATGTGTTGGCAAACGACGTTCAGCATGTGATGCTTCCTCAAGGCCACAAACTGCTGAAAAACTCATGGAGTTTTCATGTGATTTCTAATGGAAAACCTGATGAAAAACTTTGTTTGTTTTTGACCAGTTTTTGAGGTAACAAACTCGAATACACCAACCAGTGTGACGAAGTCATTGGCAGGTTGAAGCACTGCATATAGTTGTCTTTCTAACTTCCAAAGTTGAACCTGGTAGGTGTGGCGGTTGTACAGGTTTCTGAGTTGACCCACATAAAGTTGTATCTCCGTAGAGTTGGGTTGCAGTGAAGTTGTGGCCAAAAGCAAGTTGGCACAGGTAGAGATGTATCAGGAGAAAGTTGAAGTTGTGTCTACCAGAGTTGCACCAAGGTGAAGGTGCTACCAACAAAGGCGGGGGAAAAGGTGAGCTCTGGTAAGATGTGAGTTGTACCTGATTAATACATGAGATTTTTGCCGGTGTATGTCAATGTATCACCCTAGTAGACTCTTAATTTCCTTCTCGACGGCCTGGGTCGCACAGAAAAGTGTGCAGCGTGGGCTGATGTTTTCAGTTGCTGCATTGCTCCTCAAAAAAACAAAAATTGCATCTAACTCAATAGTTACTGCTCAGAAACTTGTATTCATATGGCCTGTACATTTGAGAAGTAGTACAACATTTCACATGCAGCAAATTAAGATGCAGTTGTCCCGCCATGTCACCTGCTACAAAATTAAGTTGTATTTTGAAAAACTGCTGGTTCAAGTTGTGTCCATCTGTTTGAAACTTGTACACCGCAATGTGCAGAGTTGGACCTCTTTCCAACTTAGATGTGTTTTGTGGAGTTGTTAGCTTCAAAGTTGTCCTAAACTACAAGGCGTGGTTCATTCTGAGTCGCCTTTTCATGGTGCTGGTTCTCGAGTTGTCCCTGCTAAAAGATGTGATTTTGTACAAAGCTGCGGCAAATACTTTTGACACAGTATATTGCCCATCATTTCTGATTGAAAAACTAACAAAGTTTTTTCACCAGTTTTTGAGCTCAAAAACTCTAATACTTCAACCAGTGGTAGTGGATGGCTCTGAATTTTGTGAGGAGCAATTCCTATGCATTAGGAAGATTATCATAGAGCCCAAAAAATTATATGCTTTTGAGTACTGTGCTTTAGAGATATTTTGAGCAGCAACACATGCATTGCTCTAATTATTTGAGTTCTCTACCAAATGAGCTGTTCAGGGACTTCAAAGATCTCTTCAGATGTTCACATTTTCGATTCCGTATCATACGCTGGTTGAACTTCTTCACCACTACAAGCGCCTCGCATCCCCTTCCGCTGATAGCGGAGTTTGAAAGCGGTTTTGATGGGGTAATACCGGCCGGGATCGCCGTAGGTCCACTAACCAGCGGAGTTTAAAATGGTAACGGACGGATGGAGAAGCGTAATTTAAAGAGAGGGTAATGCACTAACTTTGCTCTCCCTGCTTTAAGCCCCACCACAGCTCGGACCTCTCCAACGGCGGCGCTGTTCTTGGTATTTTTGACATGATTGGCAAGGTGAAGAATGAGGGCTGACTCCTCCCCAGTGACCAACAAGGCTCCTGTGGTTTTTTTCTGCATTATTTGCCAGTGTTTCAACAGAAATTGCATGAATTAAACCATCAACGCGTTCATTCTGCGATTCGCGGTTGTGGAACCACGCTGAAGCAGCAGGAGTTGAGCCACTTGAGCCACTTGAAACTCGTTCCCGCCCAACTGCGGAAATTGACATGGTTCGAAACACTTGGAATTTTGGAGTCAATTATCGTCATTTTTTGGCCATGATTGCCTTAGCCTTAGCAGTGTTTCAAAGAATCGCCGATGAAGCTGGACACTGATAAAGCGGGACAATCATATTAGATAGAATATTATAATGGTAAACCGATGCCCGTGAGATAATTATCGACTAGAATAAGCAGCACAGTGGAAAAGTACGTCCACGCAAAACTCGCGCTCAGGAAATTGCACCGTGTACGCCTGCCCACTTTGCACCTTCCTCATGAAACGGAGAATCCGGTATCGTGCCCTGGCCCACCGACCTCAATGCTGACCCGAATATCTCCGTGGTCCCCATGGGGGGCGCCGATAGGAGCGTGCGCAGCTTCCGGCGCGAGTTGAGCCTAGGTATTATATATTATGTGAGTGGCACTGTCATAGCGGGCAGTCACAATTTCCTTACGTCGCGAGGAGCGCGTTGGTGTACATACGGCCCAGAGAAACGTACATGGCCTAGACAACATATTTGAGCAAGGCGCGCGCGGAAATTGGGGGAGGACTTACAAGCCAGACGAAGGTGTTCGGCAATCCCACGTACTAGAACGGGAATCGTCAGCGGGTACAGATATATAGATAGCGGTACTTCGGGACGTACGGCGGCGAGGGTTCCCAGAGCGACAAGACTGCAGTGATCGGATAGATGAGGACAAGTCGAAGTCGGTGCGGGATGTATACTTTCCTCGTGACCAATCCGGTGGAGACAGTAAAATGTATGATTCGAGTAAGGACAAACTTGGTGCTAGATAAATGAGTAGTTAATTTCAGGCAGACGAGGGAAATGGATGAGAACGTACCGATCAAACTCGCTCTTTCTACGTTGTATATACCAACACAGAACGAGCGCAATAGCGAGGTCATCTGGAAGATTACTGTCAGTCACGGCTATGGGTATGGTGGAGAGCAGACACACTTGCACCCCCAGTTGAGAAGACCGCGATAGATTCCCTCTTCAAGCTCGGGGCTACCTTAGTCGAATTTCTACCAGCGATAGTCTGCGCGGCCAAAAGTAGGTCGAGCACCAGCGTGGATGTGCATCCCGCGGTTAGAACGCCCGTCAGTAGCCTGTTCCGGTTGCTGAAGCGCCACACGCTAAACAACGTCTCAACGCAACAGCCAGATTCATCCAAAATTTAACATACCGGTGAAGGAAATATGCCTGGCAGGTGATAGTTGCCACACTCAGAAAAACGAGGTGCAGATCAAGCTGTATCGTCGTCAACCCAAGTGCGGCGACATTCCCCCGGTTGGTGACGAGATAGTTGTACATCGCTTGGCAGATCAGAACGAGATGAACAAAGTCTAACGTCCTGCAAAAGATAATTCAGCTTCGGGCGTCGGGCAGGCAATCCGTCTCTACCACACAAAACCCACCTGACGCAGCGGTCAGATCCAGTATGAACTCCAGTGGGGTCAAGAACGCACCAACGCCTTCAACGAAAGCGGATCTTCGGGAAAATTTTCGTAGTAGATGTACGCTTGGACAGAGAGTACTCCTTGGAAGCTTCAGAAAGGAAAGCGATGCGTGAGCTCCGAGGGCATTCTACCTTCACGTGGACTCACAAAGTGGATACTAAGACTGGATTGAACGCTTCAGCTCTGAAGGGCACGCAGATCGTACGGTAACAACATACCGCCTATAAGCAGGGCTCCGTCCGAAGAATCGAGAAGAGCCATTGAAAGCACAAAAGGACCAGCGCAGAGGTGTATTCACGGAAAGACTTTGGCAACGCGCTCAGTCCAGCTTCGGACACTCTACCGTGTATATTCGTTGTTGCGGGTCGTGCGATGAAAAATAGCTGTCTGAAAACACTGTTTTCGAAGACACCGCAACCGCTTGGGGATCACCCGGTTCGGACGTGACTGATGAAGTTATGACCTGAACGGTATTGTCGTCAAGGTCTGCGACACTTGTCACTCGCTACTAATGCGGTCTTCGGCCGTGAAGAATTTCTCCGCTCCGCTAGTGGCGTACTTACGCAACTGCATTATTCCGCGTTTAACCGCCTCGGTTATTCCACTCTTGTCTCCTTTCTTTCTCCTATATATGCCTCTATCAAGTAATCGAGATCTGAATCCATCCTGTCTCTTCGGGCCTCGATTGTTACATCGACCACCATAATGAGCTCCAAGTTTCCACCGTTGTCCAAGCACTTGGCAACAAGGGCACGGGAGTAACGAAAGCAAACGGAAGTGGGGGTAGCAACGGAGATCAGCGGGGCGGAATGAACTATGGCTGCACGAGCCCCGAAAACTTGACGCAAAATATTCTAGGGCTACACGCCGTTAGTGTTTCCATGGCTCGGCTTGCTCCGGAAGCCATGGCTTTGGCTTGGCGTCGTCTGGCTGAGAAAGGCCAGAGCCAAAACCAGGGCCAGGCCAAAGCCAGTGACTTGAGCCATGGCTTGGGCGCAAATTTGCCTTTGTCGATGATTCGTCTAGAATTGGTGAGTGATGAAGTTATCCATTTAAATCTCGCCGTAAGGCTTAGATTTGCACCGAAAAATTGCCCTCGTTGGCGGGTTTGTGTGGGTCCTTGGAAGCCGTGGCTTGACTGGTCTGGCTTGACTTGGGAAACTTCAAGCCGGAAGCCAGGGCCACGGCAAGCCAGCGGGATGGCCTGGCCTGGATTCTTGGCTTGAGCCAGGGTCAGGGAAACACTACACACCGTCCTGTCAACGGTGGCGGCCGTAAAATTTGGCGAGCGCGACGGTTACAGGCCGTCACGAACTGGTCTCTTGTAGACAGACTCTTTATATAAATGCTCTTACCTCGCTATATAAGTCGTAAACACGGCCGTAATTATTGCCTTCGATGATGCGGGACGCCCCAAAAAGGATGGCCGTCACCGGCGCAACCTGCAAGATATTAAGCCGGAAAATCATGATTGTGGTGGGGTAAGGATTATTATGATACGCAGTATGATTACTGATATGCCTCCTGCGCTTTTCTGACCGTCTTTGAGGAAGGATAGGAGGGTTTAAAGTCGTTTATGGCGACACCACTTGAGTCGTTTAAACTCAAGCACGGGTCGCTCTAGCGCGCTGTGCACCACATTTGATCCTCATAGGATCCAATTCAATCGGACAAGTGGTCAGTGGTACTCCACGCTTGAATCAGCGCAGTTGCAGCCCTCGTTAAGATGTTGACAGGGGAAAAGCCCGCGCACAGCCATCCAGTTGCAGTTTGATGGGACAGCACTGCCGCCCGTACCCCGCATATTTCCTCGTCGAAGACCGCGACGGAACGGGGCCCTCGCTTCTTACGGGCGGTCGTCGGACCCGTAAATGCGGCGACGGTATGCAGCCCTAATTAGTACCACCGCCACAGTACAGGGTGGTAGCAGGGCAGCTTCGTACCTCCCGACGGGCGCGGCATTTGTTTACGAGAGATGCCGAGACGATGAGGTCACGTTTGACGTAAAGGTCTAATCAAAGGAGAGCGGCGTCGGGATACACCAAACTCGGACGTCATATCTGTTTCAAACCCTGCACATTCCGCTGCAAACACGGCAGATTCGCAACCGACCCGGCACATTCGCTCAAAGGGCGGCATATTGATTACCGGTATGCCAAGGCGGCTATTGTCAAGGCGGCTATTGCCATGCCGGCGTCGGCATCCCCGGTTCGATTTTATTTTATTTTTGGAGCATTTGGAATAACGATTCTCAGTCTGCAGAAGCATTCCAAGCGTCCGCTAATTCAGCTAGTTGTGAGCCAGGTTTTGCCAGGGAAGTTTGCTCAAGGAGGAAACACTGTTACGCACAATATCAAACCAGTGTGGGGCTCCGGCCCGAAAAAATCATCCTATTCCTTGTTTGTCTGTCATGGGTCGCATACCCACTAAACTCACTCGTGGACCCAGTCATCTGGCAAAGAATCTTCATCTGCTAATATGCCACTCCATGTGTTTAAAACCAGTTGTTTATAAGTGCAAGCGACCCAAATTTATTCTTGTCTGTGAGCAGCTGGTCGCGTGTAAGGATTGAATTCACTCCTTCTCTATCTGGGTTTTCGATGACTCGTTCATGCCGAAGATGCCAAATTAGGTGCCATGCCATTGAGATAAGGATGGCAAACAATCTTCCTTTCTCAGGGATAATAACCCCTTTGTCAGAACCGAAAACAAGGAGGTTACATCCCAATACTAGGCCCGAGTTCAGTATGGGTCATTGGTGATATTTTCTCAACCAAAGTTGTTGTGTCAAGTTCCACACTAGTCTTTGACCAGGGTGGTTGCATTTCAGTGCAATGTGCTCAAGAGTATCGGGGACCCGACGAGTCTGACATTCTGTGCAAATGGACAAAGCCTTGATGTGGAGCCAAAAGTCACTGACTCTGAAGGTATTATGAATACATTCCCAGTAAATTCTCGTGTCAGGCGTTGTAAAGTACTTGACAGAATTGACTTCGAAATTGTTTCATCAGCGGGCGTGTAATCAGAGACTTCTTCCACAGAGCATTGTATTCGGTCGAGGTTCACAAAGGTGGATCTGCGCATAGGTTTCGGTTGATACTTTCGTATCTTTGTGAACAGTCTTTGGGATCCATGCGCCAAAGGAATTCCTGGAAGCTCAAACATACAGCCAATCTCAGTATCAATTTCCATGGTTTGAAGCGGTTTCTCTATCAGTGGCTTGGCTTGGTTCAATGCCACCCTCTTGAATTCAACACGCACCACTCTTTCCTTTAATTTCGCAATTGCAGCGGAGATCAATCTGAATTTAGCAGTCATATTTTCTCCTCTCTTTTACTGGGACGCTGGCCAAAGTGTCAGATGATGTGCAAATGAGCAGTGGAACATTTCTGTCTATGTTGTCCAAGATAAACATCAATCCTGCCAGCAATCCAGACGAAGAATTCTTTGGGATCTTGGGTATATCAAAGGTAATCAAGAGTGCATCTGTATCCTCAGTAGTATCATCCCTGGTTCGATTGAATTCAAGGTCATGACCACAATCTCTGTTGGACAAGGGTACATGTACAATAGATTGAAATCATATTTTTTCAACAGTACCTCACCGCCTACAGTAGTCGACATAAATGAAGCGCAGGGACCAGCATGTATTCACACGGGCTTGCCGAGCCACACGGGAAAATGTGTCAAACTCACGTGGCATGTCTGCGACCCATGAATGCTCTACTTCACAGTTTAAAGCTTAGTCGATAAAATACTACCATCTACACGTACTTGGGAATCAAAACCTGGACTAAAATATATCGCTGGGTGGCTGGGCGGCTGCGTCCCGCAAAAACGAACGTAACCAAAGGCATATGGTTGAATAGGGTCGTATATATTATTCCTATTTGCAAACTGGTTAATGAACAGGTGTTTGTAAACCCAGTTTGTAAATGATCGGACAAAATGACTGGTTTTTTATTATCTCGGGAACCCGGGCCGCCGGTAATTCAAGAGTCGAAACGAAGTTGAAACTCACAGAACTTGTTGGGTGAGGCCACCGCTTTGAGCGTGGCGTAACTCGTACTTGAGATTTATTTTTTCAGCTTTGTAAATTTGCCAATCTTTCACCATGGTGGCTCACTAAATGTTTCCTCAATTTCGGCCTTTGTAGTGTTCATTGCCTCCAGATTCACTAAATAAGTATTTACTAATTGCAAGCTGCACTTTGGCCATGTTCCACTGATATTGTATGCTAGAGTGCGAATCATGGACTAGTGTGACATCACGCTCTGGCTAGTATTTCTGTGACATCACGCTCAAGATTGTATTTCCCTTTCCCCAGTCGCGCGCTCAAGATACACTCAAAAGGAAGGAGGCAGGTGTGGTCTTCTTCCTTCAATTCTTTTCCCCACCATCTGCTTTCCCCTGCCCTTCAAAACAGCATTTATCATGCCACAACCAACATGTTTTGCACTCTACCACACAACATCAAGGGAATATGGTAAAGTGCAGTTTGTAATTTGTAAATACATATCATTAGATGCTTCATTTGAAATGTCACAAAGGTCTATGAATAAATAAATATCTCAGAAGCTTCACAAAAAAGTATATTTTGGGACTTTTTGCACCCTCCAGAACTCACTCATCTCTCAATGGATTCCTTCAAGCCCTGTTGTAGAGTTGTCCATATAATGATGAACTAAAATAGTTGCCAGCTTACCCTGAAAGTACAAGGCCGTGTTGAGACGGTAGGAAGCAAAGATCAGGAATGCTTGGAAAATGAAATGTGACATCACGCAGGCGGTGACAATCTTGTGCGGGCCTTTTGCAAATACCAAATACTAGCAGCAGATATCTGAAGTAGCAAAAACAAAGTTTGATGATGAAGGAATGGTGCAGGGAAAACGAATTTTGAATACCGAAACATTTGAAGAACTGAGAGAAAAATCGGAATCTGTTATGTAAGAAAAGACTCAGCCACCGTGACAAAGATTTAAGCTTCGTTAGATTCATTTCTAATGAAAACGCGCATCGAGTAAGGTTTGGCGGACAGCCACTATTGAGTATTCAAAAAGCTAATGAATATTGAGCACAGCCACTAAAAGTATCACCGTCAGTAAATCGGACCGTAAAAACATGCGAACAAAAAATGGCGGTTCACAATTATTATGAACGATTACTAAGTACTCGTAAAACTGGCTCATGTGCCATGTTAGTGTACGGGGGGCTTATTTCAAGTTTTTCAAGAAGGAAAAAAGAGAGGGAGAAGGGGAAACTTCTGTAGTTCATCCCATGTATACAACTATTATGATGCAGTGAAACATCACCTCAAAGTGCGTGGAAACGCTTGTTTAAACAACGCCGGACATGATAGCCGGACCTTGACAGTTGATAGAGGCGACGTCTCAATTGAGAACTGTCACCATGTCCGGATCATCCCAGAATCTGATCGCGTGACTGGTTTTCAACTGTCAAAAAAAGCCGGCCAAATCACAGTGATGCGCGAGTGACAGACGACAGGTGCAAGCCTTGGATGCTAGTATTATCTTGCTTCCGGCATTGGGGAGCACTTATCGGCTAATAGGAATTGGCATAGCATCGGCAGCCAGATTGTACAAGATAAATTTACTGCTACTTATTTGCGGAACATAGGGGCGAGCACTTTCTTCCCATTTTGGGCACTTTTTTTTCTTTTCCTTCTAGCACCTTCAATTCTCATCCAATCGTCTCGAAACCGGGTGCGTTCGACTTCCAACGCCTAAATATAGTATATAGGCAGTTGAAAACATTTTTATGGTGTGTTCCCCATCTGCTGGGCAAAAGCATTCAGTTTTCAGCTGTTTACCTCCCAGAACTGGGCAGGTGCTCGGGAAGATCCAAGACCTCATCAGAATACTCTAGCTGGTGTATGATACTGCAATGGATTGTTTGGACCTCAGTAATACCACTATAAACACCAAAATGAATGTAATGAAGGTGGATAACAGTAACATTTGAGAGAAAAACTGTTGACCTTAGTTAAAGAGGATGGAGCACATCCAAAGGCTAGCATTGTGACTGAACACTCTTTTGTACCTTTCTTATTGCACTGTAGACTTACTTTACCACAACTGCATTCGGTACATCAGAACAAGACACAGAAATTCACATCACAAGTGTAAGGTTTGTTCTCGCATTGTCAGAGGGTCAACAGCTGAAAAGTTCATAATAATTTTGCATAGAAGATTAAATATAGATACTGAAAATGTTTCCAATAGCCTATGCACCGTATTCAAGCTGCACAAAGTGAACACACCATATTCTGAGATGATCCAATCAGAATTAAGGCTGCTAGAGGGACAAGAAATCTGAGATCACAAAAGTGACAAAATATGACAAAAATGCACCTGCGCCTTATGTTCCGCAAATAGCAGTAATTCTAGTTTATTCTCAGTAACACTTTATATTGAAGAAAATTTGTCTTTTTACACTGTATGCTATACATATGAGTACTCAATTGATTTCTCGGTCTTTGTATTGTGGGGCAGGTTTGTAAATCCTTTGTGAGGGCACTTCACTCATGTTATGACCACATGGGCCTCGGCCACACAACTCCCGACCACCAGAGCCAGCACAAGAATTTCGCCGCCTGCAGTTGAAATAGACACAAACAACACATCGCTTTTTTGGCTTTCCAGCAGGTAGTGGCTGAGAAGGTTGGTACACCCCAAGCACACTAGTAGATGGCAAGCCTATGGCTGCTGTATTCACTGTGGAGAATGTGAGAATACTCTGGGCAAAGTTTTGCGTAGATGCTGTATTTGACGACTGGCCCCCAGCACGTTCAGTCACTAGTGTCATTTCTGTGTCAGGGTCTTCGGGATCATGCCAGGGGTTGATTTCTTTGAATATTGCATCAGACTGAGATTCATTGTGGCCATTGTGAACTTGGAGAGCCATCGGGTTGAAGGAAGATGTGTCAATTCCTGCATGCAGAAGATCTAAAATAATTTGTAAATGCAAACTAGAGCTATGAGGAACTCACCTTTGAAGAAAACACTCTCATCGAGCTCAACTGCCGGAAGGACAGATGCTCGAGTCCGTAGAGGACCACTTGACATATCCATCCAGGGCTTCAAAGCCTCAGCATTGGCACCATCCATCAGAGCTGCTTGGGTTGTGGTCCACTGTAAAGTTTTCTTGTGATGGCGCTCAAGTTGCTGAGGAATCTTGTAATAAATTCGCTGATTGGAGTCTGTGAGGGGCTCCGCTCGCATACGGTCCTGGTCATTGACCTCATCGTTCCAGTCCTTTGCAAACTCGTCCCAATCAATGTCCTTGTAGGCCTCATGTGGAGCAGAGGGCTTCTCAATGGCCCTTCTCAACCGATATTTTATCCTGTTAACCAGCAACTTGAACTTGACACACTCTGCCTTTGTGCATACAGGCAGCACAGGATGTAAAGTACGCTGGCGGAGCTGGTAAAATTGGAACTGATTGATGGGCCGAGTTGAAAGGCGAGTCAGAATGTGAAGAGGAGTGTCTCGATGGTGAGGAAGAGAAACAATATTAGCAGAAGGGAGGGTGGTGATGCGGTATTTCTCAGCAAGTGAAGCGGAAATTAGAGCAATACCAAAGCACTCAGAAGTGGCAATCCGTGTTGCCAAAATTTGGGGCATGCGGAATGAGATAGCAGAATTTGTTGCAGTTGCAGTTTCCACAATCTCATCTCGGAGCCAAAGATCATAGTGACCTCTGTACTGTTTGCCTGTCCGATTCTTATGCCCAACCTTGAAACTGTCAAGTAAAATAAGATAAAAAGTGGTGGCAAACTCACTGTGATATTCCGACGATATGCAAATGTGAGAATCAAGGCTTCACCGAACTCTGCAGCTGAGCCCAATGAGCCAAACATACGGCGAAGAGGCATATGCCAGCCACCCTCAATAGAATTTGTGCCTCGGATGCACCTGTACAAGTTTAGACCATCTCGATCGCGGCCCATGAGGTAGTACAGTGGAACATTGAGAGGATCAGAGAGAAAGCCAAGTGCTGCAGTCACAAGGAGGCGTTCAGCCATCTTCCAAGCCTCATCAGAGAAGAAAGATGCTTTCTTTCCAGATGCAGTTGGACATTTAACATCCTTGTACGCATTGAACAAGCATCTGAGGCGTGCAACCAGAACATCAGGCTGGGGAATGAATCTGCGAATCCGTTTGTTCAGTGCAGCCCCATGTGTGCGGACCATATATGACCAGTTTCCCCCTTTCTTCTCAATTACTGCGCGAACAGCTTCCTCATCATCCTTGTCTCTAATGAAAATTGCCTCACTGAAATCGTGAGCAAACTGTTTGAAGACAGAGTGCTTCTTGGAGAGCAGGTGGAGGAGTCGGTCCATAAAATGAAAAGGGTCGTCCAGAACCTTTGTTGCAGCAGCATCCCCAGAATAGTGTTGGCGTAAGAGATTTTCGACTTGTTGGAGTTCATCTCTCAGTTGGTTCACATTGTCAGGAGGAGCTTCTGAATCATCCTCCAATATGGGCTGTAAGGAGTATAAGCAAGACTCCTCCGAAGAATGCTCTAAAAATCATACCTCCTCAACATCTAAATCAACATCTCGATCAACCTCAGTATCATTCTCAAGGGCATTAACATTGTCTGGGGGTGTGGGATTGAAATCATTGTTCATTGAAGCTGGTGCAGTGAAAGCACATGCAGTCTGCCCTAGTGCAGTAGGTAGAGGGGTTCTGCAGCTCGAGAACGAAGCATGCTGGTAGCAACAACCAGAAGACCACCATGTGCAGAGATCCAGTTCAATGTTTGCTGCTTCATGAGTTGATGCTTTTGGCCTGGGATGAGCACCTTGGTAATTTTCACGAGTGAGCGAGACCTGGTGACATTGAACAGATGTGTGTTCCCTGAATCATCCATCACAGCATTGAGATGACCATCATGGTCAACAATGACTCCTTCTGCTCCGGCCTTGCATCCATATACCACAGTTACCAGTTGTCCAATTTTAAGTGCCTCAGTCTCACTGAGCAGAAGTCCAATTGAGTTCCGAGTAGTCAAGTTCTGATACAAAGACCAAATGAGGTCAACTTCAAGAGCTAAACTTTTCAAACTCTCGGGGCTTGGAAGTGTTGACCAGGGTGGTGATGGGTTTGCATGGTCCTCCCTATATGAGCGCCGCAGAATTAACCCAGAAAGTGTGTGCAAAGAGACATGAATGTCTTCAGCAATTCCCTTCAGTCGAGCATGTTTTCCAATGTCTAAGAGTGGAGCATTTGCAGAGTGGACCAGTGTCGCAATATCCGATGACTTGAAAGCATCTGAGATCTGCAAGAGTGTTCGCTTGATATCATGGCCAACTTTAATAATCCGTCGTGATGTCAGGACAGAGTGGAGACATGAGACAACATCTGTTGGACGCTGAAATGCAGTGACCTAATTTTGTCAGGATTAAGCTCATTGAGAAAAAATCAAAGAAACTCACCTGGAGGATGTAGACTGTTTTTGAGGTCCGAAACTGAATGATATGAAGCTTTGCAGCAACACTGTTACAGCCATTTGACTTGGTGGATACAGCAAGGAGAAAATGACCAGATGGATTTGAGGCAGCAGCCTCAAGTATCTCCGAACACAGAGCCTGGATAGAGTGTGAATCCCGAGCAAATTCTATAGGCAAGTCCTTGGACAGCTCAAGTGGAGGTAAACCACTATAAATGGTCACATGTTCAACACCTTCGCGAAGGGAGGGCATTAATTTCTCGTGAAAGCTGCGTTCAACTAAAAATAATTATAAGGCATAGACATTAGAAATATGCAATCTCACCTTGTGGTTGATCAGAGTATACAACTTGAGTAGGTTTATAGCCATGCTCTTTCAGACCTTGCTCAATTCCCTGGTGCGTTCCCTCAACAAAAGTCATGGACTTCGTCAGACAGAGAATTGTCGAGCGGACTTCTTCCCACTCGTTGACAACACTATGCAGTGCCGTATGTACCGACTCTCCTTTGAGTTTTCCAGTATGTTCAACAACCTGCATAAAAAATGAATATTTAATAAAGCAACTAAACTTGATCCTACCCAAAATGTATGATCATTTGCCAGTTTCAGACCAGAGTTAGCTGCCATACAGCGATCCATGAAGATTTGATGGGCAGAAAACCAGTCAACAAACATAGCTCGGATGTATTTGACAGACATGCTCGAGCCACCATAGCCCAATTGGTCATCAAAAGAGGAGAACGGTGGCAGATCAGTGAAACCATGGTGCTCAGCAGCTGCAAGCCATATGAGCTCTCGTTCTGCATGAGCCCGGCGCTGTGATTCTGAATAAAGTTCTGCATATGGGGCTGGTCCCACCCGAGAAGAGAACAAATTGACGACTTCAACCATCACTTGCTTGTCAATCGCACTCCGGGTTGAAAGATATGCTGCAGATGCAGTGAGTACAACAAGGCAAATCTGAATCACAACAGAAAACCAACCAGGAAAAGCAAGCTGTACCATGCGTGGGAGTTGCGCAAGAATGTGAACATCGGTCCCTTGATAAGACTTCCCGCATGCAGGATGATTTACCCTGTTGGAGTTGCATCTCAACCGGTTGGTCAATAAAAAATAGTCTGTTGGGCGTCGCCGAACACGGCGAGCAACAATATTATCATTGAACCCTAGTCAATGTCCAGTTAATAACCGGAAAAGATAATTGGAATTCATTGTAGGCCTACCATTGAGTACCAGAGTATTGCTGCATTCACATTTGAGTACCACATTTGGTGCAAGCGAGCGAGGAAACCACAGGAAGATGTCCAGATAATACAAGGAATCAGGGGTAAAGTCAGCGTTGAGAAGGGCATCCTGCATCGCAAATAACGGGTCCTTTGGACGGTCCCAAAGATATCCCTTCTCATAGCAGAGTGGTTGGCCATGTTTTGCTATTTCTCTGAGAATCCTTTTCTTTGCATTTTGGAGATAGGTGTGTTGGATTGAGGTAATCGGAGGCTCGCCCTTGGCAGTTTCTTCTGCAGCAGCAGCAGCATCAGCCTCATCATTGGGCTGATCCTCAGCTGGTGCATCAAAAAGGTTGTCTTCAATCACGTTATCTGAAGGTGCAAGATCACGGTTTGGGTCATTGAGGTCAAGGAAGTTGAATGCTTGGACCAATTGTTGGAAAACAGGTGCTGGGAATGATAATAACTTCAACACAAAATTTGGAACTTTTATATTTAAAGTGTCCACCCACCTGAAATATGACTCCCTGACTCAGAGTTTCCAGAGCTGTGGCCACTAGGCATCTGTTGATCGGATCCGACCTGAAGACCATGGTTTGGGTGAGAAAATCCGCGGGCCCGGCCCTGGCCTTGTAATGCAACTCCTTGTGGATCTGAGCGGGGATGGAAAAAGGCAGCAGTGCGGGGCGGTGGCAGCTGGTTCTGCAATGTGGTGGAACTCGGCATAAGAGGATAAGGAAGTGATTGAATTGGCGGGTCATCTCGCGCATCCACTGTGCGAGCCTGGCGAGCTTCTTGTGCTTTAATTTGTGCCTGTTCTGCATGCCATTCTTTAGACTTTCGTCCAGACCCTGCACGCTGACCACCATGTGTCTTCAGAGGTGGATCCTGGCCATGATTGTCTTGCAAGGAGGCCATGAAGCAATGGGACAATATGAGTGTCGATGTCGGAGTCAAGATCAAGATGATAACGCTTAGTAAAGCTTGGCGTTGTTTGCTGAATGGCGCTAAGGCCAATGTGGAAGTTACTGTCCCAGCCCTTTATTAATGGCAGGTAAAAATAATCTGGAGCACACCAACGATTCACACTTCGAGTGCGAACTGAATGGGAATATTCTGGAGAGAATCTGACCAATAGTTGGTCTAATGATGAAAAGGCCATCTATTTGATTTCAGATCCATCAATGGGCAGAAAAAATATCGGAAAGCACCCACATGATATTAATTTCTGGTGCGAATCCAATGGTAATATTCCAGAGAGCATCTGACGAGAACTGGATCTGTTAGAGCAAGAATAATAAAAACATCGGCCATTTGATTTTAGATCCGTTAATGAAGTGAAAAACATTTTAAAGGTCGGATATGATGCAAGCTTCCCGTGAGAATCCAATGAGCATATTCCGGAAACAATTCGACAAGAGCTAGGGCTGTTAGAGCGAAAATGATCCAAATACCAGTGATTTCATTTTCAGATCTATTAATAGGAAATAAAAAAAAAGCCAAGTCCCTAAGAGATTGAGATTGAGATTACGAATCGATTGGGCATACTTCAGTGAGAATCCGCAAAGAACTGGGTCTGCTAGAATGAAAATGATCTCCATTAGAGTGAAAATGATTTTATATCACTACCAGTGCGCTGCGCAACAGGAGGATATAGATTGTTCTGGCCGGTGTCATTGGATTTTAAAGATCAAAATTCCCATTGAACAAGATGCCAGTGACTTCAGTACATAGAAATTACTTACTTACCTCTAATTGCACGCATTCGGCCAAGCAATCTACCCGCGACGTGGGAAGATCAAAGCTACCCGCGACATGGGAAGATCAGAGCTCGGACCGGGCTCCCAGCACTGCCATCTCACCATGTTCCGATATGGATACATGGCATACACATGGGTGGCACATCAGCCGTAAAACTGATAGTGTCCCTCATTTTCCATTATCATGATCAATATGCATAACTGTTACAGCCTTTTGCAGAACTCAGGGTGCGGACTGTTTTTTTGTTTTTCAATGATTTTTGCGTCGGATGGCTCTCCTGAGCTCAATTCTCAATCATTTTCCTTTAGAATATGCTCATTATGTTTGCATTGAAAGGCCAGAGGGCATGGTATCCTCGGATTTTCTGATGGCCAATCAAATTGCTTGATTGAGAAAATGTCTTGTGTTTTGAGTAGGATGGCTGTAGCTGTTACAAGAACATTAGCTACCATTGTACAATTGGCCTGATTTTTTGATACAATGGGCTCACAGATATACCAGAGGGCGCCATGTGCCGGTATTTTCTACATGACTTATATTTGGCTCAAGATGTTGAAAAGAGAATTGGGTGTTGTCGTGATATAGATTGCGTCTGATTTATAGGTCACATTAAAAATACCGGCATATGGCGCCCTCTGGTATATCTGTGAGCCCATTTTATCAAAAAATCAGACCAATTGTACAACAGTAGCTAATGCTACAGCCATCCTACTCAAAACACAGGATATTTTCCCAATCAAGCAATTTGATTGGCCATCAGAAAATCCGAGGATACCATGCCCTCCGGCCTTTCAATGCAAACATAATGAGCATATTCTAAAGGAAAACGATTGAGAATTGAGCTCAGGAGAGCCATCTGACGCAAAAATCATTGAAAAAAACAGTCCGCACCCTAAGTTCCGCAAAAGGCTGTAAGTTCTTTTATCATTCACTATTCATACAGTCGGCGAAAGGTTGATTCCGATGTAGCACAAGAAATAGAAATGTCCCTTTCCACCGGCGTTCTCACAAACCCTAACAACGAGATGTTCAACCGTATAGCCCGAGGTCCACAGCGTCGATCTGCTGCGCCGCGCAAAGCTAGCGAGTCGCACGACACCGAGGATCTCTCGAAAGAGATTCAGCTCCAAATTGATGCTTCTACGGCGCGAACAAAGGAGTTACTGGCTCAGCTCAAGGCATCTGAAAGCTCGAGCACACGCAATGCCGCAGTTGTTCTGTCTGCGAGTTCCAGTGGACGCGTCAGGTCAGCTCGGAGGAGAACAGGTAAGTTTGTCGAATCTGCTTGGGAGATATTATTGCGCTTATCGCAAAGGATAGAAGTACCGGTCGCCGAGCAGGCATTGAACAACACACCACCGCCGGCAACCGAGTCGGCGTTCGATTTTCCGAACTGGTATCTTGCGATGGGTACCTCGAGTCTCGAGAACTCTACCTTTCCACCCCAAGCCGGCTCCTCCACCTCCGCCGACCCCGTCTGGTAAACTACATATAGTTTTGACACTCTCCTCCCTTCCAGTGCTCCCGCGCTTGGTGCGGATGACTTCGAGGACTTCTTGAACGCGTACGGGCTGACCAGCTCCCCAAGCCTCTTTGGCGATGGCGCCACTCTCGGGAATTCCTACCTGGACCCGTCTTTCATTTCATCTCATGGTACCACCGATGATTTGGCGAACTCGAGGTTTTCGGAAATTTTCCCTGGGTTTGGTGCACACACCGACTTCCTCCATACCCGGCCAACGCCTTTGGCCCACTGGCCGTTACTCCCTCTACGTCCGCCAGAGTCGCCGCCACCTCTTTCCCCGGCTGTCCAAAAGCCGTCGGAATCCGGTTCGAGTGCACCCGAATCACGTTGTCTGCAGTCCGAGGTCGATTCAGCACTTATTCTCCCGGCGACTTCGACTCGTTCCCAAATCCCATCCTCTCGTATACGAAACGCTGACAACGATACCTCGGAGCGCCCACAGAAGAAAGGCAAAGGCAGAGCGAACCAGGTATTATATGAAACCGGGTACTGGGCCACCTTAAGGGTTTTCCGTTGCTCAAGGACCAATGGGTTGGGATACCAGGCGTTGTAGCGTGTCCGGATGTACTGTGCCATTTCGACTAAGTGTTCGGCCCATGTCACGCGTTACCTCAAGTGTTCATTTCACCAGGTGTTCAAATGGCAGTTCCGCCTGTCGCGATATCTTACGTGTTCATCTTTGCAAATTTTCTGTGGAAGCCGATGTAGTTCAAGAAGAAGTATGATTTCCGCGAAATACTTGGCGCGCTTGGACGGCATCTTCTACGACTCAAGCTCCTTTATGTCCCATTGCCAAGTCGACAGGCATAATTGATGAGCAGTACTCTTTGTGTACGCAATACGTACAGTTACCTTGGAAAACTCACTAGACTCCGAGTCAATATTCCATCATCCTTGTCCTCCCACAAAATGAGTGAAGCATTATTTGCAAAATCTTGGATTGGACCGGGCCAGGCCATGGCCGACGCACCTCCCATAATTCACCAACCAGCAAAACTGGAATTCGCGATACCCCAATCCTTTTTTGAACTTGCCCTCACGCGGAAAAATCAGACCCCGAGCCGAGGATACATCAGCATAAGAGGCAAACACCCACTCCAGCGCTGCGCTGTGGGGCCGGGGCGTGCGTCAGATTTCTTTCGTACATTTAACGACATTTTGACCAAAATTACAGTGACTTGAAATCGGTTTTAGGCCCTTTGCCAGGTTCAAAAAACTTAGTGTTCATCACCCGAATGTCATCGTCACGGGAACCGAAAGTGTTCAGTTTAGGAGGGTGCGTCACGCGTCACTTGAACACTCGGTCGAAATGCTACAGTAGTCTAGCATCGTATGAGTGAAGCATCGGCAGCAGCACTGGATTTCGTGACGGATTGATGGCTCGGCGAATATTTTGCCGCAGCAAGTCCGAAATCTGTCAAACGAGGAAGCGGCTCAAGCGTGGAAACATTTCTTTGATCAGGAATTTACGTTTAGACAAGAGTAAGGGATCATCGATATCATGGTGCGCAAGATATCCCTCTCCCTCTCCCTCTCCCTCTCCCTCTCCCTCTTTCCCCGCCTCGCCAATCGCTTGCTTGATGCTGGGGAAGATGTTCTTCTTTAACTCGGAATGGAGCTCAGCCATCTGTTTCTTCTGCAGCGCGTCCAATAGCGCCTTGGCCATCTCCGTGCTCGTCATGAGTCGAGCCTTCCCAGTCGTGTACGTCCGTTTGCGCTTGTTCTTCTTTGCGTAGAGCTGCTGACACATGTTTGTGTTCTCCCGTTCCATCAAAACCATCTGCGCGTAGTTTTTGTCGAGTTCAACCCCCGCTGCCTTGAGGAGGGTGCGCAGCTGGTCGTTCTCGGCTGCCAGCGCGTTGCGCGATGCCGTTTTACGCACGGGCGAAGGCATGGCAATGGCGTACGCAGCTCGCAATGCATCCTGGGTGGTGGTGGTAGAGTTGGTGGGAGTTGACGGAGGGGAGTGGCCTGCTGATGAGGAGTTGTTGGTAGGAGTTGACGGACGGGACTGGTTTGCTGAGGACGCGGTTGAAGAACGAGGTGGAGTACGTGATGAATCTGATGTAATATTAACACGATAATCTCAGTAGACACGTTGCCAACGTGTCTACTGAGGGAATAAATAGGGGGTTTCAGAATTAAAAACTTCAGTCATAACTTGCGTCAAAACTTGAGCTCCAACTTCATCAAGTTGAAGCTCAAGTTGAAACCCGAAATCGGAGTTTGATGTCAAATCGTGCACAAGAGCCCGATTTGACATCCAACTTTCGTCTCAACTTCGGGTCTCAACTTCGGGTATTCGGGCTTATTTACCGTGGATTCTCACCTGACGCTTGTAATTTGCACGAGTGGCGATCACGTGTAATGAATTATTATTATTATTCCCGTCGTCTCATATCTACGAGCACCACTACATAATATTTTGGGGTGACAAATGCCCCCAAGACGCAGACCAAACCATCGGATCCTCCTGCTCCTCCTCCTCGGAAGAAATCCAAGCCTCGCGCAGACGTTGTTCTCATTGATGATGATTATGCTCCAGCTGAAAAAATAGCACAGCACAGAATGATGCAACATGCATCGCGAACTAGTTCCCAGCCAGGAATATGTCATAGGCTTCTGCTTTGGGATAGCCGAGCCGACAATTCCGACGCAACTTCGAGGTATTTGGGTTCGGGACAAGTTCGGTGGTTCACAATTAAGACCTCAACTTGTTGTCAAAACTTGGGCCAAGTTGGACTCAAGTTGGACTCAAGTTGAAGCCAAGTTTTGACGCAAGTTGGACTCAGGTTTCTAATTCTGAAACCCCCTAATGGATACTTCGTCAAATGTTTTCCCCAGGTATGATGCTAGCCACCCTCTCCTGTGGTCTCGAGATTTTCAAATGGTTGGGCTCTGGATGTCTCGGGAAAGGAGTGAACCACCCCACATATGCGAGATGTCCTGGAGGACGTGCATCTGGGAAAAGATAATCCGAACTCTAGCCGGGCCCGACAATTTGAAAACCACCCAAATACAGCCGACATGATAACCTTCAAAAACTCAGAATAATAGAGGCTATTCGAAGCGGCTTTTGATCTGCAAATTTCAAGGCGCAAATTTAAAGCCAAAGGGCTCCACCATGTTCTCACACTGCCATGTCGGCAAATGCGCACCTCTTTAAAAACCCGTTCTGGCGACGGGCCGACATGATTTTTGGACAAGAAAATGTGTATGCGTTGCCAGGAAGTTGAGTGACTTTTTTGGCATGTAGAAAGGATGCCTCAGCTGGAGATATAGCCCGAAATCCGGGCCCGGTTCCGGATTGGGGTTACGCTCCAGCTGTCTCCTCGCTTAGTTCTCCAAATCTCACGGCTCCAAATTTCAAGAAAAAACACCCAAAAAGCCGCTTCGAATAGCCTCTAATGAGCATGTAGAAAAAAATAACATGCCACAAAGAGAAGTAAGACTTAACCGTCTACATATTGTGGCAAGGAAGGACTTCTCCGTGGCAGCGGCTAGTGTGTCACTTACGACAGCGGTTAGTGCCTTTTGAAAAATGGTGCGATAGTGTGTCACTTATGACAGCAGTTATTGACTTTTGAAATGGTGCGATACGAGCATTTTCACCTTCATACCATCAAGTCCCCGCTTTTCACCACACTCGTTTTTTACCCTCTCCTCTAGAAAGGCTCCGTAACTGACGACGAGGCCATGGAGGTCGACGTCCACTACCGCTCATCGAGCCGCGCTTCCGTAAGTTCGGGCCGCATGACCATTCCTTCCTCAAATGTCTCGGACTGGGATGATTTCGACGACTCAGAAACGAGGGCCGGAGTCAACGCCCTCAAGACAGCCCAGCAGCCCGTTCCTGCGGTCGATAAGAAGATGTCCTCCAAGGTCTGCGCTGGCGTTCTTTCCTTGTCATGTATACTCCGTGTTGACGCCGTCATGTAGACGGCTTCCCATTCATCTTCGGCAGCGGTACGGATTACTGTTCGGCTACTTTTGGCCATACCAACATTCAATTTAGACTGCTCCCATTTATCTTCAGCAGCGGTACGTGATTCCTCTTTGACTAATGTTGGCCATACTAACAATACTCCGTGCTGACGCCGCCATGTAGACGACTTCCCATTCATCTTCGGCAGCGGTACGGATTACTGTTCGGCTACTTTTGGCCATACCAACATTCAATTTAGACTGCTCCCATTTATCTTCAGCAGCGGTACGTGATTCCTCTTTGACTAATGTTGGCCATACTAACAATACTCCGTGCTGACGCCGCCATGTAGACGACTTCCCATTCATCTTCGGCAGCGGTACGGATTACTGTTCGGCTAATTTTGGCCATACTAACATTCAATTTAGACTGCTCCCATTTATCTTCAGCAGCGGTACGTGATTACTCTTTGACTAATGTTGGCCATACTAACAATACTCCATGCTGACACCGCCATGTAAACGACTTCCCATTCATCTTCGGCAGCGGTACGGATTACGGATTACTGTTCGGCTAATTTTGGCCATACTAACATTCAATTTAGACTGCTCCCATTTATCTTCAGCAGCGGTACGTGATTACTCTTTGACTAATGTTTGTTCATTATTTCACAGTTCGGACCCTTTTGGCCATACTAACATTCAATTTAGACTGCTCCCATTTATCTTCAGCCATTGCTGTGCGTGGCAAGCGGGAGATTGCTTGAGATTAAGAGGTGCATTTAATCTGTTCATTATTTCTGTCCCATGCTCACAGTTTGGACACTTGGCGTGCAACGTCCCACCTGGAATCAGAATGTCACGTCTACCGATAAGACGTCGAGGAAGTCGTCAAGGAAGTCGTCCAAGCTCCCGGCACACCCTGTCAAGGTCGGAGACACTACTCAGCCTTTCCCCTAACCTGTACTAAAGCGACCGCACCCTGTGAAGCTTGTGTCGTCGTACTATAATCACATAGCTTGTTCTATTATACCTGATCACCAGAATGTGCTATAATACATTTCCTTCTTGCAATACATTGCTTTCTTGTAAAATATAGAGTGAAATCTGAGCAAACCACAACAATTGGGAGAAAACATCCTGCAATGCATGACATTTGTTGACAAAATGTGTTGAAAATGTGCAACAGTTGTAGCATTTTTTTGGGACTGTTTGGTTCTTCCATTTTCACAATTTTGAATAAAATTCGAGAAATGTTCAGAACATCCAACAACTCTAGAGAGTTCCTGCGAAATACCTATGGGGGATTTTCCTGATGACTTAGACGCACTGGATGGCTCCATAACAGTGGAAATAGAGATAGTGGTTGATACAGCAGAAGGTGTAACATTCGAGGAACTAGAAGCTGTCGTGGAAGAAGATAGCCGTGTCACGTCTGTTGAGATGGGGGCAAGTAGAGCAGGCACTCGGGGAGTGAGCGGCATAGCTGCCTGAGTGGTGTAATTCCGTGCTGGTTCAAAAAGTGCCCCGGGTACAGCGCTCTCGTCCAGCGGCGATATACCACATCTCCGAAAGGCAGAAATAATTGTCGATTTTTTGAACGCCTGATCTCTCGCAACTGCATAGAAAGGAGGTTATATTTATCTATCAGAATGTTTTGCGCATGTTGCTACAATTTATGAAAGACTATACACAACAAGGATAACCAATTTTCTACTGGCCAAACATGTGAAACCCATGAAGAACCAATATACGATGTGCTCCATGTTTTGGACAGAACAGCATTTAAAATGTATTCAAATTACGTTCTGCATACCCAATGTCATGCAGAAGATATCCGAGTCATGGAGAAGTTATTTTGAGCATCTTTCAAATATTGAACCAGCAACTATTCAAAACACTTTGTAAATTGGTTCTCAATATATTTCACATGTTTGGCCAGTACAAAATTGGTTATCCTCCTGGTGATAGTTGAGTTCGGATATGTGCACAAGACGTTGAATCACGCTTACCTGAGAAACTCTGGCCTTTCATTTGGTGGTGAGCGGACTGAAGACACCCATGTCACAAGGTTGCAGAGCGTACGTCGTGTGTGAGGGAAGACACAAAATAATAATCCTATGTTTCTAAAATCGAAGGAGTTATAACACGACATGACAGTAGTTATGGCTATGTATCTACCTGTGCGAAACTGATGAAGCGATAGGTGCAGTGGCTGTTGTGGCCATCCAAGATCAGGAGACGGTAGTCACCGGGGTCATTCAAATATTCGGCCGGTGCCGCCGCGAAATCCTTTTCCAACCACAAGGCCCCCAGTTCTTGATCTGTCCAGCCGTTCGGGGAGATCGAGATGCTATACAGCATGTGAGCCATGTAGAAACCAAGGACCATGAAAAACAAGCTGACCTCGCATCACAGGGATTGTCCTCCCCCAACGCAGATCCCGACGCTGCCCCTGGAAGACCACAGAGGGATGGAGAGCATTACCTACAGCTGAGATGCATTCGATAATGGTGACCAGATCCCGGTTGCCGCTCTCAATTTTCTGCACAACCTTCTGATCTCGAACAACGAGCGCGCGGATCCTGTCACCGACCCCGAGTTGAATCCCCTTGTAATAAGGAACAAGTTAGAAGAGATGGCCAGCAAAGAGAGGTACCTTCTCATCCATGTTCCAAATATTCTGGGGCTTGATGTCGTATTGCTTGATGGTGTTGCCGAGGAGGTTGAAGTAGTCATGCACAACGGGTCGGTTCAAGGCACGGGCACGACATTCCTCCAGTCCACTCGTCCACTTGACCAGGTTAGTCTTGTGTGGGCGGATGAATCAAGCAGCAACTTGAACTCGTACCTTGACTTTGAGGTCCGACCGACGTTTTTTTGAAACGTGTTGGCCAGGTCACACCGAGCGGCGCACCATATATTTCCACTGCATATATACCTATGGTGGGCAGACTGAGGGGGATCCCGCGCTTGCCAAGACTCTTCTGAGGATTAGAGCGGCGCAGTGAATGGTGAGCACATCCTCACCTTGATCCACTCGGCTGGAATATCCTCCTGCGCCGGGATAAGGCTGCGCTCGTGGATATGGGCATCCTTGCGAGTCAAGATCCCTTGGGCGCGGCGTTGCACAGTGGTACGAGGTACATTATAGTAGATGGCAGCCTTATGCTCGGACATCAACTTTGCTTGAGTAGCAGCGACAGCGAGCTGGATGCGTTTCTCCTCCGGGAGATTACTGATGTCTTCGTTGGCGTCGTCAGCGTCGTTAGGCGAGTCTGGGTGCTCATCGGAAGCGGCAGCGACGACAGTATGTTCATGCTGGGTGTCAGGTTCATTCAAACGAAGTCTCGCGCGAGTCTGCATCGCGAATGTGTTGAGAGACAGGTGAAAAGCGGGCAGAATTACTATTGAAAGCGAGGCCCGAAAGCCAGCTTATAAGCAACGGCAAAGCGCCCAGACGCCAACTCACAACATTGCAGAAGTGAAAACATCAGATTTAAAAGGAAATGGACATGAGGAGATGGGCGAGGCGATATGAATTACGGTTGGCAATGGAGTGAAAATTACCAAAGAGCGTTCGATAGCGAACACCTGTACAGGGCCAATATGGGGTCTACACCCAAGATGAGTTGTAATCAACATTGATGGAGGTACCTGAACGCACATGAATTTCCAGTTTCGCCACTGGGGCTTTCCATCTCCCAAAAAAAATCCAATGTGTTGCCGTTGCGTAAAATGACCGTTCAGCATGGTGCGCTGCAACGAGGGAAGAATAAAATCGATCAATTCATATCAGTACCATCCAGGGAATGTACTGACTATCTTCACCGCCCACGCCGAGTTTTGCAGTCCTATCACCACGATGGAATCCGATACAGCGGTCGCAAGCGCATGGCCTTGGAGATGAATTTTGGCATCTTACATGGCTAGAGAGTCCACTGGGCTGAACGAGGTGACGAGAGTCAGCCAGATATCCGCCGAACAGAACGAGTGCTGAACGCGGTGGGCGGAGGAAGAGAGCGTGGAGAATGAGACAGTTTCTCGCAACTGATGTCATGCTAAAAATAAGAAAACGTGGGCACGGCAACCCCCCCGGCCCCGAAAGCCGGAGTGTGTAGTGAATGTGTAGAACTCCGATCAGTCGGGCTCCTGTCATGTCCAAGTCATGTCGGTCATTTAAGCTTTCGGATCTGCGCGGGCCGACCGGCACAACTTTCCAGTGAAGCTGAAAATGCGACTTGGGGACTGAACCACACCTATGGCAACAACGCGCAGAGATGTATCATATCTCTGGACGAATAAAAACCGAGGGATTATTTTGCTTTTATTTTTTCTATGGTGTTTTCTTGAACGCGGCTGCGGCCCGCTCGGCAAGACACGAATATTTGACGGGCGGAAGAGCGAGTGGGACCAGCACTTTGACAAGAGAACAAGACAAGAGAACAAGCCAAGGACTGAGAGAAGAAGGTTTTTTTTTGTTGGAAAAACATCCATTTGTGGCGAATAGTGGTATGTATGTTTGAAAATGGGACAACGGATGGGAGCGGCCATCACTATACGCAGAAAGGTCCTCTGCTCCAAACATAACAAATTGGGTTAACTGCTGATGGCTCTTTGTGAAAGCAAAACATATTGCCTGGGAGCTTGAAGGTATGGGCAGACAGCCAGTGAAAGAGCACTGCTGAACGTGATGCCGGCCTTCGCCGAACCGAACTAATGGCGAAATGAACTCCGTCTTGATCGGAGATCTACCCATCGACTCAACACTGCGAAAGGAGGCACAGCATCACGTCAACTTCGTCAACTAGCGTCAAACTTTGGTTTCAGGGGCGCCGCTACATCCCTTCCAACATACAAGCAGCCTTGGGTAAGAAAATAGTATTCACCCTCCTCTGGGGGCCAAGTGGCCCACTACCTAGTTTGGCCCGGTAGGCAGTCACATATAATATGCTCTTCCTCTCTAAAGGCGAATTTCTGTCGGCTGAACCCGACCTTCAGTGATGAGTAGCGAGTAGTTATCACTTCTAATAAATGTGTCGCATCTGCTATTTAAGACAATCTCTCTTTGATTGTGCTCTATTGAACTTGAGTGAATTATTAATCAACTTGAATCCACAATGCTGTGCAGAAAGTACATTCCTGCGAGTGCCTTGTTTGCGCAGAAACAGTGCATTTTCGCGATGAATGTACACCCTTTGATCTGAATGTGCCCTGTTTGATCTGAATGTGCCATGTTTGGGAATGTGCGCGCGCGAATAGTTTCGTTTATCCCGCCCTGAAAAATGTGTGCTCTGATGGATTAGCGCGGCCGAGGCATGGTGTGTCGTGCTTGTTGGATATGGGGTCTTTCGGGGCGTTAGGGATGGTGGTTTAGGAGAGAGGTGTGGGGCATATGTCAAAGAATGGAAGAAACGCACTGCAGATTCGAAAATGACAAGTGCCGTCTTGGACAACAAAGGCGGTACATCTGAGCGAATGTGCAGTATTTGCACTGAATCTGCGGTGTATACGAAAGATGTGCCGTCCGAGCTTTGTATATCCTCCTTCGGCGTTAACTGACCAGCGGAGTTTAAAATGGCTTCGGACAGACGGAGACGCGTAATTTCAAAGAGAGGGTAACAACTCGTCGTTTCATTCGTGAATAAACCATATACATCGCGGTCAAAAAATGTGTACGGCTAGTACACATACCTGAAATCGCGATTTTGTCTGTCCGTCAAGTCGAGGAATTCCTGCGGATAAAAATGAACAAAAGGTCTTGAAGACTGCGGTCGAATGACGCGACAAGAAGAGACACCGCACCTTATCCACTTTCACTTTCTCCATCATCCCTGACCCGTCCCTCGTGAGGTGCTCGACATACACCTCGTCGTATGCATCATCCCCCACGGGCTCCGCATCGCGACGCTTATTCTCCGCGATGAGCATGTACCTGATCGCGAGGAAGAGGAACATGCAGCACGCGTAGCAGACACCGATAACGGTCCAGGGGACGTGGTTCCGCGGTTTGTACCGGGCCTGAGTCGGGAGGATAGTCAGTATGCACACTAACATGTGGATGAAGGGGGAGGGATGAGTTTATAGGGATTCACCTGCCACATGAAGGGGCCTGCGGCGTTGCCGATACACTATGTTGCGAGATATTATCAGGCCCCTACTCCCGAGAAGGGCTCGGAAAATTGGACCTACATAGGCGCCGAGCATGATGGCGTTGGTCGTAACACGCTTGGTATGGCCCGCCGTGACGGCTGAGACCCACGAAAGCGCGAGTACTGAGAACGAAGCCATCACATATCAATAAAGGTCTGTATCAGCGGAAAGATGAATGCTCGCACCGAACGAAGTATTCCCCACCTCTGCCAGGACACATCAGTTCCGAGAGAGAGCCACAAACAACAAGCCAAGCCGCACGTACCGTTTATCCACACCGAAAACAACAGTCCGACTTTGTCGCTCCACGGCAGGACATTCACGAGTATCGTACCAAGCACATTTGGTATCATGTACACGAACGAGACCCACGCGCGGCTGTCTGTCTTCGCCGCAATCGTCACGCCGGTGTAGATGGTGACGACCTCGACGACCCCGTTGACGCAGGCGAGGAGCGTGGTCTGTAAAGTAGTGAATCCGAACGAAGAAATGATGATCTGTTGCTGGTTGCTACCGCGAGTTGGTTGGTCAGTGGATGATCATTCTGTGTTGCGCGCAGGAGAATCATTAATAACGGAACTCACGTTAAGCTGTGAAAGAATGGCCTATGTCAGAGGACGTAAAGAGCGGAGGAAGGGACACCACACCTGTTCGGAACGTTATTCAGCGCGGAAAAAAGTGCAAAGAGCCAGGTCTTGGGATCTAGTATAGCCTCGATCATTCTGCACATCGCGCATCCACTCAGCGGCGAAATCACCCGAACAGATATACGCACTGCTCCTTCTTGAAATGCTTATTCTCCACACCCGTCTGGTTGACCTTCAAGCGCATGACCGCCACGGTGCGCTCCCCCGGGGTCAGGAACCACGCGTTCGTGGGTGAGTCGGGGAAGAGGAACCTACATGGTTGTTAATCAATTTCGAGGTCGGTACGTTTAAACAGGGAGAGACGCGCACCAGAAGCATATGGAGATGATGAAAGTGAGCATGCCCGTGATGATCATGAGCCACTGCCAGGGCTCAAAGTGCGAGGTCTTGATGTGCAGCGTCCCGAAACTGACTAAGCCGATTACGATTTGGGCTGATGAGCATTTAGTCAGTCAAAAGATAGACCAAAGCACACATTAAGGCTCACCGATGCCGTTCATCAGAACTACAACAGCGCGAAGCATGGTTAGGAGAGAAAATTATTCCAAAAAGAGGAAAGGGAGGGAGGAGACCCACACCAGTACCCGACCCGCAGTGTTTGCTCGGTTCGGGTATAGAACATGGACGAAACGATCATGAACCTATGCAAAAATGCTTAGGATAAGCGCCACTAATGCCAACCCTTCGGTCATAAGGGCGATGCATACCCCGCCGTGATGGATCTGTGGAAGGCTTTCAACAGCCGTATCCATGCCAATGGGAATAAAGGCGCACCCTTCGCACATCCCGAGAATGAGCCGCGCCGCGAATAGCCCACTGAAATTCGTGCATGCGGCATGAGAGCAAAGGGCAACAGACCAGACGAAAATGTTTATGCTGGGAAGACCATTTGTTTTGGTGTCTGATTAAAAGGAGGATTACCTACCTCATCCATTTTGCCACAGGGAACCGCTGCAGGGCTAATCTTGGACAAATTCGAAGGTGAGAAAAAAATGAAAAATGGCTTCAACCCGCAACTCGCCCAGATTTTGAGGAAATTCAAAGATGAGATAAGAAAGGTAGAAGATCGTTCCGAGCCTTCTCGCAGGTCAGCTGGAGGTGGCGATGTGTCAACAAGACATACCAGTTGTATCTAAAACACACGAATCATGAGTTTAGTGGCTATCTGAGGAGGGTCAGGCATACTGGTTCGTCGTAAGATTTGTCGCTTTCCTATAGGACGATTTTAGCTCAAGTCATGGGGCATCCAGGGACAACTGACAGGATGCCCAAGATTGCGGAGCTACCCAGTGTCGTCTTATCTGGGCCATACAGTCGTCAACGAGTTTCGAGTTTCCAGCAACGCAAACTCACCCATAAATTGCATCCTACCCGTTTCGAAGGATTAATCGAGTCCAAGACCAAGTGTTAGGCGCATCCATACCAGTAAAGAACTGGAAACCGTGGGAGATAAGCCGCTCGTGAGCAATCATGAAGAACCACCAAACGCACTGCACATCAATGGAAGGATGTGGTAGTCAATTTTGCGTCTACAGCACCATGCGAAGGTCGGTATCACGCGAACTAGAAGACGTGACACTCACCTGACACGCAGCGCCTCTGCGGGGTCAAGCTCCCCGTGCTCCCCAAACACCAACGCCGCGCCCGTGTCAACCTCGGTGGCAGACACCTTCACACCGTGGTGGTGGTGGTGTTTCTCAATCTCCTTCTCCATGCTGGCATGACCCTTTTCATCTGCAGAGCCGGTGGTGGTGCTCATGGTGGTACGATAGAGACGCGGGACTAGGGTGGGGCAGAAAGAACGACGCTATTTGACCCAAAGTTTCTTTCCCACCAGTGGCAAATCGTGGCACACGCTCCCCGTTAACAAAGATAAGCGTGTTAAACGAAGGCAGAAGCGAAAGAAAGGCGGGAGATAATCATCGCAAACCGCGGTGCGGAGATCAGGCGCATACCTAAGAGGGAAACAAAAGGCGACAGATAACCATCGAGACCAGGGTACTAGTTGAGGTAGTAGAGGAAGAGAAGTAGATGCTGAGCAGAAGATCAACGTCATGTGACGGCGCCGAGCGATATCGGTCCTACAATTCGAGATACAGCCATTGGTCCCCGGAGCAGCCGCGCCAGGTCCTTCGTTCCCACTCAGCGTGCAGAAGTCACTCGTCGTTCCGCATTGGTCCCAGATATAGCAGCATGCGTTGAGAGGGCACGGATTCAGACCAATGAATTGTCTGTTTATGAATACCGTATCATTACGTTCAAATCGACAGTCACGCGCCACACACACTCCTGTCGATGTCGAAATTTAGTTGAGGTCACGCGTCACGCAGGCGGTTGTCGAATCGGTTGAACATGGTTGAAAATCACTATAAATTCAAAAATGAATTGTTTGGGGTGTCCGGGTGCTTTAGAGCGCACAATTCCGTTGAATTTCTTCTTTTCTGAGTCTGTGACAAACAAGAAGTGCTTCTCAGTTCTTTTTCTGCGCCAAATCCATCAGAAGAAATATAGCTGAAAAATCTGAAACATAGTTCAACAAGCTTTCAAATATTTGTGGCAGGTTCTGACCCAGGATGCTTGATGGTCCTGCATTGCCTCAGCACTACTGTGGTATTTCGTTCAATTCGTTTTGTCACGAGTCACACGGCCCAAAAAAAACGAAATTTTTCGTAAGTCACAGGGTCACAGAGGCGATTTGGGGCTTCGCCGAGGTGCCCGGGGTTAGCCGAGCGTTAGCCGAGCTTTGCCAGCGGATCAGATTGCCTTATTTAGATGCCGTACGAAAGGTACAATTCGTATGATGGTGTCACACACCAAACCGTCATACGAATTGAACGAAATACAACAGTATGTCTAATTTTTCATGACCGTCACACCAAGTTGAAGGCTCTGTCGAATTGTCTCATTGGTTAAACCTGTCACGCATCATGCCCCATGTTGATTTGAATGTAATGATATGATACTGTTGATAGGTAATATGACTTATCCGAGATTTCTTCTATGAGGAAAAGTTAGTTGACACTATTTTTTATGAATACTTATGTAATCATTTATGAGTACTTATGTAATTGCTCTATTACTATCTTCACAATGAGGTTTTGCACACCTAAATTTTCCTTCGTCTGCGTTTTTCAATGCAATGGAAATAGTGGCTGTGCGAAGGGTGAATAGTGGCAGTGTCTCAAGATTCATTAGATTCAAATCTAATGGTTTCCGACTTTTCTTACCAATCGAGGGTTCAATTCTCACAGCAGGCATTTTACCTTTGCCTCACTTTTTTCCGGTTTTTTGGTTCTCCTCTTTATTTTTCCGTAACTCTGTGTTGAATGACTGGTCACCCTCCCCCTCCAGCCTCTTTTTGCTATTGAGTCCATCTTTAGTACAACAAGGCTCAAATTGATTTTGGGGGATTCAGATCAAGTCGTTCAGACAGATGCTCTTACAGCTAATTGCAGTACCCAAGGCGCAGATTAAAATTCTCTGTTTTGAGATGTTTTCAAAGAATTCCCGATATCTCAGTCAGTTCTTCACCGATTCACATGAAAGCTATATAGATCTACTCAGCTGATTCATACGCAATTAGTGATAGAAAGAAATCCATGAAAATATTATGTATTTGGAATTTTCTGGTTTTGGGCTGTTTTCACACCAAAAGCTGTCTAGCATTCTGAGAACATATCCCAGTGGTCTGATATTTTGGGAAGAACAACATGTATAACTGAGGGAATTAGTGATAGAGCCAGAAACGTATGAGATTCCTCAATAAATACAATGTTTACAGTATCTTTCAAGGCCAAAACTGGTGAATGTATCTGACGGAGCTGCAGGGACTGTAAAGTAATTTATCTCTATTTCTGACTGTATCACTAATTTCTTCCAGTTGTACATGTTGTCCTTCCTCAAATATTAGGCCACTGGAACATGTTTTCAGCATGCTAGATGGCCTTTGGTGTGAAAACAGCCCAAAAGCAGAAAATTCCAAATACATAATATTTTCATGGATTTCTTTATATCACTAATTGTGTATGAATTAGCTGAGTAGATCTATATAGTTTCATGTGAATCGGTGAAGAACTGACTGAGACATTGGGAATTCTTTGAAAACATCCCAAAACAGAGATTTTTGATCCGCGCCTTCGGTACTGCAATTAGCTGTAAACAGGAGGAAAAATATGGCAAAGATTGGGATGGAAAGCCAAATGACTATATCTCCCGGTGATTGGCAAGCGATTGCCAGAGCACTACAGTGCGCGATTTGGTCCTTTGTAAGTCGATTTTACGTGTATGTTTCCAATGTTCATGGATTTCTAAGGTGTGCTTGGTGTGAACCTTCCTGCAATTCAAACAACCTCAAATATCAGTCCCCTTTTGTGTCCCACAAACAAATTTCTAACCTCCCTTGGCTCCAGTCCCTCGGCCATTCCGTCTTCGACCTCGCCGATTCGAGATTTATCGAGATCCGGAAATTGAAGCGGTAGTTGCTCAGGACGGCTGGTCACGCGACTCATTGCAGAAGGTGGTCAAAATGGATATTTTCGCTGAGGAGAGTCAAAGGTTGTGGGAATAGCTCCCGGTACGCACATAAATTCTACTACGGAGTATCACTCATCACGAGAAAGAAATTGGTTAACTGGCTCCAGACGACGTACAACGAAGCCCTTCGCCTTTGCCAACGGCGTGACTAGACCGTTCCGACTGGTGAAAATATCATGGGTCGGTTTCCATTTTATGTTGTATGCTAATTGCTGACACAGAACATACCAGTTACCACCCAAGCTATTCATCTGGATGAGGAGAATTACACAGATGCTCGCGAGTTCAGATCGTTCCGTTGGGCTGAAATGATCTGAAGACGAGAAAAGCGTGCTGTACGACTTTGTAACTCCGAGCAAGATGTTTGTAATACTTCGCTTCCGTTCCATGTCCCATTCCAATCTTCTACGAATTCCCTTCCTCAATTTTCCCGCCTGATGTCGAGCTGGGTCGAAATGCTCAATTCTGAAACCCCTTTATGCATCTCGCGCACACTGGATAGCGTTCACTGAATTAAATATCATCTTCAATCCTGTGGCCCGCCGCGTCTAAATGAGGCAGACGCGGCCCAGGATACCGGCCCCTCCCATGTATGATCCACCAAAACGTGGTGAGAACGACGCAGCCTACGAGTATGACCGAATTGTAATTCATCGCCTGGAAGAAATAGCATCAGTGGACTGATGTCCAGGTAAGGCTGCCGTGCCTTGAGTACGCACCGGCACAGTTGCAGGCAACGCGTATGGGAAGCAAAACATCACGTTTGTGAATACGATTAGCAGCACCGAAACTGTATTCACCACGAAGCCCGCTCTGCCCATCCAGAACGGGCCCTGCGGGACATTCTTGCGGCCAGAGAGAAGGTGTGGGAAAATGGCCATGGCGTATGATGTTGTGCTGAGGATGACGAATGACCCGCTGAGGTCGGCAAATGCTGTTTTACTTCCGAGTTGAATGGCACCGAATGCCGTGGTGAGAATCGCTATGAAGAAAATATTGGGTTCACCCGAGTCAGCCGCCAAGGAGAGTGGAAGAACGGTGGGCACGCCTACCGCAGAACAAGGTAGCAGGTACAGGACAGCTAAGCCGTCTCGATACTTTACTGAAGAACGCTGAGAATGGCGTGACATTGTCGCGTGCCAACGCCCAGTAGATGCGTCCGACCTGAAAACGAACAGTCAGTACCCGCTAGATGTATGCATCCCCAAGTACTCACGGTAATGTATACCCCAATGCAGCAGGTCATAATTGACAAAAACACAATAAACAACAAGCCGAATGTGCCTGCTTTGTTTCCTGTCGCTTGGGCATACACTACAGCGAGAGGGAAGGAGCCGTTCGAGGTCAGGACTGCCCCAAGGTCAGTGATGGCGAACATGAGTGCGACGGCGTAAACGAAGCCCGCTAAACGTCACACGAACCTCAACGTAAGCGTGTACTCGGTGGAGAAGCAAATTAGAACTCACTTATCGCGCCCAAAATAATCTGGGCGGCGATCGCCCTGGGTAGATCTCTCCTCGGATGGGGCAGCTCCTCCGCGATGTGTGTCACCGAATCGGGTGTCCCGATGGCAAACGCGCCGTTGAGGATCCCTGTAAGAAAGGCGACCCCTCCGGACCACCCCGTCGCGTTCTCCCAGTCGACGAAGACAAACGAGGCGGATGCGTGGGACTTGGCAGCTGCTAGGGCCTATTCCGTGTCAACAATGGATACGCTTGCAGTAAACCAGATAAGAAACCTACAATTATGGTGATCAAACCCCCAACAACGAGGATAAACAGCCCAAATCTCTGCAAGGCAGGCATGGCGCGGTTGAAGAATATCACGGTTAGGCAGCAAGACCAGTTGATGAGGACGAACACCAGGAAAATATGCCACGGCTGAGCAAAGTTCATACGCAGTCACAGGTGGAAAGGCGAAGAGACGGTGAAGATATACCTGTACAACGAAATCGGGATGAAATACAACATACATCTGGACGATGATATTTGCAGGGATCGCGACTATGGCAGTGAGGCCGAATATCCAACCGTAAAAGTTGATCAGACCTGCACGAACACTGAGTGTTTGTATATTAATACTAAAGCACGGTATGGACTCACCCGTGCAGAAGCCCAACAGTCTTCCGTGTTTCCCACCCGCAACTGAGGCCCAGTGATAGACTGAACGAAGTTAGCAACCAAAATCCTATAAGGCGGAACCTCAAAAGACATCGAAATTGGGACTACTTACCTCCACCTGCACTAGGGATGGAGCTCGCCAACTCGGCAATACTCGTTGCCACGAATCCATAATAGAGGCACGATGCGAGGAATTCGTATATGATACCCGGGGGGCCGCCGTTCGCGATCGCAATTGTGATGGAGCCACCGAGTGCGACCCATGCGTTATCTATAAGCAGTGCATTAGCCGGGAAAAGAGAATGTGCAATACGAGACAAGACTCGCCAATGGTCAGCGCCGTCGCGCAGATGCTCAATAATCCATACTGCCTATCCAGCTGATCCACATGTCCACTCGCGTTGACTCTGGCTGGGCGTTCTGCACGAGCCTCTGCACTCGTCATGATAACAGCATTCTCTGGAAGGTTCTTCTCGGTGTCCATGGGCTTTTCCCCGTGGTACCCATTGCTGTCCGCCATGTTGGAGAGGTTTAATTGCGCGAGAAGTGGTAGAGAGAAGCGGATTGGAGATCGAGAGGTTGTGGTAGCTTGATAGCTGGAGCTTCTATCGCTCGTGGGAAATGATTAATTGCATAAGAGTGCCAAGGTATCAGAATGTGCCTATCCGGCCGGAAAGTCTTTTACTCACCACCGTGAGCGTGGGAAAGCGTTGTCCTCATTGGTTGTACGAATACAAGGGGCTACGAAGGGAACTGTTAAGAGCGCGAGCGCCCACCTCCAACACACAACTCCCCAAGTTGCCAAGCTCTCCCCGTAGCCGCTTTCGAGAAAGTCGACTTCGCGGAATGAAGAAGGATACCAAAACAAGGAAATAATCTCGTGGGAAGACAGCAGGTGCACATGAGAGCATCAGAGGATGGGGAGGCAAGTGGAGAGCAGAGAAACGAGACGAAAGCCTAGAGATATAGAAAAAGACGTGTCTGGGTTAGGTTACCTGAATGGCGCAATAAAGCGCACCCCTCCAGCAGACATGGCCAAAAGGAAACTGGCTTCGAAGATCCGTCTTCAGGAACGCGGAAAAACAACGTTCCCACCTCGAGCCGCACTGCGTACCCGCCGCAAAAGCCTAGAACTTGCCCTCCCCAAGATATACCCGGTCCTTGAGCACAGGCAAATCCATCATGCCAGACAGAGTGAAAGCGAAACCCGGGGAAAAAAAAGAAAAAAAAGGCACTGACCTCCCCCCCGCCCTGTCCAAGGCCGTCGCGAGCAGACTCTGGCCGGGCACCCAGCCGCCATCGGATGTCCAGCCCCTGGGGCCACCGAGGGTTCACCGATTTCTTTTGTGGATGTCGTTGTTGATGCTGTGCCGAAAAGAGCGCCAGTTACTCGGAGGAGGTGCGGAGGGAGTGAAGGGAGGGGTGGGAAGAGGGTAAAAAGATGGGGGAGGCAGCGGAGAATGGAGGGGAGTAGGGAAGAAACCGAGACAAATATCAGCGAAAACGCACCTCTGCACGACTCTCGCAACTAATGTAACCCACGCAACCTACGCTGGACGCCGTTTGAAGTGCCAGGTGGATGTATTTGGTGTATGCGATCCAGAGTGGCAGAGGATTCGAGGAAGCGCGGGAGCTTGGATGCTGTCGTGGGCGATGTGGGTGGGCTGGCGGGAGAGAGAACGCCGCATGCAGGCGCAGCAGTCGACGAGGCGGGGAGAGCGGACCGGAGGTCGTGTGGCGTCCGGGCGCGCGAGGCTTTGTGATGCCGGAGGAGGCCGGGGTCGTGCTGGAGGACGATGGCGTCCCAGTCTTGCTCCCGATCCCGATAGAGCCAAAGCTGATCCTGGGATGATCGTCAGCAATGCCACGCCAGAAATTCGAAAGGAAAGCGAGGAGAAACGTCGTGGAGAAGATTAATGGGGATTACCTAGCAAACCACTCACGGATTAATGCTCAGTCGAAGAAGACGAGATCAAGGTGATGCGGAGACCGTGCTTACAGTTGTTTGTCTGTAACGTTAACCGGGTATTCGGCCCGCGCTCCTTCGCTTCTCTCTTTTGCCACCGTCTTGTATATCCTCGTGTAGTTTGAGCCCTCGTCCCTCCCCCAACCCTCCATCGCTCTTTATCTGGCGCCGACGGCCATCCGTGTCTCCCCGAAACAACTGCAATGACGCATTGCGCACCAGAACGTGGCTTTCATTTCCATCTAACGCGCCCTCTAACACAGATCATACTTTGCTGCTTCTTGGCATGCACTCGATCGGCGTCCATTTCGGAGCTCGGGTTGCCATGTAGCCGCCCGATCAACTGCGTCTCGGTGTGTATACTTGGAGTCGACTCAGGTCCCGATCCGCCTCGGTCTTTCAAACGGCGTCTTGTATTCTTGCCCTCCGAGTCGTCTCGGCGTCCAGCGGGCTATCTATGATTATCGCCTGGGCGTCCGCATTTCAATCACACTCGGTTACTTCAAACGCACACTACACCACCGCGATACAATAAATAATATCGCGCACCTGCAACGAGTACGATCGATCTCACGCTGGTTTATTCCAGGATCCCGGCGGCTTCCAAAAAAAGTGTAGACCACGTTGTGTTTCGATCGATGATCTGCATTATAGGCGCGCCTGGACTTAGGCGTTGCGCTGAACTTGGGCGTTGCGCTGATTCAACCGGAATTCAGCCGCGGCTGGCTTCTCGCTGTCATCCGTATTGCTCACAATGATCTTGTCGATCCACAATTGAACGTCTGGATCAGTCGAACCTATATCAACCTCATTAATTTTATCATCGCGAATAAATCGTCCTTCAAATTAAGCGTTCTGAAAAGTGTGCGGTTTAAGCTTTTAGGAAGGGCGCAACCCTGCTCGCCATGGATGGGTCCCATTTGGGACTATCATTACGACAATGACCATTCCATGGCACTCAGTTCAACTCTGGACGCCTGCCTCCGTCGTTCTTCTCCCGGGACGCAGGACTTGGTTGCGAGATCATGTCGCGAAACACCCTGCCGGCGTCGGTGCGCATGCGAAAATGATCATTCCACGGCACTCAGTTCAACTCTGGACGCTTGCCTCCGTCGTTATTCTCCCGGGACGCAGGACTTGGTTCCGAGATTATGTCACGGAACATCCTCCCGGCGTCGGTGCGCATGCGAAAGTGATCATTCCATGGGACTCAGTTCAACTCTGGACGCTTCCCTCCGTCGTTCTTCTCCCGGGACGCAGGACTTGGTTGCGAGATCATGTCGCGGAACATCCTCCCGGCGTCGGTGCGCATGCGAAAGTGATCATTCCATGGGACTCAGTTCAACTCTGGACGCTTCCCTCCGTCTTTCTTCTCCCGGGACGCAGGACTTGGTTGCGAGATAATGTCGCGGAACACTCTCCCCCGGTTCCAATGGGAACTTTTCCAAAGACTTGGTGTAGGCAATTTTGCTCGTCTGCTAATTCACCTTCGCACGCAATCAGTCCTGCCCAGCACCCATCCAATAGGAACTTTTTCAAAGACTTGGTGTAGGCAATTTTGTTCGTCTGCTGATAGGCTCCAATACGGGAAAAACCTCGGACGCTGTATGCTACGATGGACACGTATATCTTGTTCACCCCTGTGCCGAAGTTTCTCCTCTGCCCAGCACGCATCCAATAGGCACTTTTCTAAAGACCTGTTCCGGCCATTTTTGCTCGTCCACTGCAAAAGGCGGGCTCCAAAAACCTCCGACCCTGTATGTTGCGATAGAAACGCATGTCTGGTATCCTCACGAGGTCGGTACGTGGATTCGTATACCCAAGTTCATGCAACCCCATGATTGGGCAAGCTTTGCCATGGAAAAACTCCCGACAGGAATCTCCGCTACTATAAAAGGACGGAGATAGTTGCATCCCCACCCCTCACTAAAAATGCTCAACCTTCTCGTTTCTGCTGCTCTCGGCATCGCCTTGTTCGGTTACCTTCCCGGTGTCGACGCTGTGGCCGGCGTAACAACTTTCAATGACTACACGACGCAGTCCGGAGTCGCCTGCGCGGGATTCTCCCCGGTGAACAGCCAGGGCGGTGGTATTTTCTCTGCCGCAATGGCAGACCTGTCTTCGCTCTGGGTTGGCTCGCGCTGCACAGGCTCCATGAATGCCGCTAACTGGTAAGCATGTCAATTTACGATCCGTATATGTGTATCCACCGCTACTTTCCAGCAACGGCCACGGAGCCTGCGTTAATTGTGTTGGCCGTTGAGTATTTCCCTTGTGAATTATTCGCACTTATCCAACTCGACGTTGGAAAAGCTTCCTGTGGTACGTAGACTGTATTATATTTGCCATTAGATTGAAGAAACGCTCCACCCACAGCGGACGAACTGGTCTGTGGGACTTGCTTCAACGTCAAATGCGAGTATTTTTTTAGGACTGCCACCTGATCCGTATGCTCATAATATGTAGGCACCGGTTCCTTGGACGGCGAGACTAGTGGTGCCTGTTCTGGTGCCACCATAAAGGTACACCTAACCCCTCAGCATACCAAACTGACTCTCGCTCCAGGTCAAAATAATCGACGCGTAGTATACCTTCCTTGTATTTCGTACAAATGTTGACCCCACGCAGCTGTCCTGCTACCCATCCCGGTGAGTCGTAGCCCCGAGCTACCGCTGTATATCCAACCCGACCCCGGTTAGCAAACTACTGCAAGATTGCGTCTGTTATCTCGCCAGCAGACGAGCTTGACTAAACTCATTGGCAGAGCATTCGGGGGTACCATCCCGAACGATGAAGCTTGCGAGGCAAGCGGAACGAACGCACTTGACATCGCAACCATGGCCCAGAGTGTGCTTTCGAGCTTCGTGAGTGACACCGGAGGCAAAAGCCCAGGCATATGGATTCCATATGCCTTACAGGCATGTCTTTCGCATGTGGGTGCTCCATGGAACAAAGGTGTCAATCACCTTTGTCCCATCTTCGTTTTTGGCCTTGAGTCACCCCAAAAAACAAAGATGGGACAAAAGTAATTGACACCTTTGTCCTATGGATCAACCACATATGAAGGACATGCTTGTAAGGCATATGGATTCCATATGCCTCAGGTTTTGCCCCTGGTGTGACTCCCAGTCGAATGCAGTCTTGAGTTGGTCTAAACAAAGTTGATCGAACAGGAAGGGAAACTCCGAATCAACATCGAATCGACGAGCTGCTAGTGTTCACAGCTGATATTCTGGTGTTTCAAGTACGAACCACAAATTGTAAAATATTTGGAGAAATTAACCGTTCTTTAATAATTTGCTCGCTCGGCAATTACTCCATATGTCCATCCTCCGTCTGGATTACCCATTCTTTAATGATTACCTCAGTGTGTCGGGTTTTCTGAAATTCAACATGGCCCTCTGGGCACCCCTGGAACCTAAGGAACCACACCATGTAGTACCATATAATCGATATTCACTTCCCTATGCCAACACCCACACAGCATACTGTACTATTACGACCAAAGGTTCAGGTGACGGGTGACAGCCGCCCGTGAACTGAACACTTTTGGTACCTCTGACACTCAATTCTTCTGAGCCCAAATAAAAAATGTGAAAAATTTCCAGTCCAGCATCAGCTGGACCCCATATGAGGGAATTTGATGTGATTGCTGATCAATGAACACCTTTCCCAGTGGACACTTGATGTGATGGGTGACACCCCGTGAACCTTTGGTCGTAATAGTACAGTAGTCTCTGTCGTCACAACCAACACCTTGATTTCCGGATTGCTGTTTTCAATTTTCGCGTCAATAATTACCAATTAAAAAAATAGCTGATCACGAACATTGAGGAGTGCACTGAAACAAGGATGCCATATGCAGTGTCTTGATCAGCCAACTGGGACTTTCCATTTTACCATTTTTGAAGAGGTGAAATTTGACTGAGGGGGCGAGGACTCAACACGTGAGCCCCAGCATGTGAACCGTCCACCTCAGGCTACCCCGAACCAGGCCTTCTTAGCATCAATGTAAGGTGTACGGGTTACATAGTTGCCACTCTGTTCTGTAGCAAAGAACGGTGGCTATGGCACAGTATCGCCATGCAGCCACCATTCTGTGGTACATAATGGGGCGGCAACTATGTAGTAGGCTGCATGAGGAGGTCATGTGGCTGTTGAAGAGCTGGGATCCGGTGAGCAATCTGACAAATTTCTACCATTTGTTCCACCATTCCCCGGAGCATAAAATGCTCAACCATTATTCCCAACGGCTCACCCGCACCATTTACCACCTCTACTATCTCAAATTCTTGCACTAATTTGCCACTATTCCCCATTCTTGAACATGCTGGCATGAATATAACTATTCTGATGTTTTCATGGAACCCAGCCAAAAGACTCTGTGTTTAAAGGCCACTGAATGAACCTGCTGCCACCTCCGCCGCCAACCTCAGATTTCAAAGATGAATAAAGAATTTTCACCGTGTCCAAGAGGGCGCGTAAGGTAGGGTGAGGACATGGTCTGCAAGTATACAGTAAATTGGACCCATCTGTTCCTCCGAAAATGAGATATCACCATGTTCTCGCAACATGGCGTCTATCATGGCCACAACCCAAATCCCGCAGTCCCATTCATTTTTTTGACAAGCCTCACCTGAGACGAAGGTTTGGATTGAGTAACAAAACCGGAGGTCAATAACGGAAACGTACCAGCGTGAAGAGGGGGCGGGCAATCCACTTGGACTCCTTATCTTGCGTGGTGAGATGTAAAGGGTGCTGGTTACGATTTGCGAGAACTACCATTCGGGTGATGATAATCATAACATCCTATAGCAAGTTAGTCCAGTAAGAAGCGAGGTGCACTGCAACACAGCCGAAGATCCTGACGGCAGCCCTTCTTTCTGAAAAGCTGTCAAAAAACCAGAGTTGCTGATCCTGCACTGCGACAGCCACAAAGACCCAGTGCTCAGTCGAGCTTCAATGAATGAGCACGAGCCAGAATTACTTGTCCCAGTACTTGGTCGGGCGGAGGTGCTTCCATAATACATCATCGGCAGCCAAAAAGTGACCGGGAAACACAAAAAATACGAAATTATTGTTCCGAATTTCGAAAATTTTAATGTATCACACCAAATTTTGGCGGCTGTCAAGGTGTCGAATGGTAAAAGAGATCATGTGTCATCCCCCTGTCAATTTGAGCGGAAAAATCCTGTAGTTTGCTTGACCTCAAGTAAATATTACCCGGTTTAGATCAAATGGTGTTACAACATTTTTTTCCGGCTGCAAGAAGTTAATGAATTGAAAAACTTCCAAGATTTATTGGATTCACACCTCATCACAAAGCTAGGATTCAGATACGAGTGTGCCCTCGCGCTCACGAAAGAGGGAGGGTGGAGGATCCAGTTTACAGTGCAGCCCAGAGATCCAGGTTGCCCCTGCCTCTGAATATACAGGTTTTTCAACCAGAAGTGTTGGGGGTGAAGTCGGCCGACACAGCGCACCGAGATCACGTAGTAGGTTAGCACCTGATGTGTCCGCGCACCCTGTAGTGGAATTCTTTCTGATCCCGATGGCATTTCGAGCCCGTTCCCTCCAGTAAAATTCAGGAATGTGTTTACATACCACAGGTATAGGTGGGCCAAATTTGAACCAATTCGAGTTGTACAGCACACAAAAGAAATGAAAAGGAAGATTTTTGCCACATTTTCCCACACGCCATAACGCCTGCCAAAACGGGTTCCACTTCTGGTTCCATCAACAGAAGGCTCATATCTTCCGGAACTCAAGATCAAAAAATCTGCAAATATTTGTTCAAGTCCGGGTGCCGAGAGCAGACGGGGCCGAAGGCACAAAGTTATGGTGGGAGATCATAGTCGTGGACACATGGGGGGCTAGAGTAGTATCTACTGTAGTATTTCCACCATCACCACCAACGCAAATGGCTCCTCGACAATCATGGAAAAGTCTCCATATATGGCAGGCCGGCGAATGCCGGACCGAAATTTTTTGGTGTATATCTTTCATGCTTCTAGAAAGGATATGTTGAAGGCAGGTTTGGTCAATATTATAAAGGGGCAAATTTCGAAGTGGCCTGGTGAAAACTTCAACCCCTCAAAGCTTACGAAGGCGATATTAGAGGCAGCTATCTCAGCCTATACCGGACTTTTTTCTTCAAATCGACAGGGGGCGTGACGCGTGACTGGTTTTACCTATTCGACAATTCGACATGGGCCGAATTTTGGCGTGACGCCCCCAAAATTTCGACATTTCCCACTGAAATTCTCTTTTTCGCGTCTTTCAGGCAATTTTGGGCTCGGTGTGACGCTCAGGAGGTTCGACAAAGGCCCGCGTGACGCGTGACCGGGACCAAATTTCAGGATCGACACAGGGGTGGGTGACGCGTGACTGTCAATTTGAAGGAAAAAATGCAGTACTTGAGAATGAATTCACTCTCATGAAGCCGCACCGGTGGAGGAAGGTAAGCCCGTTGAAGCCTTACATTGTTTTCTGATATTGTTTGATTGATTCTGCTAGATTCCCCAGTGCCCCCGCCCCAGATTGAAGAGAATGCTCACTCGGAGACTACCCCTACGCCCGCGCTTCACTCCCTTGATCTTTGGATTGAAGATATGCGCGTGCAGCCCTCAAATAAATTCATTCAATGTGTTACGGTCGTCTCAGCGGGCGAATTAGAGACGGGTGAATGGGTTGTTGACGGGAAAGTATTTCATATACTGCGGCTGGTTACCTCGCGTAGCTTACGCGAAGGTAGCCGGCGAGGTATACTAGGGGCGCGGTTACCCCGGCGTATACAGTACTCTCTCTATATATATATTTTGCCTATTTGGGCCACAAATTCAAAAGTCCCACATAGGCCAAAAATGTTCCTGGAACCTTTAGGTTTCAGGTCTCCAAGGAGTCTTTTGAAAATGCGTGTCCCGATATGGTAACGCGAACATTTCCTTATTGAGAGTGAAACCCCTTTGGGTGGATCACCACGTACAATTCTGGGCGTTCCAAACCAGTGCCTCAAAGTAAGGCTAAGAACTACTGCTGGATCCTTGGTTCCAGGAATGCCCAGAGGGCTCTTTGAATTTGATACCTGAACATTTGGTCGAACTACTACAGTAATCCACGATCTGGCAGCCTGCAGGCGATCGAACTTCTCGTTTTCAGCCACAGAGTCCGGGAGAAGCCGAGAACGCCAAAAGGGGATTTCATAATCAGCAGGCGATCGAATTTCCGTATTTACGGAAGGGAGACCTGAAACGGTACCATTGCCTTACCAAGAATTTTCACAGGAGTTGTCAAGGTCCCCGCCTCTTGGCAAGCGGTAAGTACCAGGTAAAAAATGGGCATTCCGTGAACATGCCGGCACATTTCTCACACCCGCCCTGCCCTTAAAAGTTTTAAATTGACGTGCTCTGGCTTTTGACCACCTGCGTGTACAATCGGGCGGTGTCTCACCTCACAACCTCCTGTGTCGACTCCTCTTCCAATCGCCATGTCGCTTACACTGAGCCCTAGATCGTGGTCCCCCAGCACACAAATCTAGTACGCAGCGATACTGCAAGCTGGACAGCACACTGACACACACCACTCCGGACAGCGCAAAAGCCGTCTTGGGACTAATAATTCCTGGGGTCACACTAACGACAGCCCTGCTCACTTTGTGCGGATACGCCGCATGGAATCCTGTCTCGCGACGATACCTAGACCGGGTAAGTTTCCGCCTGCTCATATACGCTCTGGTAGCGCAGTAGGTCCCGCTTCTGCGCCGCCATAGACGTAACTCACCATCCCAGCCTCGTCTACGGCATCGTATTCGCGGTCAGCTCCTTCATGGCGTCTCCCGGGTGGGGCTGCGATCTCACGACCTTCCTCTTCAATGCAAGCGTTTTCACCTTTCCGTATTTCGAAACCCCACTCACCCGCCAACAGCTAAGCCTCATGTTCTCTGCTGGCATGTTCTTCTGCATGGCGCTCAATCTCCCGTAGGCCCATTCACACATGACACCCTTATTTCTGGCCCTGAAACCTCGCCAGATTAGTCATCGCGCACAACGTCAACGGCCAAAAGATGGAAAAATACTACGTTCTTGGGACCACGCTCGTCAGTCTCATCTGCAATGTCCTGCCATACGCATCTGGCAAGCTTGGGTACGTATCCTCCAAATTCCTGGGGCGCTGCAAGTTTAATCTTGCTTTCGAGCAGATGGGACGCCATCAATGGCACATGCTGGTACCGCAGCACAAACCCAGCGGACATGATGCGCTGGCTCATCGGCACGCAGACTTTCTGGATCATGCTCTCTGCGGTTGGAGAGGTCGGGGCTTTTCTAACTATCATTGGGTACCTCGTTGCGTATGAGGTGCGCCTTTGGCCCATCCATGCCCTCCCCGTGAAATGCTGACTGCACACCGACAGCTCGACATGCGGCGCTTCCCCCCGGAGACTCAGTTCAAGACCACCCATTCGTCCGAGGTGTCGCCCCGCGCCGGTTTTACAATTCTGAGGTTCCGAAATATCATCCTGCGTGTCGGTGAGTTAACTAAAAATGAGCAACTACTGAGACCAGTCATACATGCGTGCACAGGCCTCTACCCCCTGGTATCATGTCTCCTTAACATTACCACGTCTGTAATCGACGTGTACCAGTTGAAGAACCCCGAGTCATCGGCATTCGTGCGTCTACTCTGTATCTTGTCACGCCCATTTAAACCTCATTAATAATGTGCGTAGAACTGGGGACTAAACCTCACAGGTACACTTTAATGATTGGTATATATATATCAGCGTCAATCGCTTATTCCTAGACATCGCCATCTACGCCGGGCGCCCGCTCATTTACGGGCTGCTGGCCGCCACGGATCCGGTACGTTATATCTCTCACTCTTCTCACTCTTCCCTCTCCGGTGCTCCTTCGTCTCCCAAATTTGATTGAACTCGTACGCTGCTCATCCACATCGATATCCAGTCGCTCATCCGTGCATTACGTGCACTGCGCCACGCCGAGGACGAGTCCGAAACGCAGTCACATGGCCGAGGGTGGCCTATGCCATCCGCCTGTCTGTCCACCCTCATTGACATGCCGCCGTCCGAGGTCAGCTGCAATGAGACGGACCGCGAAGAGACGTCCACCGCGCCCTCGCTGGGAATAATTCTGGAGGAGGGGAAGGAGGGGTGTCTGGACAAGGGGCATGATCAGGACGGGATAACGACAAATATATTGGCGCCGACTCAGCGGGCGTCGATTGACGTCATGTGCCACATCTAATTGCCGCGTACTCTGGATGAGCAACAAATAGCGAACGACGACTCCCGGCTTCCAGCCGAGAGCCAAGAGCCCCAAGAATACACGTTTCAGTACAGTTTACTAAATATCCCACTTCGTAGAGTACGCAGAAGAAATAAAAACATCAAGGAAATCAAAAGGAATGCGGGCGGGTGGGTGAGGGCAAACAGTAACGAGGAGGCAGAGAGTGTCCAAGCAGGAGCTACCCAGGAAAGGAGAAAGCCTTAACTTGCTTCACCTTTGTGTCGGTGGGACCCTTCAAGATGGTTTTCTGTACCTGAACGACACAAATTCTCCGCTATAGTGTTTCGTAGCATTACATAAAACCTTCGCGGCCATCCTGTTTGAGTTCGTTCATTTTGAAGTTTGCAATACTCTGCAGAAACACTACAGCTGTTCCGGAAATAATGAGACTGAGGTTTTTTTTCCCGACCGCTTCCCAAAATGGACGTGACGGCAACCGTGCCAAAAAACGATGATCGGCTAACCCTAACCCTGTGATGAGGATAGACAAGATGGCGAGCCCAGATAGATTCTGATGTAGGGCAGATTGATTTGATGTGAGGCAGATAGAGCAAAGTACGGCACATTCGGGTAAATGAGGCAGATTTTATTTTGAGAATCTGCTGCTCTTGATCGAGCGCGCAATGCGGACGCCGGATTGGTGGACTGAAGATAGATAAGTATTTGACAACAAATTCATGGTCTTTGATTCACCTACAATGCACATTGCAATTTACGAGTACTTATGTAATCGTTCTTAATAATTTGGTACGCCAACTTTTTGAGTGCGTGTCATTACCTGTAGCATTTATCTGAACTACGCAAAATAGTGGCTGTGCTTATTTTCATTACATTTTTGTGACTTCGATCTTTATTTCATTAGCCGGAACATCGTTGAACCTGAAACATCAGTAAATGGAACTGATGTTTTTAGTGGCTGTACGTTTTTGTGGTTATGTAACCAATTCCGATTTCTTTCTCCTTAACTCCGTTCCGCTTTTTTGGTCCCTAAAGTAGGTTTTTTTTTATGCGTTCTAATGCCGCTGGTAGTTTTGGTGGTTTACGCGGCCTATTTGTGTATCAGCTATCGGAGAATCGATTGCCGTCTTCTGAGAGTGCTTCATGCGCTGTCGGCCGAATGCACCGATTACGGACGGGATCGTCCATTTTGACAGTTGGATCCCGAACGGCCCGGTTACCAATATGCTTGCGCCAGTTTTTACCTGTGGCCGGGACACTGCTTGAATGAAAGAGTTTGTACTCCTTTCGAAATCTTTACATCGGGCAGAAGGCGTGCGACGGGTTATCCACTTCTTTTCCTATTCACAGTCCTTTTGCATGAGGGTCAAATACGTCGGTTTCAAATGATCGGTTTGGAATCCTTGGCAACTATTGCAATTAGCCCCTAATCCACATCTCTTCTTGACCTCTGCCCCCCACCATGCATTTGCGGTTTTTGCTCCTCATCTTCTTCGCTGCTGCTTCCTGTATTTACACTGACCACATTTTGTTCTCCATACAGGAATGTTTTCGAGCCGATGGCTCAATAGGACGAGATCCTCTTCTGGCTAGTTTAGCCCCTGAAACATACCATGGACCGCATTTATCTTCTGTATCCCCTTCATCTATGGAGGCGAAAGTTCCCTCTGGCCCTGGCTTCCTGCACGACGTGGGCTGGGTGCGCTGAATTTCATGAATTTCTTTGTCACAGCAACTAACAGCTTTTTCTGTTACTCAGTATGGAAGCTCGTATGTTTTTTTCTGCTGTTGATCATTGCTTGCGCTCATTTTCCCACCGTTTCAAGTTATCTACTTGTATGTCTTGCTTCTGCTGTGCACATCCTCCACTGACGATTCTCAAGACTCAAGCCGCGACCCAGCTGCTCTTTGGCAAATTCTACACCTTTCTGCCCGTAAAGTGGGTTTACGTCGCCGCGATATCGATATTCGAGATCGGCTCGCTTCTATGCGGAGCCGCCCCCAACTCGAATGCCCTCATCATCGGACGCGCCATCGCAGGCTTGGGTAGCGCTGGCATCATCAGCGGTGCTCTGATTATTGTTGCCAATACCGTTCCCCAGGCCAGACGCCCAATGTACACCGGCTTGGTCGGCGGCACCTACGGTATCGCCAGTGTCGCAGATCCCCTGATGGTACCAACAGCATACCTTTCTGCCTCTGTCCGCTCTGACTCTTTTGGTTGAACCCATAGGGCGGCGCCTTCACAGACGAGGTCACATGGCGGTTCGGCTTTTACAGTACGTGGATTTCTTTTGCATGTGGACACAAACCAGTACTTACGCCGCAACAGTCAATCTCCCCATGTGCGTTTTTCTTGATTTTATCGATATATAATAACTGACACTGAGCAGCGGCGTGGTAACACTCGCAGTGGTGATTTTCTTGTTTAAAGATGCCTAAGCACGGACGGGTCAAGCAAGAGCCGGCGACTTTCTCCCAGCGTGCCGCGTAATTTGACCCATTGGGTACCGCCGTGTTCATTCCTGCGATCGTGTCTCTGCTCCTAGCGTTGCAATGGGGCGGCTCCAAGTATGTCTGGAAGTCGGCTCGCATCATCGCGCTCTTCGTCGTGTTCGGCATACTCATCAGCGTGTTCATCGGAATCCAATTCTGGAAGCAAGACACTGCGACGATCCCGCCGCGGATTCTCAAACAGCGGAGTATGTGGAGCAGCTGCTTTTTTGCCTTCTGCATGGGCTCTGCGTTCTTCATCCTCACTTTCTACGTGCGTGGGGGGTCTAAATTTCTCGAAGCTTATTTGAGATTGAATCTTCTGCAGATCCCGCTGTGGGGAGATCGCAGATGACATCACATGCGCGGCAACGCCCCGCAATTCGTTCGATGCCATGTCGTTCCGACACTTACACTAACTCGGCAAAAGAAATGTCACATGGTTTTTCCGTCATTTCTGGGCCAAATCACCCCAAATAAAATGTTGGCATAAAATTCCATCGATTTCATGATGATATGCACAATTTAACCCATAACATCCTCACTTCATTCTCTCAGAATAAAATATTTGGGCATTTTCTGAAAAATGGAGTTTGTGGGATCATCTTGTATGGATGAGTGGCATATACAGTCTCAAAGTACTCGAAAAATGAACCTTATTCATGGTTTCGTTTGCCTGAATTCATAGGGTTTTGAGAGAGTAACGAGCCATTCAAGTTGGCAATTTTTAGCATTTTTGGCCATTTTTCAGCAAAAATGCTAAAAATTGCCAGCTTGAATGGCTCGTTACTCGCTCAAAACCCTATGAATTCAGGCAAACGAAACCATGAATAAGGTTCATTTTTCGAGTACTTTGAGACTGTATATGCCACTCATCCATACAAGATGATCCCACAAACTCCATTTTTCAGAAAATGCCCAAATATTTTATTCTGAGAGAATGAAGTGAGGATGCTATGGGTTAAATTGTGCATATCATCATGAAATCGATGAAAGTTTATGCCAACATTTTATTTGGGGTGATTTGGCCCAGAAATGACGGAAAAACCATGTGACATTTCTTTTGCTGAGTTAGTGTAGATCTATTGTATTTGGAAAGGCTGTCCACATATTTGGGACTCAACCACTAAGATACCGCATGTTGTAGATACATTAATGCTCGTCTAATTTCTGTGTACCAAGGCAAAAGGGAAAAAAGGATTAAGTACTCGTCCTGCCGCGCATAGTGTCGGCCTTACCCACCAAGTGATTCAAGTTCAAATTAGGGACACTGTCCATCTAGTTACACGTTCTGCGTCCGTCAAACTATATGCCTCCCATCTGGCAGAGGTTGCATCCAACACGAACATAAAAAGAAGAATCAAAACACAGAAAAAAAGGGCGTATCCAAAATAGACTACGTACACATCATCCTCTCCCTCACCCGTGGTACTTGCCTCTGCATGCGGAACCCGCAAATGAGTCAGTTCAAGGTATAGAGGGATAAAACAGCGAGCAACATACATGGATTCAAAATCCTGTCCATTGCGTCCCCGCACCTACAAATCCCGCGCGCCCCCAAAACCTGGGGCGGCAATGGAACGAACGCAAGGTCAACGGACATCCAGGTCAGTCTCAGCGGTGGAGGATGTAGAAGGGGGCGATTGACGCTTCGGGGAGGCATCGAGAACGCCTCGAGCTTGTCGTGGACGTCAGCGATGGTGGTGGTAAGTGGAAGAGATGGAATTTTGATCACTGTTCCACGAAGAACCCATGATTTGCGTTAGCCGAGAATGATCAAAATTTCCAAAGCAGGGATCTGCCTCATCTTGTTGAATGTTTCTCACTTCAATTCTATCTGCCTCACACTGATTTTATCTGCCTCTGATCATCCTATCTGCCTCATGTCAACTTTTATCTGGGCCCGCCGTCTTGTATATCCTCCCGATGTGTCCGATCATCTTGTTTCAATCATCCACGGATCCTGGTCACAGTGAAGCGGAAAGGAGATCCCCAGATACAAGGGGAGAAACCGCCAAAAAAAGCTAAGGCATCGAAACAGGAGACGCAAAAGAGGAAGAAAAAGTCGGTATCGGGCGCGAAGCCCGGGGGAAACGAGATTGGTCGACGCCTGCGCCCACGGCGCGACAAATGATGGAGCAAGCGTATGTAGTCAGGTTGGATGTAACTGTGATTGTCCAGCGTAAATTTCACTCACCTGAATACATGGAGATGTGGCTATCACAAGCATGAAATCCTGAGATTTTGGTGAGATTGGGACACCAAATAAGCAATCTCGAGGTCGATGGTTGAATGTCGTTGATGCCATCAATGGAGGCGACGGCGAGGTTGATGGGTATGTTGCATGCACGACGGTGATGAAGGGAAGGTCAGATAACTTGTGGATGTCGAGAAATGAACAACATACTTACAGTGTGAATGTGCAGTGCAACCAGGCACAAGTCAAGCCAAGCCACAAGCCCCGCCACGCCTGCCCGCCACAGCCAATTCAAACTCCGCTAAGGGCACAAGCCATTCTGCCAAGCCACTCGGCTAACTCTGCGGTCGGCTCCGGTTGGAAGTACCGATGATGTTAAATTAAATATTACAACACTGAGAAAGTTCAGTGAACAATTGAGGTCACGGTGACGTGGCGTGAACCTGAGATGGTACAGTACACATTTTTTTGGGGGGGCGGCAGTGCGACGGAAGGTATCTGGAACGCCAGGCTTTGAGTTGGCAATTTCATTGCCCGATCTGAATTTATAAGAAAAAAGAAGAAAGATACGCTATGCGCAGCAATGGCCCTCAAGCCCAAGTAGGACCAAAAGGAGGTGGGCCGGGTGTCAGGACAGGCATGCACTCAAGAGGATCCCCTTAAATATTCCGCACAATGCGAAACCTTTCTGGTAAATCTCCGAGCACTGGCCGTACCTTCTGTGAAACCGGCTTGTATTTCTTCTTTGTGGCAGCGAGAGTGGAATAAATCTCTTGATCTTCAGAATCAACACAAACATGTGAGTGCCCGATGGCGAGAGATGTTGAGAAATAGGAAGATCTGCAAGTGACCTCGACCTCGACAACTATAATTATTACCCAGCAACCTATCACTCTCCGTTGTGCTCGGAGGCCAAGCGGAAGGAACCGCTTTCTCTATTACTACCTACCTACCGCTTCCAAGCGTTAACGTTTAACTCTGTTCCTGCTGCGCAGCCTTTGAATCCCCAGGCCGGACCCCAGACTCCAGATTCTAGTGTCATCTCCGTTGTGCTTGTAACAGCCTTCTATCGTCTTTCTTTCCTGGCTGCAGCGCTTTACTGCACCGAACTCGGCCGCTTCCATCCTCCGTCCTCAGTGCTCCATCCCCCAAACTCTCGAGCTTTTCCTTTCGTCTAAACATTTCTGCCCACCATCGCGCATCACCTCCGTTCTCTTCCACTTATGATGTTGTGTTCCAAGCCATTCAATTATCTCGCTGACATCTCCTGCCTGCCAACATCTCTAAGTATCCCAATCGCCTATCATACGGTACGTTGCAGCGTGATATGGCTCGAAGCGAGCGTCACCGGCCCTCTCAACGCCTTGCGGAGTTTTTAAACGCGGAAAAGGAAACATAACACCCCCAACCTCCATCCTCCTGCGCGCATTTAGCTACGTACGGCCGATATGCGAGGACCCGGAAGACGGTCCGAGCGGCGCTGGGCTAGGCTCGACAATGACGTGCGCCTGTGACTCGAATCTCTCGTCCCCGGCTTCCGACTCCGACCTTGGACTGGATTCGATTCGCGTTCGACTCGGCCGGCTGGTCGACCCTTCAGTCCTCACAGCTGCTTGATCTTCAGACGAATAGTGAGTAGGAACACGGAATCCTGCCCAACTCGAACCTCGAGCTTCCAAATCACGGCCGCGCAGTAACACCTGGTCTCGACGCATTTTCATCTGCTTCGCAAAGGATATATCCTTTCTCTGGTCCAGGGTACACATGCATGATGAAACGAATGCCAATTTATTGCCGCGGCCCTTTTACGATCCTGGCGCTGCGACAGAATCGCTTCGCGTTTGAGAACCTTCAGACTCGGCGATGGAGCAGTACGTGGGTGAAATCCAGTCCAACATCTCGACTTTCTCGACTACTTCCCCCTTTTTGCCTCTCCCTCGATGTGGTTGTTACAGACGGTAGCGTTGACGTCGTCCTTACTACCTTCATCGACTTCTTCCCCTCGGAAACAGGCTTGTCCGATGTATTCTTCCCATGCTGCTTATTCTCCGGCTTGCCTTCGTTCTCGACATCCCGGAGGTTGTCTTGGCTGGGTTGGAGGGCTTCGAGGAAGAGGTCGCTTCTCAGTGAGCTATCGCTGTCTTCAAGATTTCCTTCGGAAACTCCTGCTTGGGCTCTATGAACAGGAAAGGGGTGGTAGCATTGAGTACAGGGTGAGGGCTGTACACACTATCACCTGCAACAACCACTCGCCTCTGCAGTCTCCTCCGGCTTGGTACTGTCAGTGAAATCACAGGGGCAAGCTAGATCCTCGATCAGCGACGGATCCATGTAACACTTATACAAAATGAAACGTGCCAGAATTGCACCCTCACAAGGAGGACAACCAATTTTGTCCTGGCCAAACATGAGAATAACATTGAGAACCAATTTACAATGCCTTTGGCATGGTTGCTGGTTCAATATTTGAAAGACATTCAAAATAACTTCTCCATGCCTTGGATATCTGCTGCAGTATGTTGGGCATGCAGAACATATTTTAACACATTTCATGTGCTGTTCTGTCAAAAATGAGGAGCAGATTGAAAATCAGTTCTCAATGTTATTCTCATGTTTGGCCAGTACAAAATTGGTTATCCTTCTTGTCTTGGCACAACCGTTGGACTATCCGTCCCATCAAACATAAGCTTACAATCAGTCCAGTGCCCGTTTCCGGTCCCGAGTTACCCCGGACGGCCACACTGACCACTGTAACGGGTGACCGGGCCGTTACAATCCAGGAGGGGATGGGAGGGCGTCGAAAAAAGCACATCAGAAAAACGGGGTCATTGGGGTAAATATGCCCGAATTTCTGTGATTAGCAAACTATTGTAGCTTTTGGTGCTTGTCGCATACATGTTGAACACCATTTTTTACAACGAAAAAGGCTCAAAAGAAATATAATATTACACTAATACGAGGTTGCATAAATATGACGATCAGAAAAACAGTTGACAAAGGAAGCGGGGCACGTTCAATACGTTGTCTGGGGTCCAACGGGCAGAACATTGTACAGGTTGAGACGAGCCGCGAGCACCTATCAATGGGACAACGGCCGGAGTCCTCAATTACTATGAACTACCTCCCAATTTGTTTTTCCCCGCACAAGAAAAGGAGCCTAAAGCTGGTGTGCAATCCTGTCCGGTGGCAGCTCCACTATTCGCCCTGGATCCAAAAGTACTGCTGGTGAGTCCTGCTGCTCCGGGTCCCCTGACGTTGAGGTTGTATACGGAGCTAGAGTGTTCCTGCTACTTTTGGTCGCAAACCTCACCCCCGAAAGCTCATAGGAATCTGCCCTCACATCCTCGCTCTGATCTGTACAGCGTGATGATACTTCCAGGTTCAGCGAGCGCACGGCACGGATGAGTGACTGGGATGGGGTCGAGTTAAGGTGAAATGTGACTATAAAGGAGGAATACGCACAGGGTCGGTAGCAGAGAGCAAGGCGTATAAGAGGGGGCGGAGACAGAAAATGAACACATCTTATGGTGCGAGAGAGAAAACTCGTCAACATTGAGGAAAAAATGTGCGATAAGATGTAGACCTAGTATTCGAAGATCCAAGGGCTTTGTATACCTGTCAGGCCATCAGGGAGCGAACCGGGTTGAAGCAACGCACTAAATCGGTGAGATCTGGCTCCATGATGCTGTAAACGTCGAGAATACATGGTGTTATGCTCAGGAAGCAGGAAAGAACGGGATACAGTGCTGGTTGAAATTATAATGAGAATGATGCAGGATTCTGATTTTTTTTTAGCAATACCGATGCGAATAATCATTGAGCGAAATTCTACGATGGGATGCTTTTGGCGCCTCGAAGCAACTGTCACAATCCCAGAGTCGAAGATGCCGGTGCTTTGTGAGGTGGTATTGGCTCGCAGCTGCTGGGTCTCCATCTGATGGAGAAGAATGAGGATCAACCAAACACGAACAGTCCAAAACGCGCCTCGTGTTGTACCATGAAAATTATGATCCTAACAACGGAATACACTTCGATGGCCGACATCGTGAGCATCGAGACCGATTGCGTTGCAAGGAGCCAGTGGAGTTGTATAGTGGGTGTGGGGTCCCGGAGCCAGCAAACGCCGTTTGTGACATACCAGCTGTAGGAAATTTAATATAATCGATGATTTGAGGACCGTGCCATACCCAAGTTCGCCGGCTGCCAATGGTGGTATGGTGCAGGCCATGCAAAGGAGAAAAGCTCCACCCATATAATATTTTTCCATTGTCTTCCCGTTGATACCGTAGAGTAAGACGAGCCTGAGGCTGTGATGAAAATATGCGCACAAAACAGGAGAAGAAAGTGCGGACTGGAGATTGAGGGCAATGCAGCAAAACATGCTTGCGGATAATAAGGGTGATGCCTCGAGCACCGGTCAGAATTTGATCGAGTGAAGATGATCGTACTAGTTACCACACTTAGGAATGCAACGAAACTGCAGCCAAGAGTGGTTTCCTGCATCTCTGGGATCATTACCGAACCCAGTACAAAACTGTGGATACGGTTAGAAGTTGAAATTATGCGGACCGTTCAACTTACTTGGCTGCGATGGCATAGATGAGCAAGCGGAAGCTGACGCGGTCGAGGTGTGGGCGCGATACCGGATTCCACAGTAGGTATGCGATAGCTGCTAAAAGCGGAATGGACAGTGCTACTCCCGGAATGGATACCCCGAGTGTAACGTCGCTGGAAGGGAAGATATCAGCAACTTTTAACGCGCCGGAAATGCCTCGCCTACTTTATTAAAATCACAAGATGGTGCTCGCTGGAAGACATGAAAGGAAGAAGGGAGCTGGGCCATAAAGTAGACAGCGGATCCGGAGCGCGGATAGATCTTTCTGGATCTGAAACACAGGTTAAGTGCGCGACGAACCGCCACCGCCACTCTCAATGGAGACCAGTGTTTAGAAGACTTGTTGCCTGGCGCAGGAATCTCCTGAATGTAGGAAATATATTATGGCAGGCTTACGGCGCCCCCTCAAAATAGCGTCAATTCAGCCAGCAGCTGTCGGCAATGAGAACTGACCGATCAACCAGTCCATCTTTTTGATGGGGCGACGGACGGAACGGGCAGCTTTAGACCTGTCCGTCTAGTGCTTGAGAGAAATACGAAGACGGGACAGGTTGAGCTGCGGATTGTCTGTTCCCTCTGAGACTGTGCCAGTGTCTCGGCATCTTCCGGTGATTGTGATTGCCGTCCCATCGTAACTCATTATTAATTTGCAAAAACCTCTGTTACGACGCCCAGGCACCCGGCTGTACACCGCCCAAGTGCTCTCACGTTGCCCGCAGCTGAACTGCGCATGTGGGGACCAGCTGTCACGAAAACTAGCTGTAGGTGTTGGTCCCGTGGCTGCCAGCTGTGCGTTCCACCTTTTATCTGCAGCTGGTGTCCAGCTGTGTGTCACTTATTGACTATACATATTGGAAATCTGGCATTCAGCATGTCACCCAAAATGAAATTTTTTGTATCATACCCCTGGCGAGCTCTGACGCAATGATTATTGGTGCATTTCTGGCGTATGTTTCTCAGGTTCCATCCCTGCACTTTTAACATAGCCGTAACAAAGAAGGCGAGGGCGAATCATACTACTGTACGATTTCGGCCAAATGTTCACTGGGTGTCACCTGTTATCTAAGGTGTTCATTTTCTAAGGTGTTCAATTCTCGGCAATCATGGGAAATTTCCGATTTATGGCAGTCCGGCAAATGCCGGACTCAAATTTTTGGTGTTTTTTCACCCAATTGGGCCATAAAATTGAAAAGTCACTATCACCTAGGCCAAAAGTGTTCAGTTCACGACCCTCTGTTACCCGTCACCTGAACATTTGGTCGAAATAGTACAGTATATATTTGAAATTATCCAGAGCTTTTCGGGCAAAGGGATTTTGCCGCAGCAGTGCTTTTTCCGCATGCAGCAGCAGGGGCAGTCTGCAGCAGTTGTACTTGCGGCACATGCTGAGCTGCTTATACGGCGGGTTACAATGAGACCACCCTCATCCAGCTTCTCAAGCAGGGTATCCAGAAACCGGTCCTACAAGCTGTCTATGGACAGGCTACGCTACCCATCACCTACGCCGGTTGGAAGGTTGCGGTCATCAAGCACGATGGCTTGCGCTGCGCCTTCCATGTTATGAATGGCGCCCTCCGCGACCGCCCTATTCCGGTGCCAAGGGTACAGCAGAACCAGAACCAGAACCCGGGGAATTTCCCCCGCAGGAACGAGCATCCCGCTCCTCCCGCAAACCCACCAGCAACCGCTCCCACACCCCCAACTACCACGGGTGTAGCCCCGGCCGCGGGACCCACCCCTATGGATATAGACCATGCGGTTAGCAGGAAGCCGATCCCGAAGTGTTACCAGTGCGGGGAACCCGGGCATCTGGCTAGGAACTGTACCACCAGAGGACCCACCAACCCGCAGTTCTGCGCCTTGGTAGCGGAAAGGATACAAGAACAGCTCGGGAAGGAGGATTTTCCCGACGAATCCGAGTGAAGACTGTGCCCTCGGATTCCCGTATACCCCCCACACCTGTAACGGCTTCGAAGAATTCATTCTCTGTTTTAACTATGAAAGAACCCGGTATGGAGGAAGACACAGTGGAGATTGAGGTTGAGAGTGAGGGAGCCACTCCTCCGTTGGACTCTATGCGAAGGGGGAAGAGACCCCGGAAGCCCGAGCGGGAGAAAGCGGAATGGTTCAGACTCCCCCTCGGAAGTGCGCGTCGGGTTGCAACCCGGGCTCGCACACAAGACTGGAAGGCTAGGGAAATTATTACGAACTGGACGCACCAGCTCGGAGACAGGAAATAAACGACGAAATGGTTGAGGAAATATGCACAGCTTACTTCCCCGATGCTCTGGATCTCCTGGACAATTTGAAGAACCCACCACAATATGTTCGGGCCACTGGAAACTCTATGATGCTCCCAATGACCCTGGAAGGACTAAATAACCTGAAAGGCTATACAGTCGCCAGGTTAGTAGACAGCGGGGCAACCAATGGGTTTATTAGCCAGCGGTTCGTGGAGGAACATGGTTTGGAGGTTGAACCTCTGTCTGTCGCCGTCCCGGTCTACAACGCAGATAGCACCCTCAACAAAGGGGGCCATATCACACACATCGCACGCATGCGACTCCCAGTTCAGGACCACGCCGAGGTGTTCTCGTTTGCGGTAATGGGCACCGGAAAAAGCGACGTAATCTTCAGGTTCAACTGGCTGAAACAACACAACCCGGAGATAGATTGGCAGAAACAAACCCTACGGTTCTCCCGGTGTCCTCCTGCCTGCAAACGCGCTCGGTTGTGGGAAGAATGGGAAGAAGAGGACAATGCCGAGGTAGAGGAGGGGACCGAATCTTCGTGACTAAGATGTATCCCGATGACATCGCGGACGGGCAGGACACCGAACACCTTCGCGCCATGGGTAGTGTGGCTACCAAGTTGGTGACTGCCGCGCATGAGGCCAAAACCTCCAAGACCCTAGAAGAAAGCGTCCCCGCTCACTACCTGGAAGGATTCCGAAGCGTCTTCGAGAAAAAGGACTTTGACAAACTCCCGGAGCGCTGCAAATGGGATCATGCGATCGAATTGAAACCCGGTGCGGAACCTGTAAAGGGGCGAAGCATTCCTCTGTCGGTTCCCGAACAAGCGGAACTGGATGTGTTCATGAAAGAACATGTGGAAACCAGACGTATTCAACCCTCGAAATCCCCTTGGGCTTCCCCGTTCTTTTTCGTGAAAAAGACGGACGGAAAGCTGCAACCAGTCCAGGACTATCGGAAGTTGAACGCTCTCACCATAAAGAATCGATACCCGCTTCCGTTGATCTCGGAGATCATGCATATGCTCCGAAAGGCAACCTGGTTCACTAAATTGGACGTTCAATGGGGTTACAACAATATCCGCATTAAGGAAGGGGACGAAGAAAAGGCACCTTTCGTCACAAATCGCGGGTTGTGGGAACCACTCGTCATGTTCTTTGGCCTCACCAACTCCCCAGCGACGTTCCAGTGCATGATGAACAATATTTTCGCAGATCTCATTGCAGCAGGACGGGTTATTGTGTATCTGGACGACATTCTGATCTATTCGGAACACTTGGAAGAACATCGCGCCACGGTCAAGGACGTTCTTCGGATTCTACAGGAAAACGAACTGTTCCTGAAACCCGAGAAGTGCGAATTCGAACAACGAGAGGTGGAATACCTTGGGGTGATCGTTGGAGATGGCAAAATCAGGATGGACCCCGTAAAGGTGGAGGGGGTGCGACAATGGGCGACACCAAAAAATGTCAAAGACGTGCAGAGTTTCCTCGGGTTTCTCTATTTTCTATGCCAAACCATTGACACGACTGACACGAAAGGACTACAAGTGGTGTTGGGGGGCACTGGAGCGAGGGGCCTTCGACCAATTGATATTGGCAGTAACCTCGGAACCCGTACTTCACTTCCCTACGGATGATGGGGAATGGTGGGTTGAGACAGACTCCTCGGACTACGCCACAGGAGCTTGCTTGATGCAATGTCAGGATGGAGTATGGGTGCCGATCACATTCATGTCGAAGGGCCTCAACGACACCAAACAAAATTATGACATCCACGACAAAGAGATGCTGGCCATCATGCGAGCGCTCTACGAGTGGCGACATTATCTACAGGGCAGCCAGAAAAAATTTGAGATCTGGATGGACCACAAAAATTTGGAGTACCTGACCACGACAAAGAAGCTCAATAGACGTCAAGCGCTCTGGTCCCTGGAGTTGAGGGAATATGACTTCGCGTTAATTCATAAACCCGGGAAGCAACACGCCAAGACAGACGCGATTTCGAGACGAAGCAGCCATGAAAAGGGGGCACAGGATAATTCAAATCTTGTGCTGCTTCCAGAACAATACTTCCGAAGGATGGATGGGGAGGAATTCTTGAACGCGATGCCTGCAGTCCTGGACGATATGCGAGGCGACCAGTTCATGGAGGACATTAAAGCAGGAAAGGCTGATTGGGAAGAGGTGGTGAAGAAGGCTCTAGAGGATAAGGCAGAAGGATGAAAAGAACATGCGGACGGGTTTGTAACCCGGCATCGAACGGTGTATGTGCCTCCCTCAGGAAACTTGCGGCACCGGGTTCTTCGGGCTCATCATGACGACTTCATCTCCGGACACCCAGGACAATTCCGAACCGCAGAACTAGTAACCCGAAACTACTATTGGCCCTCACTGCTATCAGACGCCAAAAGATATGTATTGGCGTGTCCTGTCTGTCAGCGCACGAAGCTATTTCCCTCGAAACTTCGAGGACCCCTACACCCTAATGCGGACCCAGAGAGGGTATGGCAGAACGTGTCCGTGGACCTAATCACCAAACTACCTGTCAGCAAGGGTTATGACTCTACCGCGGTAGTCGTTGATCGACTCGGGAAAGGGATTTGGGTTGTACCTTGCACCGAACACCTAGGAGGAGAAGGCATGGCGCGAATTTATCGAGACCACGTATGGAAGGACTTCGGATTGCCGGAAGTGGTTATCAGCAACAGAGGAATCCAATTCGTGTGACACTTCATGCGGGACTTGCTGAAACTATTGGGGATCAAGTCCAATGTGTCCACTGCGTATCATCCTCAAACGGATGGGCAGACCGAACGGGTTAACCAGAATATTGAACAGTACCTCCGGGTTTTCACCAACTTCTTACAAGACGATCGGGCGGATTGGTTAACTCTCGCGGAGTTTAATCACAACGACCAAGTGAGCAAGACGACGGGTTTCAGTCCTTTCTTCGTGACCATGGGCTTCCATCCTCGAAAGGGAACGGAACCCCGGTTGGAAGTACCAACCGAAGAAGCCTCTAAATTTGCAAATTGAATGTCGAAAGTTCGAGAGGAAGCCGGAGCCGCTATGTGGGCGGCACAGGAGACAATGAAGAGATTCTACGATGCAAAACGACAGGCAGACCCGGACTATAAACCCGGAGACAAAGTCTATCTCTCCGGAGCCAACCTCGTCACACACCGCCCTACGAAGAAGTTCGAAGACCGATGTTATGGGCCTTTTGAGGTTGTTCGGAAAGTGGGAGCCATATCTTACGAACTCAAATTCCCGGTGTTGTGGAAAGTCCATCCCATCTTCAACACCGTTTTCCTACACCCATGGGTTCCTCCGGTGGCAGAGCATCAGTGACACGATGATCCCCCTCCCCCAGATGTGGTAGACGGGGTGAACTTGTACGAAATCGCAGAGGTCTTGAAAATACGGTTCAATAAACGCTGCAAACATCTACAATACCTCATCTGTTGGGAGGGTTATGGACCGGAGGATAACACCTGGGAACCACTGGAACATTTGGGAGAGTCCACGGAGTGCCTCGACGAATTCTATCACAAATATCCGATCGCTGAGACGGTGCAAGAACCAATGCATGTCCTTTTTGCTGTTTTTGCGATTCCTAGGCCCATTATATAAACAACCAATGGATTGCAACACAGTATCTTGGAGTTACTATAAGCTAGTACTCAAGACCTCTGTTTGGTGACATAGAGAGTCAGAGCGAGCTCCAGCTGCTGGCTGTAGTGCTGTGGCAACGCTAGTGGGACGTGCTAGCGCTAGGCCCAGTACATTATCAACTGGAGATATAAACAATTGCCCATACATTCATTGAGGAATATTCAGACAAGGAACCCAATGAGACCAGACATTGTGAATCGCCCTAGCGCGAGTATTTGATTGGTTACCATCGAGTAAGGTGGCCCTAGCTGTTCAGGAGATGTGCTAGCATCGTTCCTAGGCTAAGAGGAACCCTAATTACAGTAGACAAGGAACTAAAGCACTTGTTCCGAGCCCTGCTCACTCAGGATGACCTTAAATGAACAGGCAGTGCAGGCTAGGACACAAGGAGTTGTTCCTAGGGCACTTGCACAGGAAGGATTCAATGCCAAGAGCTTGAATTATGGCTCGCACTCAATGTACGGAAGTTACCGGACATATTCCCACGCATTTGATCCGGTGCCGTTGCCTGTGTGATTGTGTAGACCACTCTGTAAAGAACAGCACCCCATTGGCTCGGAGTAGCTAGTGGATATGTGGGGCCATGGCAGTGCACTTTGACCATTGGAATTATGCACTGGCCCAGAGTTTGACAGAAGCCGAGAGGCTACGCACTCTCGGAAGACACCCAATTGCAAATTCCCACGATTTGACATCGGCAGAATGTCAGCAGCCATCGGATGATGACTGAGCACCACAGGATCATGAGGAATCACCCCGGCATCCCTAGAACACTTGTCATTTATGTTTATTCACCATTTGCCCTGTAGTAGTATATAAGCACACTGTAAACTCCATAGCAAAACAGGATATCATCGCACCTCAGTCTAGGTGGAACTGTGAGCTGTAGCAATCATGGAGTGGTCCTGATTCACTCGCTTTCTAGTCCCTAGGACAGTGGTGGTGCTGGTAGTCCCCAGATTGCTTATGGAGATTTGTTCTATCTCTGTTTGTAGTCTGTATTGAAACCAAGAACTATTTGACTTTGGAACCTTGTGTTTGATTGACTGAGGAAGTAACGAGTGTGATTAGCTTGAGAAAGCTCACAGGGAGTTGACTCGAGTGGTCTTGAGTTAAATAAGACCTGGATTCGTGTTGTTGGTCCCTAGGGATCTCCACGTACAAAACAAGGGTGTTCACCTTGCTAGGAGCGATCATGACTTGTCAGTAGCTTTGCCTTCACCCCGAATCGGCCCTAGTGCCATCCGTAGTGTGTTGGATCGACCTACTGGAGGCTTGTGGTGTTTCTTGTAAAGCCTTAACAGAAGAAGATGAGCAAGGTTAATCTGTCCTAGTCGGATTGCCACTTGTCAGTAGCTTTGCCTGCACCCTGGATCTGCCCTAGCGCCATCCGTAGTGTGTTGGATCGACCTACTGGATGCTGGTAGTGGGCTAGAGCCTTACCCAAAGTAGTGTCAAACGTCCCTGTTCACGGAGATGACAGGTCCACATTTTAGGGCTGCCTAGTGTGTGAGCATTGAAAGTCATTTGGAGTAGCCTCATTGAGAGGATTTGCGCAAACCTTACAAAACTCTGCCCTGGTTTCTTGACCTAATCAGTCGAGTGCCTTGTATCCACCCTTTTCTTATTGTTCATTGTGGTTGGCTAGGAGCTTTGTTGAGAGTGTTTGTTTATTGTTGAGGAATTGTTGAATGGACAGTCTTCGGACCTAGGAAAGATAAAGAGACATATTTCGTGTTGTTCAAACCTGCTGGTCGCATACTACGGCCCGGACCCGAACTCACAAGGAGAAGCACTTGATCTTTGGGAGTAGTAGTGTGTGTTGTGTGTGGTGGTTGTTTTAGTGTTTTGGCACTAGGCAGTATATCATGCATTTCACACACACGATAAGTGCACCGTTTCACCGCTCTGAAGGAAACAGCACAGGGCCAAAAGTGGGTTGTCACCGGGATAGACTTGTAGATGAAGAAACGACGACGTACGTGAAACCCGAGGCGGGTTTCACCTAGAGGGGGGGTAATGTCATGAACCGACTTTTCCTTTCGGGTTCTAGAACCCGAACAGTTCCAACAACCCGATCATTGATCAGATCAACTATCTGATCAATCGAAATACGAGTTCCTTTCCGAGACTTCAATCGGTTCCCCGACGCAATGGGTTACCAATCACTCCTTTACGCTCATATACCCCTGCATTTATCTTTCATTTACCCTATCTGTTATGATCTGACATGGTACCTTAGCTACGGCCCCTAGGCCCTATAGTATATAATCTGTACCTATTTTCCCTGTACTTTACACTATTCTAGTCTAAACTCCAGACTTATTCGTTGGACCTCATCGTGCTTCAGTCGCCCTTGTCACCATAGAACCCGGAATCTGCTCTGTGCCGACACAAAGCGAAGTTGAACTTTGAACTAAAACAATATATTGACCACATTAAGCACCGCATGAGGTTGTTTGAAGGTCAAGAAAAGTGTGTTTATGGAAACAAACAAGATGCGGCACTTTCACGGCACTGCATGACTCGTCAACGTGCGAGCTGCGCAGCAGTCACCCAGCCCTTTTGTGACTTGCATTTATTTATTATCCTTGCTGTTTGAAACTGATTGTGAGTGTTTCCTTCCCGAGCCCTTTGTATGTCAAACAAAATGCGAAGACTTGCCATCAATGTATCCGAGTGAGTGATACTGGACTTGTCCCGCCAGGCAAACTGATTCAGACAGATGTGTTACAACTGGGAAGCACATCCTAATTGTCTGCTTCCAGGCTTGTGAGCAACCGAGACAGGGTTTATGTGGATCCTGTGCTCATCAAATGCAAGTCGTCTCTCTTAGTTGCCGATGTGTGCTTCGGAGCTTGCGTCTTAAGAGAGGAAGTGGACAGAAGTTGTGATAGATTGTGTCCGAGCTGCAAATGGGCTGGTATCAAAATCCCTAATCAGGGTAAGTAGGTTTGAAATTGCGACTGTGTATCACCTGAAAATACCGCTACCGCTCAATAACTATTGATGGGTCTACCCCCCCAAGACCCAACAATAGCTATTGAGATGTAGCATGGCCACCAAACACCTTTGGTGGCAACCACAGCACCCACCCATGGCAGGGTGGCCATGCCACCCAGTACTTGCCTGCCATTGTTTGGTCATTTTTTCGACCAAACAGTGCCATATATGCCACGGAACTGCCATGCATGCCACAGAACCACAAATTGGACTGGATATCATGCCATGCATGCCACAAGACCCCTGACCCAGGGTCAGTAAAATTTTGTTACCCAAATAGTGCCATGGGTGCCATAAGACATTTCAACCTGGGATCAGTAAAATATGTTACCAAAATGGTGCCATTGGTGCGACTGAACTTTCTGACCCAGGATCAGTAAAATTTTGTTACCAAAATAGTGCCACTGGTGCCACTAGACTTTCTGACCCAGGATCAGAAAGTTTTTATTACCAAAATAGTACCATCAGTGCCACCAGACCTTCTGACCCAGGATCAGTAAAAAAATGTTACCCAAATAGTGCCATCGGTGCCACTGGACTTTCTGACCCAGGATCAGTGAAAAATTGTTACCCAAATAGTGCCATCGGTGCCACTGGACTTTCTGACCCAGGATCAGTAAAAATTTGTTACCCAAATAGTGCCATCAGTGCCACCAGACTTTCTGACCCAGGATCAGTAGAAAAATTAGTGCCATGGGTGCCACGGACCATTTTGACCCAGGGTAGGGGGGGAAATAACCCAAAATATGCCATCAGTGCCAGTGACTGTTTTGATCTGGAATAGGGGTAAAAATATCCAGATGTCATTGGTGCCACAGACCATTTCAATCTGGGATCAGGGGAATGCCTGCTCACACCCCTCCCTGTTGACACTGGGGGCAAAAGCCAAGGCATATGGAATTCATATGCCTTACACGCATGTGCTTCGCATGCCATCACATTGTGCAACAAAGGTTTCAGTTACCTTTGTTGCACCTTTGTTTTTGGGGGTGGCTCAAAGGCAAAAAAAGCAAAAGTGCAACAAAGGTGATTGACACCTTTGTCACAAAGTTTGACAGCATACAAACCACATGCATGTAAGGCATATGAGGTTCACATGCCTTGGCTTTTGCCCGGTGTGAGAGGGCGAGGTGGAGCCGGAGAGGACTTGGTGTGTGAAAAGGCCTGGAGGCTAAGGGTTGAAAAGGTGGCACCAGTGGCACTGAGCATCAACACAGTGCTGGGAGAGGCCAAAGTGGCTGCATTGGGAGTAGGTTGGGTGCAAATGGCGGTGGTCCAGATTGTTTGGTACATGGGGATCTTCAGAGGCTGCAGGTGCACAGGGGTTTCGGGGCTCGCAGGGTGGGCATGCTCCCCAGCGTCGCAGCATGCATGCCACACGGGGAGGCAAGCCTTCCAGAATGAGTACCCAGTGGTACCCCATGGGGGAGATGTTCAGAGATGCACTGGGTGTTCAACCTTGTGTCTTATTCAGGCTGACCAAAGAAAAAAAAAAGGTGACAGACCAAGAGGTGTAGACACTGCAGTTCTCCAAGGCAGTGGGGGTGGAAATGAGGTAAAATGCAGGGGCTTGGGCCCAGGTAGCACTGGGGGCAGGGTGGAAGGGGGGCAAGCATCGATAGGGTGATGTCATTGAGAGCGAAGAACAGGTTGATATTGGTCACAGGAATTGATCCTTATTTTTTGGGGTACGGTGTATTCCTGGGTGTAATCTTTTGTTTTCCCACCTGACAACCTTGCTGAGTCGCGTTTTGGGCTCCTGCCTTTTTAGCCCTCATTTCGGAGAAAGTAACTTGTACCATCAGATGGCATCAATTCCAGTTACTTAAATTACTTACAAGTTACTCTGCCACAAATAAAGTAAAGTCAGCTTTACCAGGCTAAGTTAGTTTTGCCAGGCAACTTTGTTAACTGTCTGTTGCCGGGGACATGTTCAGCTGCAATTTTATGGTAGGTGTTTTGCGGTGGGATATGAATTGCTGTCTAAGCCACTTTTCCAGAACACAGTCATCCGCAATCTTCCCACATATTTTGAAGATGGTCTGTTGCACTCTTGATCATCGGGATTTCTTTGTTTAGAGAGGTTCCAACAGTTAGGTACGAAGTCATGCAAGGACAGCTTCCAAGTGAGTGATGGTAAGCTTTGAATATTCTTTTTCTTTTACTGTTCCATTTCATTCAATTTGCATGATCACAGGTCACACACCCGAAAATCTATGAAAATTTTCGTAGGTCATAGAGTCACAAGAGTTCAATACGAAAGGTTCCCACCACAAAAAATCACTTCTGGTGACCCTGCAGGCCCTTTTCATACCAAAATTTTCGAAAGTCACACCGGTTGCAGGCTGAAATATGAAAGCTTTATTTCGTTTTCAATGTCACACATCAAAGTGCCATATGAATTGAGCGAAATGGCACAGTATATTGAGTGTGCTTGTACGCAGATTGAGTCCCTCGCCCTCCTTACAGCTACCGCGAAAAGCTTCAGTCGTGGAACCAATCAAATTTTCCTTGGACCAGAATTATGCACATTACCAATATTCCTTTGATTGGTGTGAGCCTGGATTTACTTAAGGTCGGAATATTGAGTTTACTAATCTCATGGTTGCCCTCAGACACTCCCTCAATTCATTCGCCCATGAGTATTACCTTCACGTCCTTCCATCCTGACGCCATGCCTGGTCGAGAACTAGCACCATTGCTGGCCTAATCAACCGCACCGAGTCTTATCACAGAACGGCCCGGCCCCATCAGGAATCCACGTTGGCGCATAGACTTTGTCGAAATAAAAGCTCAGCTGGCCATATAGCTGGGGTGCTCTCCGTTATTCTCCCTACATATCATATTTTATTTTTGGTTTCAGCACGATCCCTGCTACGATCACCCCTTTGCGCACCTATATAAGACTGGTATCCACTGAGTCGTACTTCCATCATTTACCTTGAAGTGCCTGACTGAGGTGAGGTACGTCTCTTCCTTACTTTATTTATTGTTCTTACTCACACTGTACTTAGCATTACTTCGTCTATCAGGTATTCTGATACAGCCGTTCACCTTGAAGTGCCCGACTTAGCCTATCAGACTTAAACGGGAGGAAAATTATGGCAAAGATTGGGATGGAAAGCCGAATGACTATATCTCCCGGTGACTGGAAAGCGATTGCCAGAGCACTACGGTGCGCGATTTGGTCCTTTGTAAGTCGATTTTACGTGTATGTTTCCAGTGTTCATGGATTTTTAAAGGTGTGCTTGGTGTGAACCTTCCTCACTGCATTCCGCGGCCGCGTCGGCAGAGCCTGTGACGTGGATCGTCGCCAATGGTCACCGCCGTCGCGCAGATGCTCAATAATCCACACTGCCTATCCAGCAGATCCACATGCCCACTCGCGTTGACTCTGGCTGGGCGTTCTGCACGAGCCTCTGCACTCGTCATGATAACAGCATTCTCTGGAAGATTTTTCTCGGTGTCCATGGTCTTTTCCCCGTGGTACCCAGTGCTGTCCGGCATGTTGGAGAGGTTTAATTCGGCGAGGAGTGGTAGAGAGAAGCAGATTGGAGATCGAGAGGTTGTGGTAGCTTGATAGATGGAGCTTCTATCGCTCGTGAGAAATGATTAATTGCATAAGAGTGCCAAGGTATCAGAATGTGCCTATCCGGAAAGTCTTCTTTTACTCACCACCGTGAGTGCGGGAAAGCGTTGTACTCATTGGTTGTACGAATACAAGGGGTTACGAAAAGAACTGTTAAGAGTGCGAGCGCCCACCTCCAACACACAACTCCCCAAGTTGCCAAGCTCTCGCCGTAGCCACTTTCGAGAAAGTCGACTTCGCGGAATGATACCAAAACAAGGAAATAATCTCGTGGGAAGACAGCAGGTGCACATGAGAGCATCAGAGGATGGGGAGGCAAGTGGAGAGCAGAGAAACTAGAGATATAGAAAAAGACGCGTCTGGGTTAGGTTACCTGAATGGCGCAAAAAAGCGCACCCCTCCAGCAGACATGGCCAAAAGGAAAGTTGCTTCGAAGATCCGTCTTCAGGAACGCGGAAAAACAATGTTCCCACCTCGAGCCGCACTGCGTACCCGCCGCAAAAGCCTAGAAATTGCGCTCCCCCAGATATACCTGCTCCTTGAGCACAGGCGAATCCATCATGCCAGACAGAGTGAAAGCGAAACCCGGGGAAAAAAAGAAAAAAAATGCACTGACCTCCCCCCGCCCTGTCCAAGGCCATCGCGAGCAGACTCTGGCTGGGCACCCAGCCGCCATTGGATGTCCAGCCCCTGGGGCCACCGAGGGTTCACCAATTTCTTTTGTGGATGTTGTTGTTGATGCTGTGCCGAAAAGAGCGCCAGTTACTCGGAGGAGGTGCGGAGGGAGTGAAGGGAGGGGTGGGAAGAGGGTGAAAAGATGGGGGAGGCAGCGGAGAATGGAGAGGAGTCAGGAAGAAACCGAGACAAATATCAGCGAAAACGCACCTCTGCACGACTCTCGCAACTAATGTAACCCACGCAACCTACGCTGGACGCCGGATAGAGCCAAAGCTGATCCTGGGATGAATCTTCAGCAATGCCACGCCAGAAATTCGAAAGGAAAGTGAGGAGAAACGTCGTGGAGGAGATTAATGGGGATTACCCTAGAAACTGGAGCAAAGCACTCACGGATTAATGCCAGTCGAAGAAGACGAGATCAAGGTGATGCGGAGACCGTGCTTACAGTTGTCTGGAACGTCAATCGCGTATTCGGCCCGCGCTTCTTAGCTTCTCTCCTTTGCCACTGTCTTGTATATCCTCATGTCGTTTGAGCCCTCGTCTCTTCTTCAATCGTCCACCGCTGCTTGCCTGGCGCCGACGGCCATCCGTATCTCCCTGAAATGGCTGAAATGTAGTCCGTTTTTAAGCGCGGGGTCCGATCAGAGTAGAAGCTTGTTACATAATCTACACCGCCACATCTCCTTGAGAGCGCGACGAGGGCAGCACTATAGATGGAATTCACGCATTTTAGCATCCAATATTGTTTTTAAAACTCCTCCCAAGTTCCTCGAATTTATTGGAGTCTTTTCCATGCCATTTGAGCTTGGTGGTTGAAAGTCATGTGAGATAATTGAGGATTTTATTCAGTGGATTCTGGTGTGTTAACGGGAATTTTGAGTCAGCAATAAGGTGCAGGCAGGTGTTTATAGTCTATCTGAACTCAAAGATTTCCCCAAAACACGTAGTATACAGCGGAGAAATGAGAAAGAACATATGTGGCTGTGTAGATTATATAACAAGATCCTACCCCGATCAGACCCCCGCGCTTAATAACAGAGTTCAACAAATCGAGGTACGAGATCAATTGTTGAAGCATCTGTCTGCGAGAGACTAGCTGAAATGACGCAATGGTCACCAGAACGTGGCTTTCATTTCCCTCTAACGCGCCCTCTAACACAGAGTATACTGCGCTGCTTCTTGGCCTGTACTTGATCGGCATCCATTTCGGAGCTCGGGTTGCCACGCCCGATCAACTGCCTTCTCTTTGTCTAGGAATGTATACCCAGGTCCCGATCCGCCTCGGTCTTTCAAACGGCGTCTTGTATTCTTGCGCTGCATAGGTATCGCGTCGGCGTCCAGCGGGCCATCTATGATCATCGCCTCGGCGTCTGTATTTCAATCACACTCTGTTGCTTCAAACGCACACTACACCGGCCCGATACAATAAATAATATCGCCCTCACCTGCAACGAGTACAATCGATCACACTGGTTTATTCCAGGATCCCGGCGGCTTGCAGAAAAGTGTGGGCCACGTTGTGTTTCGATCGATGATCTGCATTATAGGCGCGCCTGGACTTGGGTGTTGCGCTGATTCAAGCGGAATTCAGCCGGGGCTCTCGCTACTCGCTGTCATCCGTGTTGCTCACAATGAAATTGTCGATGCACAATTGAATCTCTGGATCAGTCAAACTTGTATCAACCTCATTAATTTTATCATTGCGAATAAATCGTCGTTCAAATGAAGTGTTCTAAAAAGTGTGCGGTTTAAGCTTATAGGAAGGGCGCAACCCTGCTCGCCATGCATGGGTCCCATTTCAACTTGGGACTATCATTACGAAAATGACCATCCCATGGCAGCGGAAGGAGTTCCTCGGAAATTTCAACTCCCAGCAGACGTGCTCTGCGAATTAGTGCCAGAATTCAAGCTGGATCAACGGCACGCAATAATATTGCCGCATTGAAGGCTTGGCATGCCGCGTAAAATGTGGAATGGCAGGGCGGAGCGAGACTCCATTATGTCCTCGCCGGCGTAGAAAACCTAGCCCCGGAATCCAGTAAACGACCTCCGTGCCCACCTATCAACGTGGCCATGTTGCGCATATTATAGGATGAGTTGGATTTCTCGGACCCCCGCGATGTCGCTGTAGAAGATAGACTTGATCCGTGGGTGGATCAAAGGGTTGGAGGGTCGTGAGTAAACCCTAGGCTGCGTGTAGTGCAATTACGCAAACTGTATGTAATAAGAACCACTTAGCTCGTGTACCAATCTCGACTCCTCGCTTATAGGACGTCGAGGTCCTCGCTGCGCTTGATGTGTCTTGAAGCTCGCGACTCAGAGAGAAATTGTGTGGGCCAAAGGGGAGAGGGGAAGAAAAGTCCCCTCCCATCATTTATTTCCAGGTAATATACCGCGCGAGTGAGAACAGGCTGAAACGCGTGCTCATGCGCCACCTGAACTCCGAAGCAATTACAAATGTTGCTAGGTAACTAGAGTGTCCGTGAAAAGGAAAAGAACCTAACCTAGCGCTACTCGCCTCTTCGAACCACAACCAGCCGGGAAATGCACAAAGACGGTATAGGGAGACAGCGCCGCCCAAAGCGCCTGCTAGCTGGTCGACCAAGCCAGTAGCGCGTCAATCCCAGGTGCATTCCGAGCTGATCGCGTCCGTCGTGACAAATTCGCGATCGGCAGGTGTACATGCGTGCAATAGGAAAAAAAAAACTATAATAAAAATAGCAGTGAGGATCCGATCGTAGAACGCGTGTATGGGATCGTGGATGATAAGAGGGAATTAATAGACGCGCCGCCCTTCCGTCCAGCATGGTATATTCGCGGTGAAACGCGTGTCGATCTGTTGAAGACGCGGTCACGTGGTCGTCTGCAGCGCGGCTGTTCGAGTGCGTGATCGAAGTAATTGTGGTTCGGGTAGCGGTCGCATGAATCTAAGCAGAAGAGGGAGGAGAGAGATGATAGAGAGTGAGTAGAGACATTTCATGAGTAAGAGAGAAACTCGATGGCTGTTAATGCCCGGAGAGGAACTCGTGTACAAGCGCTTGATGCAGTGTTGGCGACGAGGGTGTCGATAGACACTTCCACATCGCCGTGTTTGCGGCCGCCTGCGATGCATTCTGGGGACAATACCGCTTGGGGGAACTGTTACCCACATCGTCCGTCCCAATGCAGCATCATTATTCTCGTTCAACTCGTAACAAACGGGCCTCCAAACTCAGACGACCGCGCACGAAAACCAAGAAAAACGGGGAAGACGTCGTCTTGGTTGCGCAAACATCCCTCTCGACTCACAAGTCGCCCTCGACATGCACTTTTTGGTCAATCAATGCAACTCCACGGCTCCACTGTTCACATTCAAATTCGCTGCCGGCCCCACAATTCTGACAAACCCCAAATTTCTCCAAAGGTGCAACGAAATCTAGGGAGCAGCGGGGTACCCTCGCATCATGGGCCACAGTTTCAGAATTGGTGGAACAACCGAACTACTTCTAGCTGGGGTAGCGCCAGATGTGGTCAAAACCGTGGGCCATTGGTCATCCAGCGCTTTCCTCAGATATTGGCGCTCACTCGAGGACCTCACACCTCTTCATGCCGCATATGTTGATACTAGATAACTTTGCTGCCTTGTTTCTTGTGGGTTAGCCCATGGCGTGCCTCGTCTGGGGTGCTCATTGGGGTTCATCTTCGCCACCTGCGCCCTGGAGCTGGCGGAAGCGCCACCCACACCCATAAATGGTATCACGAGTGAAAAGGAACGAATATAAGAACAAGAACGTTAACATCCCTGCTAATGAAACAATTTCACTCTGCGACCAAGAGGTGTGTGCCCTTGACCAAAATTCCTGGTCGGCGCCTGGGAGTGGCGATTCATAGGTTCAATTGACAAATTGAACAATGGAAAATTTCCCACGGGACTCTCTCCTTACACCTTCCCTCGAGGCCTCAGTGAATTGAACAATTGCTCTAGGTTCAATTTGCAAAAGTGCGTTAAATGGAACAATTGCTCGATGTGACCTCTATAAAAAGCCCGCGTTAAATCTGATGTGCTAGTTGGATACCCAGCGCAATTTCCAGTAGCCCTGTTATTTGTTCAAACAAAGCGCGTTTCAATGTCCTGTTTGAACAGATACGAGCATGTGCTACACCGAAGGTTACAGGACGACAACGAATGTCCGGTTGAATTTCGCAGGTACACGAACTAGACGGGGTGTAACTCTGGATCCCTGTACTCATACACCTCAATGACGAGCCGCCCGTTTTCATGCGCCCTGCGTAGTCCGTTCCTTGCCAATTCAGTGAAGGCAACGACTAGTGCGGCAGCGTATGGTTCGCTGGGATCGATGCGCCAACGGATTCGGGGGGCGGCGGGGTGCTGCGCGAGGGCTGCGTCCAATCTGGCCGCAGAGGGGTTGAAGTAATCCCAAAGCTCAGCGAGCTCATCGTCTATTACTCTGAGGTTGTATAATGTCATGATGATATCTGTGAGCGCGGGGCTGGAGTTGCCAGTAAGGAGAGGGCAGATTGTGTCCGCGAACCATACGAGGTCATTCTCGAGGGAAGCAGCGGTGTTGATCTCCACAGAGCGCAGGGCAGGAGAGCGAGGGAGAAACAGGGCGGGCCTCGAACCCGCTTGACGACATAACTTCAGGTTAACACGGCATGATGTATTATTGTGCTGAGAGACGTACCTGGGCTGGTGAAGCGGATGTGCTCGAGCGTATTGGCACAGCCGGCAATGAGATTTGCATTGCTGTGCGCCACTGCGGTGCACAGGAAGCGGAGAGATTGCGTGTATGACATAAATCCAGGCTGGGTCAGGAACTGGGTGATCTCGTCACTGGCCCATGGGCTGCTGCACCACGGGATTGCCAGACGTTGGAGCCCCGAAGCATGCGGTGATGGGAGTAGGACCAGGAGATCCACATGTTTTCGTTCCACTGACATGTAGCTGAGCGCCAGCCTCGGCGCAGCTGTCAGGAGGCCTAATAACGGTGTGGGAGGTATCTCGTAGAGATTCTCGACATGTAATTCCTGTAATGGTTGGTGCGAGAGGAATTCAAAGAGAACTGGTGCGGTCCCAGGCGCGAGGTCGACCCAGTGGTATCCGCCCCCGGTGAAGCTGCAGTGGTGTACATTGACTAGTTTGCTGAGGATCTGTGGTAGTCGCTCGGGCTCAATGATGCCGATATGTGGCAAAATCAAGTGCAGTCGTATGATGTATGCGGCGATGTGGGGAGAGTTTTCGAGCAGCACACACGCTGGACCATAGCTCGAAGGGGGGCGCTCAGGGTCCCCGCCCACGTGGAAAGACCAGAAGAGGAGGCGCTGGCTGGCCCGGCGGAGCCCCGATCTGGCGAGGGAGCAGGCTTTGAGGGAATCAATATCGTCGACTTCGGAGACAATCGAGGTCAAAAGTTCTTGGGGGACTTCAAGGGAGGGCATGCCTGCGGAGTCTGACAGAATCGGGGCACGAGGCCTGCGAGGATAAGGAGCGAAGTTCTGGTGGGGTACCCGGAGTGAGTTGAGTGTCAGAGTGGGAGTCAAACACAGAATCAAATCAAGGTCACGCACATGTCACGCGTGATGATTCCATCATCGTCCGACTACTTATTCCTTAAGATTTACAGGCTTATCGCACAGCCGCGTCCTTTATCGCATCACCTCGCCCCGTTTGATCACCGTGATCGGATAGCCGCTTCCCCCTTAGGCCATAACCGCTTTAGGCCACAATCGCCGTCTCAGTCCCTGTGAGCTTTGGCTTGGTTCGGTTCTCTGGTGTGTGGACTCCTAGCTTTCTCTGCCCTGTGGTAACGGTACCCTTTAATCCTTTGGTAACGGTGCCTTTTAATTGCCTTTTGGTAACGGACATGCCTCATTAGCAAAGGAATACAAAGGTATATTTATTCGCGTAACCAGATGGTGCGGTATATATGTTCGGTACTGTAGAATATAAGGAATATATCAGTAGGAATAAGAGAGATGCTAATATGAAATATGATCATAAAGTATGTTGTTGAACCTGAATTCAAGTTACTGTCAACGGCGTTGGCGGACAAGTCCATTACGCTTGCGAATGGCAACAAGTAACGATGTGATCTTGGCATACTCGGGATATGCTGTCTTGGAAGCGTCGTCACTAGAACCCATACTGTAGGAGCCTGAGTTTGAGGTTGCTGGATTATAGGAAAGTCTCACCGTTCATATTCTTCAGCTAAAAATTTGCGATTTGAATACAATGTCCCAACCTTGGTGCGCATTTTCCCAGTGTACCATTCGTTTGGCCAATCCTTCAGCGCCTTCTTCAGCCCATTGGCAGGATCTGCAGTGTACCACTGGTCGATGGCTCGTTTCCATGCGATACTGCTCCTTCCGACGTTTGGAATGATGGTGTTAGCGATGGGGATAACATCCGACTCGGTCGAGTCCGAGGTAGCACCAGCGGGGCTCGAAGGATTCAAGCTGTTCGACGTGTCCATCACCTCGTCATCCTGAGAACCAGCCGCCATCCAATCCACTAACAATCTCACACCAGCGCTGCCGATAGCCGCCCCAGTGCTGGTGGACTGCACCATAGACGTGCTCGTGGATACATTCGCAAAGGAAGCGAAGAGAGCAGATAGATCTGGGGTAACATTTGGGGTACGTGTGACGCTGTCGATCTTGGTAAAGAGCTGTTCACCGAACAAACGGAATTCCGCTTTGGTTGGGGGTTCCAGCAAGGAATGCTCGCCCATGAAACTCTTGTCTGGTTCCGTGCGGAAAGGATTGAGAGCGTCACCATGGCCCGATTCATAACTCTGGAGAGAATCTAGCAGATATCGCATGAGCGTGTCCACCTAATGGCAGATGTTATCAGACAGGAACGACAGGAACAATCCGAAATTCTTACATGCTCGCCTTAATGGTCAAAGACCAACGCTTGCCGAGCGGAGCGAACATGAATCGATATTGGGAACCGCCACGGCGAAGACAGTGAGTGGTGAAGAACTTCTTGATTAGGGCAGCAGTGGCGAACTCGTTGATGCGGTCTTGCACGGTGTCATGGGTCATTGGCTTTTTGGCATGAATCAATCCATTGGTGCTGACCAATGGGAAGAGGTAGTTGTCGTCTTCAAAATCCCTTCCAAGCAGGCGGCGGTACAACTTGAGCCAACGGTGAACATGGCTGAACATGTCAATCTCTGGGGTATCCTTCTGTTTGTAAATTTCATATGTAAGACCTGGTTAAAACTAGTGAGTAAATATTTCTTCGTCTTGGTTAATCAAGTAAATCTCACTCTCCAAAGGCCCGTCATATCCTTGTTTTAATTGCCAGCCCTTTCGGTTGTCGAGAAAGACGCTCAGAATGGGGAGATTGTAGGGAGATGGACCAGTTCCTTCCGTGATATCTCGCATTTGTATCTGGCAAGTCTCGAAGTTCCTTGAGTGTTTATTGTTAATCAATTGAAGAGGGCAAGTAAGAATGAAACATACCTGGTCCAAAGAGTGTACCCTGTGGACAAGAAAGCTCTTGTTTGGCCATGGCGAATCACGAGCAATAGGTCGTCAGCAGTCTTTGGTACGTTCTCCACCTTCTTGTTGGGGCACTCGGACAACGAACATTGCATCATAGCTCGCATATCTTGGATTGTCGTCGCCTCGGCATGCTGGCGAGTAGCAGCAGCCCCCTTCACACGAGCCTTATTCTTGATGCACTTCATAAAGCTCTGAATTTCGACAGCTCGAGCGGGATTTCCAGAAACCTTCCCTGTCTCTTCGTCAAACAAGTACTGTCCTGCATACTTTCCGCCCGAATCAGGTCTGTCCACAGTGAGTCGATGAAATTTGATGTCGGTCTCATTTTGCACTCACAAGTGGTCCCAGTAATTTGCGAATGCACCGTGGATTCCATCGGCTGTACTCTTCCCTAGGCCTTCCTTGACGCACTTCTGAGACAGGTAAAGGCTCAAGGCGTACACGGAATGCTTGTTCGGCGGCCCCTCGAGCGCAACAGCCAAGAGCTCAACATCTATGCTCTCTCAGTGGGAGCCAGGGTCTTCCTCCTCGAGCCGCCGTCTCTCTGCTACAATGTCGGCTATAATAGCCTGGCCTCTGACCAGATACCCCTTGTACGCGTTTTTGGTATTTGCGGCTTTACCAAATTCATCTTGCATCGCAGCATTATTCTGCTTCAAGACGTCCGCAGAGCTTGTCGTGGATGCCTTTTTTTTGCCTGAACTTCTTTTGCCAGTTGCGCGTGCGCGCAGCTTCGGTTCTTTGGGCATGGCGGGATAGCAGAGGGAATGTGAATTGTTAGGGGTTTACGCGGTGCGTCTACGATCAGACAAATGGTGCCTCTCAAAATATGGATTTCCATGCACAAATATTCTACTGACTACTGTGATACTATGGCTTTAATCAAGTACATACTAGAATATCTACTGGGGATTTCTGATATGCAACGTCAACCTTGATGAATACTGTAAGTCTCGTCCACGCCTATCCCGTGGTTCCATTGTTGAGATCCACCAGTCCCAACCACTTCGATGCAGGAGCGTGCACGGGAGGATGCACAACACCGTCATCGTCGTCGTTAGTGAGGTCCACGAGTCCCAACCACTTCGACCCTGCGGCTGGCAAGACTGGACTGTCGGGGATAGTGAAAAAATCGACGGGATCCTCAGCTGAAACCAGAGGAAGCTGTATCGACCCAAAGAATTAATTTTCTTCTGGGAAGGCGAAAGCATTACTTACAGGAACACCATGGTATTTGGCTGTCATCCCAGGAAAGTACCGTTCTACAGCGGGTGCAAATATCCATTGACTCGATGTGGCTGAAGCGGAACCTGCCGCCGCCACAGGGGCATCGAGACGAGAAAGTATCCACTGGGCGAGGCCGCCGACGGAAGTCTTCATCTTGTATTTTCGGAATTCGGGTGTGGACTCGTCATAGGAAATAATCTGCAAAAATGCAGACAATGGTGGCTGCTCTTCCTGTACATTCCCGAGGACAATGTGGTCGTAGAGGTGTTGGTTAAGATCGTAAGGCTAGATAGAACATAAATCATCAGTGCACGGACAGATTACAGGAGCCAAAGACATACCAACATCAAACATTTTGCAAAAATACCTGCAAAGACCATGCGCTTGAATTTGTCGACAATGGTCACGGCCGGCCACCCGAACTTCCTCTTACAGTATAGAGCAAGCTCTGGTAGGGATGGAAGTGTGATGATCCAGCCGTCAGAATTAGGTGGGAGGAATCCGTCAGACCAAGAGGTAATGGGACAACTGTAGAGTAAGAGAGCGTGGACATCGGGAAAGCTGTCTGGGATCTTCTTCGCAAGGCAGGGTTGCCTGAACCACAGATGACCTTGGGAGTTGGTCTGCAGCTCCAAACGGACTTCCTGCCGCCAGGTGACCAAGAATTCCCGAAGCTCAGGTGCCGACATATTCTGAGCGGCTGTGAGCAAGGAATCCCCAAATCCACACCTCGCGAGGGCGTGAGCCACAGCGATCCCGCATCCAGCAAGCCCAACCTGTGCAACGCCTTAACATTATGCTATATGCATGCAAATGGAATGTACTGTATCGTAGTCTCCCCCCCTCAAGACAGCAAGTAACAATATGCCGCCACGAGTCAGTCTGACTAGGGGACTGCTCTGCAATGCATCGGATGTATATACGGTGATCTTGTCCTTGGAATTATCATTTAATCTGAGCAGACGGGATGAATAGGTTGTAAGGATGAAGTCGAAGTGGATCACAAACGTGCGAATGATTCTTTGAGCACCAAATAAAAAAGTATCTCCGTCGTCGGTCAAAACCGCATCAATCAGTCCGTGCTGACTGAGGCAAGCCAGTTCAGCCTCGCCTTCCCCAGGTGCCTGGATAATTAATCAATAAAAGTGTATCAGTAGAAGAGAGAATGTTACCGTGTAGGAGTAGAAACCGAACAACTCGATCAATTCTTGGAACTCTTCCACAAGCCAGTGTGGCTGCGCCCTGACTTTCTTATTGCGTTTAATTGAGGGTCGATTAGGGTCATCAAATACAAAAACCGCAATCACACCGGCGTCATTAAGTGCCGCAAGCTTGTAGAAGAGAGTGCGAAGCTCAGGGCTTCTTCCCGCCTGAGCATGACGGGGGTGATAAAAGACCGCTTGGCATTGAGTCAACCACAAGCTGTTGGACGACTCAGTACAGGACTGCAATATGAGCGAGAACGTGGACATACTAGGCGTCAACTCCCACAACCATAGCTCTTGTATTGCGGCTATTCCCCCCAGAAGCGTTCAAAGCCTTGAAGGACATCTCTTGAGAAGCGCGCAAAGCAATCTGTGTGAATGAATTAATGCTGTACGCTCAAGCATGACATGGTGGTCGTACCTTCCAAAATCCTTCAATGCCCATGGTCGTCCAAGGCAAGAGAGGTTCCCCTGTTTCGGGGGCAAAAGTGTGCGATCAAGCTATATTGGTCATGATTTGAATACATGGAGGACTAATAGATACGAAAAAAGGACAGAAAGCTTAACATACTAAATCCACTAAGTGTACGGTGTCGCATGTGTTTGGTCGAAAACTGCGCGTACGGCGCATCTGACATGACCATCAGCACCTGACCGAGCCATGGCCCGTCTGCTGCGCCGGATCCCTCCTGTGCGATGTTGGCGAGCGCACAGAACACCAGCATGATGTTCATCTCTGCGGGCTTGGTCGCCGCCTTAACATACGGTGTCTTCCAGTTCGCTGCCTCCAAGAGGCACTCAAAGAACCGCTACGGCGCCTTGACCCCCTCGGGGCAGAACACAATAATCAGGCGCATGAGGTCAAGGACTGGGGAATTGTCAGTGGCAGGGAATATTGAAAGCTGGAATGTAACTGTTTGTCGGCCACTTGCCAGCAGCGCATTTCTGTACATACGCAAAGGCGTCATCCATGGACTGTTCTTCTTCGGGGGCGAATGCACGAGACAGTGTAGACTGCGAGAACTAGGTCAACACAGGCATAAATAGACTCGCGCTACTCACAATTTCTTTCCGCAATCATCGTACTGATAGAGCTTCGCCTGCATCTGGACCAGGTTTCCCTCCTTGAGAAGAATGGGTTGCAGCTATAAATGCCAACGGTATGGGTCTGAATATAGAAAAAAGACTGCAGCTCACTCACCATTGAGAATTCCGCTGGTTTAGGTGGCGCCCAAATTCGTATTCAGACTGCGACGACCTCGAGCCGCCCAACCTCTCCATGACCACATCCCCGCTCCCGAGTGACACACCACCTCCCTCCTCTCGATGCGCCGGAAACGCGCTCTGCTTCGACCTCCCCACGGGTGCCTTGGCCCCGCCCGCGCCCTCCATCCTCGACGTGGGGCCAGGAGAAAATGCCGCGCCTGCCGCGGCATTGCCGTGCATTGCCGCGCCTATCCCAATTTATGACTAGACATCAAAATTAGTGTTCCCGCAATCCAAATCGGACTCCTGGAACATAGAAATACGTAGTAATGCCTTGATCTCTTTCAATAGAGTGCTTCTGGTCGATATTATGATATTTTTCAGGTGAGTTTTGCTTCGAGTCCCCTTCAAAATACCTGAACCTGCAGCCACTACAATTTCTGGGCAGTGGGATGGGTGTTCTTATGTTAAATGGGGGGTTTCAAGGTCTTAAAATCTGTTTTTAACTTGGAGTTTACCCCTGCAACTGCGCAGCAGCGGCGCGTCAATGGCGCGGCAGTGCTGCGGCAGTGCGCGTCAGTGCCGCGTCAATGCGCCTCAATACCGCGGCAGTGTGTGTCACTTCCCTGTTTGCACTGTAACTCATTTGTACAATGAACAAGGATGGAAAAGTCATTCTTGTGGATATTGCATGAATTTTTGTGCAGAATAAAAGGGATCTAGTCATAAATTGGGATATATTTTATCTGATCTAGTGGAAGGTGTCTCAAACCTTTTTAGACTCAAAACAATGTATTGAGACCTATATAGCACTTTCCAACATTAATTGGAGTCCAGGAAGGGGTATGGAGAGAAATAGAGGCGGCGCGGCACTTCTCCCCCGTGCCGCGGCAATAACACAGCCACTGATGTAAACATTTGGTGCGCAGCACTGACTTTGTTGTTCACTCAACCGTGTTGTATGATATGCAATTCACTTGATATAGCTCTGAACATGTAAGATTTCATTCCCTTCCCAATCTGAACAACTTTGGAACAGAATTGTCATGACAGGTAGAAGCCATTGCTGAAAGAATATAATTAGAATCCAAAACCTGCGCAGCACATACTCTATACTTTGTGGCAGTGGCCAACACCAGCTTGTTTCTGCCACACCAATTCATGCATGCCCAACAATTACAGAACCAAATTCCTTCCAACCACACATGTTGAATTGGAAACTTGAGCAACTCTCGAGTTCATGAGTCAGATTCAATCATTATGTCGGAAAAAAGCTAAATGCATTATCAGGGTTGAATGGGGCATATCAGGTCAGGTCAGGCCATCAGGTTTCTACTGGCCTGATAATATTCAGAAATGGCTGATCAGCCTGACCAGTCTGATCAGCGCTGACAAGGCCATTTCGGTGGATTTTGCAAAACATCTAACCATCCTCCAAGGTGGATTCCTTCTTGTCAGTCTTACTTACCAAGTATCTATTACAGTGTGCATGCAGACTATCTATTCCTGTATTGTATTGCAGTGTTCAAGACTAACAAGGAATGCATTGGCATGGCATGATTACATTGAAGGGTTACGACATGAGTTATGTACCTTGCTCTGCTCACTGGTTCCTACTGCGCCTTTTTGCTCAATTGTCCTCATTTCACCGTTTACTTTCGTTTTTTCAATGCTTTTGGACACTGGTGACAAATATAAACCATTCAGAATGTCAATGCACTGAGTTTGTTACACTTTGGTTGGGGGTAACCTGATAAGCCCTGACCAGACACTGACCAGGGCTGATGTGCTGCACCCATTGAAGCTGATCACGTCTGATAAGGCCATCAGGTTTGGTCAGCCCCTGATCAGGTAAATCGGGTTTTTCCGACATAATATTGGAAAACACACTAGATGAAGCTTCCATAGACCCCCAGAATGTTTATAAGAGCTGTTCAACCCGTCAACATAACCAATTTAGCAATAAACTGTATTATTTGGGCGAAAATCCCTTGCATAATTGACTTCAACATTCCGAATTTTGGCCATCTGGACTTCCAACATGTTAAGGTAGTAACACTTGAGTAAAACAGGCTGGAGAAGTAGAATTAGCTGCCTTCTACCCTTACTAATACTTCAGATGTGTGCCAGTTCCGCAGCAGATGCGTGTCAATGGCGCACCACTTTATGGCAGGGCGTGTCGAAGCCCCGCCATCCCCCTGTTACGCCATGTCAGTCCAAACCATTCATTGAACAAATCTGCACACTTTAGGTTCCCAAAGCAATTTAATGTTTGAGGAAAGCCGACCACATCTAGCATCACACATGTGCAGTCATTCTTGGGCTCAGACTTGATTTTGACAGCATATTTGAATGTCAATGAAACCTCTTGACCCCAAATTTTGCCTCCCTGCCTTGGATTTATGGGACACAGTTGAGTGGTCACCGCCATGCACGAGATAGTTGCATAAGTGGTTGTGTTTCTGCTGCGGCAAGGGGGAGAAGTGCTGTGCTGCCTTTATTTCTTTCCACACTGACTCCTGGAGTGAAATTTGAGCTGGACAGTGTTATATATATCTAAATATATTGTTCTGACATCCAAAAAGATTTGAAAGACTTGCCAATACAAGCACTAATAATCTGTCCCAATGTTTGACTAGATCCTCTTATTTCAGTAATTGATCGACAGCCAACATCACCACAGCTCCAGCTGTAAAACACAACCTCACCATCTCACCCATCAATTCCCAGGACAATGAGCAAGTCAATCTTGAAATGTTGGTACTCCAAATACAATCGTCTCATGACAATCTAGATGGCATTAGCCTCCATACTAGAGGATATACAGAACTATTCGTGCGCGCACATTCCCAAACATGGCACATTGGAATCAAAAAGTGCACATTCAGATCAAAGGGTGCACATTCCGATCAATGTGCAGTGTTTGATTTCAAAAGGGGCATTTTCCGATTTGTGGCGGGTTTAGCATGTGAGGGAGCACGTGTCCTGCGCCACTTTTCCATCCCTCTCTCCGACCACCACCCCTGCCCCCCGATGCGTCGAACAAGCGCGCCCCAATGCCCCGATGCCAACGCAAGATTACCAGTCAACCAACATTATGTTGACAGCCTGACGGCTCGTCAATTGGATTTCCGCATTTACGTCACCGCGGAGGTTACTGACTGCGTCTGACCACTAGGAAACAGCTTTTTTCGCACCTCGCTCGCTGCATCGTCGCCGGGCACGGAGATGGCAAGACAAAGGACATATGGACACGGGGATAGGTGTGTCATAAGGTTATGTTAATTATTCACTCCTGACCCGTTCGATTCTGCACAGCAGCGCTGAAGCTTGGCTCATGTAGGGTCCAGATGCGCCTTCGAACTCTCACCCCTGCTCAATTCTTTTCCTATTGCAGAAATTTGGCACTGGAGCCAATGCCCCTACATGATCGCGCGCGCACAGTGGCATTTGCGACCGGGAATCTTTTGCAGGGCGGGAAAGGTTGCAGAAAACCGGACGTATCGCAGATGAGACGGGTGTTAATGTAGCGGGCAGACATAGGTGCGAAGAAGGTCTAAAAGAGCGAAGGATTATTGACTTTGTAAAAAGGCATTGTCAATCTATTATGGTTCAAATTTGAAACCAAGTTGCATATGAAGTGATGGTTGAAATGCAGTAAGTACACTCGTTGGAATCACAGAGCCCCGAAATTGCCGAATGCCCATATCTACATGCGGAATGTGCCATGTTTCCTTACAAGCAGTGCACATTCACGGCGAATGTGCACTGTTTGATCTCAATCTGCACTATTTGATGTGAATCTGCCATGTTTGGGAATGTGCGCGCGGGAATAGTTTCGTTTATCCAGTCCATACTAGGCTACTAATAACGGTCTAGTTAAGTTTTAGTCAAACCTAGGGATAGGTTTTACCACATCTAAGGCGGAGTATTTCTCCGGGTTTAAGTGGTCCAAAAGATGTATTTAAAGCTCAAAAGAAACATAGAGCTCAAATTTTCAGGGAATAAGTGGCAGTACAGGCTGCGCGGCACTTCTCCCCTTTGCCGCGGCAAAAGCACAGTCAATAATGCAATCAATTTCATGTGCAGCAGCCATGTACATTGTCACTCATTTGGCTCTGTGATCATATGAGATGGTTTGAAGTGTTAGTATTCCTTCTTTTACCCCAAACTCCACCTAATGTTGAAGCAGAAATCAAGCAGTTATCATTTCAGTGCAAGACTGATCATAATTTTGAAAACTCAGTAGTCCATATGCTACCCTCCCAGTATAGCGTTGACTCAGATATATTCCAACTTTAAGTGATGGAAACAAATAGTTTTGCCACAGGCTTATGGATTTTAGACTGTGAATCCAACAGAATACACATTCTAGTCATGAATTGGGATACTATACTCAAACATGTATCACCCACTATTCTAAGGTATTTTTTTGAATCCAGGTCATGTATTTAGATTTATAAACCTCATCCCAAGTTAAATTGGGTGCAGAGATGTTGTGTGGAAAGCATTAAACGCTGCGCGGCACTGCTGTGGCAAAACACAGCCACCGCCGCGTCAATGTGCGTCAGTGCCGCGTCAGTCCGCGGCAACGCCACGGCAGTTGCGGCATTTTCACCCAGCCCCTCGACGTGTTCTCCTCCGCCCAGCTCACCGCACGCCTCCCTGCCTACTTCCCTCAAGCCAAACAGCTCGAGGTACTCCAAGCCAAGCTCGACGCGCTGCTTGTGGTATGGGAGCACGCATATGGTGCTTGCAGCGTGTACCGCTGCGCCGCCGTCCTCCACCGAGAGTAGTCTGGTGCTGGATCACGAGTTGAGAAGGACGGTGCCGAGGGACGCGGGCGAGCCGCAGAGGCGGCGTAAGCGCTCAAAGGAGCTGGGAACGGAGGTGGATGTGATTGTGGGGCTGACTTTGGGGCTTTTCCCTCCATCCTCAGATCCCTCGTCGTCTGCATCTTCATCCTCTTCGTCTCTGTGTGCACCGGATGCGAAGAAAAAGGCAGTGAAGGAAAAGGCGACGGGTGCGACGATTCGCCAGCCTGGCGTCCGTACCGCAGCTCGTCGTGAACATGATCCTGCGTCGGCGGGAGCGATGTGTCCGAGGCTTAGACAGCGCTGGGGCCAGGGGAAGTCTAAGGGCGGAGAGTCTGCTGACAATGTGTTGAGGGTTGGAGGGGGACGAGCTGCCACCCAGTCCCAGTCCCGCGATGATGGAGCTGAATCCGCTGGATCTGGACGACGATTGGTTGAGTGACCTCGTTTGTTTGTTCATTCGCGTCTAGGTTAAGTAGTTGGCAGTAGGCGGCCACTTACTGCGATGCTGCCCCAGAGTACTGTACGAATCTATATAGCTTGATGCAGGCGCCGCCGCATGCCGGTGTATGAGCCTGGTATGCAGATCTTCCCATACACCCTTCTCATCTCCGTGTCCGTGTCCGCGTCCTCGATGACCACATCCACATGGGCACTCCTCGGGAAACTGTGTCTGTGGGAGGGCAGGGAGAGGATAGCGGCGATATGTATATTGGAGGAGGAGGTGGAGGCAGGGCCTACGTAGATGGAAGAGCGTCAGTATAAATAAAATAAGAATGACAGCAACAGGGAGCACATACATACAAAGGTGGAGGCGGGATGCAGCGAACAGCGTATGGGGTTGATGTAAACGCGGCTGAGTCGCTGAGTCGCAACGCAGCAATGCGACCGTACACTGCGCATGATGGAGCCTGTGCCGACCGCAAGCTTGGCCGCCCCGCCAACCGGTGAATGTCTTTGTAAATGAAGCTGTGGAAATAAATTCGTCAGAGCAATATCAACGGAAACCCAGATGGAAGCTCACGAAGCGGTAAACAAACTACTAGCCTGCGCCAGTTTGTTCTTCCTTGGCGACGGGGACGATGCCATTGCATAGATGCTCCACCTCGTACGCCGTGACGTGTGAGCCAGTGATGAAGATGTCTGCGGAGTAGGTCGAGCTGGGGTTGATGTAGTAGCTGCAGTAGATGTCGTGCTTGCATGTCTTGTGGTCGACGTCCAAGTACTACAAATGATTGTTTGGCGGCGAGGAGATCCCAACGACATTATAATGACCTGGTGTTTACATTAAATTGGGTGGAAAGCGCACAATGACACGTACCGAGACCAGCTCAGGGCATGAGAATTGAAGGCAGAAATCGTGTGGTAAGAGTTGTACATGAGCCCATGCTGAACGGGTGTTAGTTTGGGTTAAAGAAGTCCAAAAAGCCTGTTCTACTCTGCAGGAATTCATGCCTTGCGAATTCAAAACCTTGCGCGCGCGATGTATTTTGGTAATAATGACGTGTAAAAAGACTTGAATAGCAAGTTCAAAGGTTATAGAGCCTTCATGCAAGGCCCAGTGACACTGGGTACCGCCGAACGCATCACGGTGGAGGAGGGAGTGAGAAGAGTAAACAAACTCAAGTTCAAACTCCGACGTAAAGACACCCAAACATTGTTCTGCTCGACGTCGCGACGCGTTCGACACCTTCCACAACACCCGGAAAAATATGAGAACAGGCTCGGACACATTTTGTGGTGTGGATATTGAGACTGGTAAGTTTCTGGAGGAGAGTAGAGAGAAATGGGTTAGATTTGGACGGTTTCCCCACAATAAGTGGGATAAGTTGCCCATAAGTTCTTACGGTGCATCAATTTACGGTAAATTGATCTAAATTTACAGGATTTACAGTCCCGTGACCTTATGGCGCGCCGCGCGCGCGCCAGTTTCTCAAGACTTCTGACCACATTTTTGCTATTCTGCCTATCTGGGAGGAACTACAGCGTTCCTAGCCGCCTTCTGGTGTATTCAGAATTTTTTTAAATGTATTACAGACCTAGGAAAGCGCCTTCCAAGCTCAGGTAAGTGGACTCAGATAAAGCTCGGAATTTGGGCTACTGGAACATTCAATATAATCACTGGGGACTTATTGAACTTAGAAATCAATTCATAAGCCTCTACTGCTTCATTGCACCATAATTTCAGTTGAATAGAGCGATACTTCACCAGGTCGACGCGTAGAGTCACACTGTGACAGTTCGCGGTCAAAAATCCACCACCGTGGTGAATTCCCGGCGCGTCAAAATTTTCATGCATTCAATTCAGTTGCTGCCGGGCGCAACCTCCGTAACAGATACCAATCATGTTGCCACATTGTTATAGAAAAAACATAACAGTACAAACGCGTCAGCACTTGGTGTGGAGTGATAATATGGAAATAATAGTACAAGCAGTTCAAATGAGAATAGAAATGTGAGACACAAACCAAGCTTCAAAAGAGACAATCACACAAAAGTAGATGCCAAAATCATGCGAGATTGTTATAGAAAATACATAAACGGTACAAAATGCGAGGAGAATAATATAGGATGAGGATGATACATCTACAAGAAAATCACTGCTCGGCGGCGGCGCCCTTGCCCTCTGCGAAACGCGAATTGCGAGCAAGCAGGGAAGACGAGCTTTGGGTGGTGGGGAGGAGAGACGGGTCGATGTGGGGAACCACACCGCCCAGGGAGGTGGTAACGGAACCGAGGAGCTTGGGGCAGCATGAGACTGAGAGCAATGACAAGGAAGAGGCGCGCACCTCTTGCCCAACTCTTCGTCGTTCCGGATGGCGAGTTGCAGGTGACGGGGCACGATATGGTGCTTCTTGTTGTCACGGGCGGCGTTGCCAGTGAGTTCAAGGATCTCAGCGGCAAGGTATTCGAGGACAGCGGCAAGCTAGACTGAAGAAACCAGTCAAGGCAAAGATGACGCACCAGGTGCACCGGTGCCCACACGCTGTGCATAGTTGCCCTTCTTGAGCAGACAGTGGATACGACCCACGGGGAACTGGAGACCGGCTTTGGAAGAGTGCAATTGGGACTTGGACGTGTCGCCAGAGCCGACAGCCTTCAGACTTGGATTTGCCGCTGACTTTTCCGGTTAGTGAGCATTGCGCGGTTGTGGCTTGCGTGGTACTCTGTACTCTGAGTGCGAGAACCATGAATTCGTCGCATCCTAGACTGTTGTTTCGCGGGACCCGGGAGCCTTGTCCGAGAGTGGTGGTGAATGGAGACATGCGCACAAGAGGGCAAGCGAGGACGAAGGGTCGGCGTGAGAGGAACGTAAGCGCGGAGGTAACGCGCGATCTGTCAGTTTTCCATCTCGATCGCCGGCAACTAACGAATGGAGAATGTTCCGCTATCTCTACGGTTTACACAATTTACAATTCAGTCTGTAAATTAAGTCAAATAAAGACACTTATTCCCCCTCCGCGGAACTTGGCCTTCCAGTTTTCGGGATTGATGGCCTTATTTTTACGACACTTCTTGCAATAGCGAACACTTCAGGCTTCCACGTCCGAGGGGCTGGCGTCGAAGACTGATGAGCGCGCGTCAAAGAACAGTAACGGATCACAGTCACCTGACCGGGTGACAAGACGCGTTTTGCAGAGAGGATATATATTTTTACCACATTACAGAACACAGTTTTGAATAGTGAAATCAAGTTGTTGAGGAGTGATCTATTTTTATGGGTGACCTGGCTATCGTGGACCTCACTGCACGCAGAGGCTGACATGACACTTGAAGACGCCAAGACGCGCTTTGATTACTCGCAAGTGCCGTGACAGTTGCCATCAGGGCGATCACTGAGGCACGTGGTCGCGCGACAGTCTGGTCAATAGCGTTTTCTGGCGGCGCTGATGGCGAAGTCGGTGCCTGTCGAAGTAGTGGCTCGGCTGGCCATATAGCCGGAGCGCTGACGCGCTCGTCGACACCGTTATTCCCTCTATTTAATATTTGTTTCACTCTCCTACCTATGTCGGAAAAACGTAAATTGCCTTCCAAGGCTGTGCCCTTCCAATGCCGTTGGAACGGCATTGGCAGTGCCGGCATTGCCTGCCAAGGCCCTTGGAAGTGCCGGCATTGCCTTCCAAGGCAGTGCCAATGCCGCAGGCTACTAAGAAGTGTAACGGTTTGATATCACATCACCATTTTTCAACCACCATCACTTATCCCATCACTTCCTGACACAGTGACCGTGTCTTATTTTCCCACTCCCGTATCCACTCTCTTTGACTTGGCACAACGTCTCGCAACCCCTCTCTGTCCGTGCGCTGTCACGCGTCTCCACAGTTCCTTGATTCATAGTATTCTCTATTGATTCTCTTAGTACCTATCATCCCTGACTCCGATCCTTTCCGTTCCTGTTCCTGTTATGTAATCTTTGTCTCTAGTATTTAAACGCAGCATGTACGTAGTACAAACCAGTCAATTTACTATCTACACCAGTTACCCCTTCGTTTGACTACCGAAGAACCCGTGTGCCGGAACTAGCTGATTGCTCTCCGTCACATCTTTTTAACTGGTCGATAACCTTGTCGTCGCCCTGCTGGTCCCCTCTGGTCTGATCAACCGGTCCTTACCACTTCGCCATCGACATTCTGCTACTATGTCTGCTGCTAACTCGAACTCCTCGCGCTCCCCGTCTCGCTCGCATACCCCTGGACTCGACAGTGGAGAGACTGCCAACTCCACCGCCTCTGCTGCTTCCGACGCAGCGGATGGCTTACCGGTTCTCTTAGAGACCGATGTTTCTGCTGATACCACTGGTATCAGCAGCGCGTTTTCCGCGACCCCGTTGCTTCACGGCACGGTTGACTTTGGTTCGATGGAAGAGAGCCATGAACCTACAGATGCAGGGGGCTGGACCCCTGTTGACCGCAAGACGGCGCGCACTCATAGCGTGCGCTCTAGTTCTACCAGTAGCAATAATACCAATAATTCTGCTACCAGTAGAGAAGTCGATAAATCTGAGTCTACTGTTGCTCATGCAACTGCGGAATTAAGTCCAGAGGAACTTATGGTCATCGCCCGTCGCTACCAAGCAATGGCTGACCAAACGAATGCGAAGTTAAGGGCGCTGAGTCAGGGGAGAGTTGAAAACTCCCCTGAAACCGCTGCACCGGTCGTTCCGGCGATCGTCCCTGCAGCTCCACAGTCTCCTGAAGTTCAGGAGATTTCCAAGTCTCCCCGGGCCAATGTTGTGGCCTTCGGGAGCGTGAACAACGGTTTCTATGTGAAACCTGTTGTTCCAACCTCACCCGCGATCCCAGCGGGTGAAGGTCCTTCCAAGCCCACTGGAAAAGGCGTCGACCAACGCAACTGGGGGAACGTCAGCTTCCTTGGGAATTTCTCTGAAAGGGACTTCGAAGCCCAGCGCGAGGCGCTGGATAATTACGCCGAAATTAATCGGGTAATTAAACAGGAGGACCTTTCGGTGCCTCCAGGATTTTTCCATGACGTACCTGTTGTGAAAATTCCGACTCCTAAGGCGGAGCGCCCTGCTCCGCATTTTGCTGCTTCTGAAGGCGTCTCAGTTAATGAGACAGCCGATGTGTCTGGCCAGACCAAAGATGAAGAAATCATTGAGTTGAAGAAACAACTTGCTGAAAAGAAGCGCAAGGAAAAGCGTCAGCCTGTCGATGAGCCGACCAAGAATCGAACTAAGCAGGCTGCTCACGAAAATATCGCGGGCTTGATGCGTGGTGATAAAACCCCCGCTCGATCAACCCAAGACAAGTCTCGGGCGACTCCCGGCCGAATTGCGGTCGGGAGTGCGCTTGACAAAGCCATTCAAGGCGCGGAACGTGTTGGTTCCTCGCCCCCGAATCCCGACCCGTCGGATGACTCTTCGGACCCCGGTTCTGACCCTGAACACGGCTCGAACAGTAGCGACGAAATGAGCGATGAGGGGCGACGTACCTCTGGTGCCTCGCGCCACCATCGAATGTCTTCGAGACGGAGCAGTGGGAACAAGCCCCGCATGCTCCTTAAACCAATTGCCCCTACCAAGTACGATGGGGATGTTGATTATAATGCCTTTCAGCGTTTTGTGCCCGAAGGTTCTGCCTATGTAAAAATGGGTAGAGTCCCACCCGAGGATCAGATCTTCTACCTCTCTTACCATCTAAAGGGCAAGGCTGCGGATTTTTATAATCAACTAGTCGTACCGGACGAAGAGTCCTTTACCTTGAAAACGTTCTTTGTTGAATTGTTCGATTTTATTTTCCCACCTGATTTCCGCAATCAGCAACGGAAAAAATTGAGCCGTTGCTATCAGAATGAGAAGAATGTTGCGGCTCACGTAGCTGAGTTCGCTCAGATTTACAACACCATTGGCCTTGCCGATGATCAAGAAAAGGTTGTAAAACTTTGGAACAGTTTCCGTGGAGATATCCAGCAGGAAATGTACCGTGACAAGCTCGATCCAGAGGAATCCTCTTGGAAAGAGGTTGTCAAGAGCGCTGAACGCTCTGAGATTTTGTTGAAGGCCGGAGAAAAGAGGAATAAACCTCCTTCTAACCCTCCTCCTCGGCAAAACGCTGCGGGACAAAAGGCTGGTTCATCGAACCAGCAGAATAATCGCAACGGCGCCCCCCAGTCTCGCGGTTTTAGATTCCGTAACCGCGGACGCGGAGGGCGTTCTGGCTCAGCTCCTCAAGGGGGTACTATACGTACTTCTTCAGTTGGAATTAATGATAAAACTCAGTACCCGGAGAAGAAATTATCAGCTGAGCGTCGCAATGAGATGCTTGCTAAGGGCCTTTGCTTCACCTGTGAGGAGCCTGGGCATTTGTCTCGCAATTGCGATAAGAACACGACGATGAAGTCGAAGACCAAGGGGAAACCACCTGGAACTTCCAGGACTGGGTCCATCCCGGTCGGGTCGACTTCTATTGTCAATGATGCACTGTATGAGAGCACCGAGGTGCACAAAACTCTACATGTTGGCGCCGTACTTCTTGACGAATTGGTAGTCGAGAAGGGCGGGCCAGCCAAACAAAGTTCTGAACTTCAAACTTTAGAATTTTTCGACTCCCAGGTGCACGAAACCACACCTAAACCAATTGGGGATCTTTATTCCAAGCAGGCCATGCTCGCGCTGCACTATTCCCAGCCGTATCCTGCGGAAGACCCCGTGTCCGATGAGGAATGTTGGACCGAACAATTCGGCGTCCATAAATTAAATGAGACCCAACATATCATTTTTGATCATCATACTGATGAGGACGTACTTGTTGAGTCAAATTGCCTCGAGGACCCCGAATTTATGCTGGGCTTATGGTACGCCCAACGACGCCACGAGCTGATGGGCTTGAACCCACATGACGTTCCTTTGGAAGAACGGTACACTGCGGAGTTGGGTGATGGACTGATCGACGGTGCACTACTGGCTCTATGCGAAGTTCCTGAGGACATGGAAAGGTTTAAAATCCAGGACTGTGGTGGAGGAAGGATCTCCATCACCGATCAGGCTTGTGATACCATCGCCCGGATCCCGAAGCTTCAACTTCGGGATCAGAACTTCGATTTAACCGCCTGGTTTAAAGGCGCTGCCGAGCCCAGAAACCCAACCGTGGGAGAGTACGATTTGATGTCGGTGCCCGATTCCGAGCTTGAATGGGTATCCTCGGATCCTAATATTGAGTGGCCGAGCGACCTTTCTGACCGGTCCTCGACCCTACCTTCCCTTCGAACGGTCTCTGACTCGGATGAATCCGGCTCAGAGAGTGGTTCTACCCTGCCTTCGTTGCATTCGGTCTCCGATTCGGATGATGAATCGGTGGCTAGCAATGTTGAAACCGAGTACTTAAGCAATGAGACCTGGTTTGAACGGCTACAAGCCTGGGAAGAGTTCCTTAAGACTGAGGACCCCGAAGAATGCGGGTTCGGGACTCCCGAACCCCATCCATATATTATTGGGGACATTCTGGGGAAAGCGTCGCCGCTCACCTTGAATTCTTGCAACCCTATCCGGGGGATTTCGACGTAGTCCCTTGGGGTGACCCGAGGTGGCACGCACCACGCTTTACTGTCACCCGGGCATCCCAGGAAATGTACATGGTTCAGATACCTTTACGGAGCATGTTACAGCACTACCTGTGCGATATCTTCGGGTCCCGCAGTTCAGCCTTGCAAGCTATTATGCTTCGCAACGAGCCTCTCATCTGGACTTGGACAATTATGTCACTAGTGAATTGCATGAAGTTCTGATTGGTGAACTACTCACTTATGCGGTGGAGCAGTTCTTTGGCGAGATTTCCCTCGACCTTCCTGCCTTCCATCAGATCCAGTTTAGCAGAATTCTGCGAGAACCTGATGATCTGGAAGGGCCAGATGAATATGAACTTCTTATACCAGATGATGATTCGGTGGTTCGGAGGATACTCCCCGAATCCCTGTTAATGAACGTACAATTAAACCTTGTTCACTTTGTGCAACGACAAGTCGAAAAGACCAGGCTGTGGCGCAATGACGCTCGGAACGGCTGGTATGACACTCGGTCCCGAAATTATTTCGGGCCACTATTTGACTTACCGGAAAACTACCCCACTATCTTCTGTGGGGGAGCGCAAATTCCTGCGGATAGCTTCAAAGGAATTGCGCGCACGGCCTCTATGCCGCGTATTCCTCACCGAGTCGTCGCTCGACCACTGGTTATTGTGGTTCTGGTTAATGGACAACCAGTTCGCGCTTTGGTAGACTCTGGTTCACTCAGAGATTTAATTTCAACCACGGTCGCAGACCAGCTAAAGCTTAAACGCGATGAATTAACAGAGCCGATTACTCTTCAGCTTGCAGTTCAAGGCTCTCGCTCCAAAATCAATCACTCTACAACAGTGAACTGTCGCTATCAAGATATTGATAGCAAGCGCACCTTCTTCGTGGCCAATCTCAGTGGCTACGATATGATTTTGGGGACAGCCTGGTTGTTTCAACACCAGGTAAGCATTGGATTAAACCCCTCTCGAGTCTGCGTCGCAGCGCTGACCCATTACCTCTTGAAGGAGTTTCAACCACGCGAGTATTCGCTGGAGCTCTAGATGTTTCAGAGGGAAATTTACAAGCCGCTCGGGAAGAGCTGTTAAATTATGCGCAGTCTATTTGCCTTGTAGCCTCGGAAACTCCATTACCTCCCTTGAGGGCAATTAACCATACAATCCCCTTGATTGATGAGAATAAGATCTTACCCTGGCGACCTTCGCGATGCCCCGAAGCTTTGAGGCCCCAATGGGACGAGAAGCGGAGGGCGTACCTGAATGCTGGGAGATGGAAAGTTTCCAACTCCGGTAATACCGCTCCTATGCTCTTGATCCCGAAGGCAAAATCCAACCCCCCAAGATTGCGGGTGGTTGTGGACTTGCGTGCTCGTAATGCGAACACCAAGAAAATGACTTCGCCCCTACCTGACATGGAGGGTATTCTGCGCCGAGTTGCACGCTGCAAATATCGCTCTCTCATCGATGGCCAAGATGCCTATGAGCAGATCCGAGTTGTTCCAGAACACGTCGAACGAACAGCCGTTAGCACACCAGATGGAAATATGGTTAGCCTTGTGCTTCAACAGGGGGATTGTAACGCACCAGCGACTTATCAGTCCCTTATGAACCATTTATTCTCTGAATATATCGGCCAGTTCATGGACGTCTATCTGGATGACATTGTCATTTACTCGGATACGCTTGAGGACCACCTAAAGCATGTCAAATTAATTATTGACATACTTAAAGAGCAAAGCTTCTACTTAAATGCGAAGAAGATGCAGCTTTTGTTACCCGAACTCAAAGTTCTAGGGCGTGTGGTCGACGATAAAGGAATCCGAATGGACCCCGATAAGATTGATTCGGTTCTGAACTGGAAGGTTCCAACCAACCGCGACTTGCTCCGTGGTTTCCTTGGTTCCGTTGGATACCTCGCTGAGGATCTGGCTCGTGCTCGTGTCAATATGGGAATCTTACATGGATTAACCAGCGATGCAGTCCCTTATCGTTGGGGTTACACTCACCAACGAGCATTCGAAGATGTCAAGCGCATCGTTCAAGGAGCCGCGAGCACCGCCGAAAGCCTCTTGAGTACGGACCCGACAAGCCGCCTGTTTGGTTGGTTACCGATGGAAGCAGCTCTGGTATCGCTGGAGTTGTTTGCCAAGGTCCGGACTGGAAGAATGCCAAGGTTGCGGCGTTCTTCTCAGCTAAATTGAATTCTGCTCAGCAGAATTACCCAGTACATGAAATAGAAATGCTTGCGGGCATTGAGGCGATGCTTAGGCATCGTGATATCCTGCAAGGGTGTCCCTTCACCTGGGTTACGGATCACAAAGGCCTGATTCATTTAATGAATCAGAAGAACTTGTCAGGCCGTCAAGCCCGATGGATTGAGACCACCTCAGCCTTTGACTTCACAGTCAAATATGTACCTGGTACTGAGAATGTTCTTGCAGATGCACTCTCGCGCATCTATTCGAACGAGGCGCCGGGCACTGTCCGGGCACGCTCTGAATATACGTACCACGACGTTGTAAACAACGACGTGATGCAGATTAATTCTATTTCCATGCCTGTTTTTGCGGGACGCGAAGCCCTGGCGCTGTCTTCAGACAGAGTGACTCGGTCAATGAGCCGTGCAACAAAAGCCGCACGGGATAAATCACCGAAAAATGTTCGCTTCACTGAGCCTGTGGTACAAGACCCGAAAGGCAGGGCACTGCACCGTTTGCGTCTACCTCCCGTATCGACCCAAAGGAGGGCGGGAGTACAAACAATAACTCCAGAATAAAATTCAACCGAGTGATCAAAACACAACTAGTCACGTGCGAGGGTCGACCCTCGAACGTGACTCGAATAAGATTCAACCAACCGAATTACTATTCCGGATGAACCAGACCACACACCTTCAGACATCGCAGATGAATTAGAACACATGGATGAGTCCCTTTACTGCAGTGAACAGTGGATGGCATGGCTTGGATATTCCCAAGTTCATTACCAACAAATATGCTGAGGATCCGTTCTTCAAACATATCTTGGATGATCCTAAAAGTTACCGCAACTTTGAGGTTGAGAATGGTTAATATACCTCAAACTCACAGATCATCGTGTCCTATGCATCCCCCGTGTCGAATACCAGGGTCGTAACCTTCGGGAACTCATCATCTCCGACGCGCATTCGATCCTAGCTCACCTTGGGCTAAAGAAAACATTGGATTACCTTCGTGATTCAGTGTGGTGGAAAGACATGGTTGAAGACACTCGCAGCTACTGCGAGACATGCAAGACTTGCATGCGCAGCAAACCGAGCAACCAGAAGCCATACGGCTTGCTACACTCTTTGAACCCTCCATCACAACCGTGGGAAGCCATCGGTATCGATTTCGTTGGGCCGTTGCCCGAGTCAAGGAACCGAGATGGAGTGTTCAACTCCATTACTGTTGTAATTGATTTGCTTATCGGCATGGTTCACCTCATCCCGAGCCGCATAAACTACACAGCCCGGCAGATCGCCGAATTGATGTTTGAACATATTTATAAACTCCACGGTTTACCGAAGTACGTCGTGAGCGATCGTGATGTGCTCTTCACCAGCACTTTCTGGAAACGACTCCATGAGTTGGTTGGAACCAAGCTCAAAATGTCGAGTGCCTATCACCCTCAGACCGACGGAGGAACTGAACGTGCCAACCGCACTGTTACTCAAATGCTTCGCCAATGCATTGACCCCAAGCAGAAGGACTGGGTGTCAAAATTACCCGCGATTGAGTTCGCAATGAACTCAGCTCGATCCGAGAGCACCGGGTTTTCTCCTTTCTTCCTCAGTAATGGACGGATGCCCCGATCCCTACTGTGGAATGTGGACCGCAACCGCGAGTTCCCTGGAGTAGCCAACTTCGCACTTCAACGCCGATTAGCCATTATGGCAGCACATGACAGCATGCTTGCTGCCCGCGTCAAACAGACTCGAAGCGCAAATGGGAAGCGCCAAGCTTGCCCCTTTGTTAAAGGGGATCTCGTTTATCTCTCAACAAGAACTTAAAGTTTGAGAAGGGCTTGGCACGCAAATTAATCCCTAAATACATTGGACCTTACTTGATTATCCGTGACTACGGAAATAATTCGTTCCAGATCGAATTGCCTTCGAACCTGAGACAGCGCGGAGTGCACGATGTCTTTCATGCTTCCCTGTTGCGGATTCACTTCCAAACGACGATAGACGGTTTCCTGGCCGGTTGGAATGCCAGCTTGGTATTTCTCACAATTATGAGACCAATGAATGGGCGGTTGATCGTATTGTAAACCACTATGGTCGACGCACCGAAGCTATCTTCGAGATTCTGTGGAAATCCGGAGATAAGACATGGATGTCTTACGAGCAGGCTCACAAATAAGCCGCGCTCCCTGAATACCTCGAGCTCCAGGGTGTGTCTAGCATCCAGGAACTTCCGTACAGCTCAGGAACACCTCCTAAAAATGAGGAGGTGCTCCTAGCGGGCTGTGTCTCTATTGAGACATTTGGTATAAAAGGAGTGGAGGGCGAGACGAATCTCATCGCCTCCTTCCTCCCACTTTCTACCCACCTACTACCCTCTGCTCGCTACACGATGCCGATTCAGTCCACCTGGGAATGGAAGAAGGTCTCCACCGACTGGGACAAGTATAACAGAGCCCACCCTTGTCTCGCTCGCATCGACAACGAGCGCTTTGTTCTTCGCATGCTCGACGACCCTGCCGTGCTCCCTGCGAAAACGGTTCAGCAGTACGCCCTGCACAATATGGTGCTCTACGACGCCAACGTGCGCCGCAACTGGAACCCCTATGGCTACGAGGAGTTCGCTCGTCTTGTCAACACGAACGACGCTGCCTCCGGCTTCGGTTGGGCTGTTTGGGATGACAAGCTCAACAGAGTTGTCTATCCGGCGAAGGCCGTCGCTGCCACTCTCGCCGAGTTCATGGTGTGCTATGGTGGACTCCTGTCTCACATTTTAACTTACAATATTTCGAACCAGGTTCTTGACCACCAGATTAACCCGGGCAAATTCTGCGCCCCGGCCACAAGCAGATCCTGGCCTCGCGCTACGACGACCTCATCGAGGGCGAGTTGCGTCGTGTTGCCGGGCACAAGAAACGCGTTCAGGCCTCTCGCGAGGAGAAGCGTCTCTTCGCGGTGTCCCCGACATCGACTCCCCCGAGAACCGTGCAGCCTTGGCCAAGCGTATGGCTGAGGACGACGCCGAGACCGAGGCGAACTTGCGCCGCGCTGCCAAGAAGGCTCGTCAGAACAAGCCGCTCGCCGCGCCTGACCCCCTCACTGCTGCCGCAGTCGCTGCACTCCCTGTCGCTCGTATTGGGGCCATGGGCCCGCCTCGTTCCACTCGCGCTGAATCGGTGGCCACCGAGGATGGCGAGGTCACCACCACCTATACTCCATCCGAGACCGATTTCTTGGCCAAAGCTGATGCTGAGGCCGACGCCGAAGTCGCTCGGCTCGCCACTACCACTGCCAACAAACTCACTCCGGACGATGCCCCGAGTGTTGCCCCAGCCGACGTCGAGATGGACACGCAGTAAGCCCGCCGCACTCGGCGCCTGGAGGGCGTCTGTAACGGTTTGATATCACATCACCATTTTTCAACCACCATCACTTATCCCATCACTTCCTGACACAGTGACCGTGTCTTATTTTCCCACTCCCGTATCCACTCTCTTTGACTTGGCACAACGTCTCGCAACCCCTCTCTGTCCGTGCGCTGTCACGCGTCTCCACAGTTCCTTGATTCATAGTATTCTCTATTGATTCTCTTATTCCTATCATCCCTGACTCCGTTCCTGTTCCTGTTATGTAATCTTTGTCTCTAGTATTTAAACGCAGCATGTACGTAGTACAAACCAGTCAATTTACTATCTACACCAGTTACCCCTTCGTTTGACTACCGAAGAACCCGTGTGCCGGAACTAGCTGATTGCTCTCCGTCACAAGAAGCCTCGACACAGTCTTGGAAGGCCATTGGAAGGTATTGCAAGCTATAGGGACCCTACGTGGTCTATTGCGACCACCACACAATCCGCCGACATCTGCAAACGAGTCTGACCTGGGTGGCTCCATGGATCACCGATAGCTCGATAGCCGAAACAGGTACCGTTACAGTCATTTTAGCAATATTCCACAGGTATGTATTAGTATTATCCAAATGTGTAGGACCTTTGCAGGAAGCCTGAGGAAGCATCAAATTTCATTTCTAGAGAGGAATCAACACCGAGCACTGCATGTCTAAATATACAAGGTAGTCATTCAATACATTCGGAAACATTAATACTCGAAACGATCTGGAAAGATTGTTTTAAGCCGCAGTGAGATATCAGTGTCCGCAATGTCAACAATTAAAAATTCGCTGGGAATATCAAAGTTGGGGGCCAGAAGGATACCACGAACTATTGAATGAGCAGAAATGAATTCTGCATTTGCCCTCGGCTTTGCACCTAGACGATAAAGACGCAGAAGTCGATCTTTCCTGCCCACTGCTCGTGGTTCAAGAGGTAAAACCAGGGCAAATGGATGCAAGTTCTTTCCGACAGTGCAGGAAAACATATATATCAGCTGGACGAACATGTGGCCATCTGTGGTTTTGACCACAGCACCATCGTAGAGTGATTGGCCGTGGAACATGGGATTGCATCGCAAATAATCCGCGGTTGATTTCCAATCACCGAGATGCTGGTAATGTACTTTGAGGAATTGGAATGGCACAATCTAAATGTGAACCTTGTGTTTGAGTGAATATTTTGAGAGAGTATAGGGATAATACCGTATTGTTCTTGTCAAATCTGATCGGTTTGCCATCTGGTAAGCCGTAGCCGTATGCTTGAAGAAACGGTGTCAGGCATTCCGCAAACCGGATCCGAAATCTTGCAAATGCGACATCACTGAACATCTTCTCTTCAAGTACAGAGACGGCAATAGGCCTGAGCTTTGATCCAATTGTGATGTTGGATAATTTTCGCT